>BTHU01000014.1:6490763-6645763 GCA_036184795.1 Tokudaia tokunoshimensis
ATGAGGCTGTGCCTTAGTTACCAATACAGTTTTATGCCTCATTTGTGTTCTATGAATCGGTCTCGAGTTACCTTCCTAGTTCTTTACTTTATTCTGCCCCCCCCCCCCCCACTGTGGTTTGTTTTTTCTTTACCGATAAGAATTTCTAAAACTAAGCAAAGAGAACTTTGGACCAGAAGTGCACTGCCAATAAGCTTGCGATTTTAATTTCCAGAGCTAAGTAGTTTTTCATGGTTCTAAACAGTTTATTGTCATAGCAGAAAATGGATGCCATACCCCACCTCTCAGGGTGGGCCTGAGATTAAATACCTTTTGCAAGGAGGAATGTCTGGGAAGGGGAGCTTATTGGCTAAGCCCTCCGGGCCTCTAGGTACCTCATTAGCATGGAGAACCATGCCAGTAGGATTTGCTGAAGGAGGCAGAGGCAGAGAATCAAGCAGGAGTTTGAGGCCAGTCTGGCCTAGCTAAGTACTTTTAAGTGAAGGAGTCAGAGAATTCTATTCTCAGCTGTCTGGAACATGTACATACATCAATGCCTTTAATTTCCAGCGGCAAGAATGTTACCATTCTATCTAAGCTCCGCCCCACAGTTACCTGGCAATAGCCAGGTAGGCATGGCCGCTATAAAAGAGGCTGCTTGCCCCCTCCTTGCTCTCTTGTTCTTGCTTCTCTCTTGCTCTTGCCCTTCCCTTCTCCCCTTTCCCCATCTCCCCCCCCCCACATATTCATGGCCAGCCTCTACTTCTCTACTCCAATTCTCTCTCTCTCTCTCTCTCTCTCTCTCTCTCTCTCTCTCTCTCTCTGCCTTTCTCTGCTTCTACTACCCTCTCAACCCATGCCCTGAATAAACTCTATTTTATACTATACTATCATGTGGCTCGTCCCTCAGGAGGAAGGGATACCTCAGCATGGGCCCTCAGAGGTGCCCCCTTCCCTCATACCGGACTACACATGCATAGACCACATCCCCCTCTCTTTATCTTTTTATAGACACATCAAAGGGTCTTACAGAAGTGGTTCACCAACGTGGATACCTTAGTCCAGCTGTTTTTAGTACCTTAAGCGTCAATCTTTATTCAAGTTCACAGCCTGTCATTCTTCTTCTTATAAGGTTTACCAAATGCAGCTTTTCTTTGGATTTCAAAAGTGATGAACTATGTGTTAACTCTGTTGAGAATGGGCATCCCAATTCCAGCCTGAGGCAGGCACCTTGTTCTTTAATCGAGGAAGGTTGTTGCCACATGCATGTAAATGCATATATCTGAGTGTGAACTTATGTTTATGAACGGAGCTGTCAGTGATCTGTGCAAAGGGCAGAGGAAGAAAGTGCTGTTGTCATCTCAAGCAAAACCCGTGTCTTTTTACCAGGTCATCCTTTCTCTAAAACTCTCACAAGGATGAATCCCTTGAACCTGTCTAACCGGTACTCACCAGTACTAGCTGGGAGTAGCTCTGGGTTTTCATTAGCTTTTCTTCAGACAAGAAGGCAGACATTGGTTGACCAAGAACAAGAAAGTCATGGCACTATAGGCAACAAGAAGGCATTTCAAGAGAGATAGCCAGAATTTAAAAATTTGGGGTATAACTTCAATTAGGGTGTAAAGTAGTGTTACTGGAGGGCTACCCAACCTAAAAGAACATGGTTTCTAGAAGAGTAATCCAAACCAACTGAGGAACAAGACAAGACCACAGCTGTGGGACATTTGATAGTTTCTCGAGGCAGACAACGGCAGTCCAGCTTTGGGCTCTCAGACAGAACACACTCTCTGAACTCTGGACAGCAGAGGAAGAAGGCAGTGAAAGGCACAAAGTATTTGGGGTCTTGAGAGCTTTAGCCCCATCGCCCTCCAAATGAAGAAAATGCTGAGTGAGCACTCTGCTTGCTCTGCAAGCCAGACATGGAGAAAGGAAGTCTTCCAGCATTTATGGAGAAGTTCCTCAGCACTTTAAGAGACTTGGAGAAGCTGAAGTCCCCAGCATGGGTTGAGGGAGGGATTCAAAAGGAGACAAACACTGTTTATTTGGTAGAAGGTAACCACAAGAGAAATGGGTAGCCACATCTGTTAAAGCAAGAAAGATTAAAAAAAAAAAGATTTAAAATTTTTAAAGGATATAAATAACAAAGACACAAGAAATGTAATGTTAACAGATTGCAGAATGACACTGCTTATCAGGAATCAAGGACACACGCTCCCAATCACTTAGCCTGCACTTGTCATTTCATTCGAACATAGATCTAAATATCCCAACTATTCTACACGTAGCTGTACATGATAGCGGATATGTTTCTACTAAGGATGCCTCTGTTGTTTGTGTAGGTTTTGTTTCAACAACTAGTACACATTTAGTCCAGAAACTATTCATTTTATACTTAAGTAGTTGACTATGGCATTAACATAACCAGCCACATATTATACAGTGTGAGGCCCATTAACAACCTTTGAATGAGAAATGGTCTACAAGTCCCTATGAGAGATTTAGGAAATAGCACTCCATTTCCCATAGTACCAGGTCGGCAGCCCAGATACTGTATCACCATGGTACAAGATAATGCTAATCTAGAGCTAACCTTCTTAAAGTTTCGCTGTTACTTATTAACCTTTCTTCCATATCCCAAGAAAGCAAAGTTGCGTGTCTTGAATCAACTCTAGATTTGAAAACGGTGCAGATAGAAGTTGGATTGCCTAAGTGTCAGGATACCCCAAATAAAAGAATGTTTCCCACAAACTCAATTGACATCTCGAACTCTGCCTCACTATCTACAGAGAGCAAAAATAAAACCACAATTGTCGTTTGCAAAACAAACACCAAAGAGAGAATTTGCAGTGGCTCTGAATTCGTGAGCTGAATTCCACACTCATTTACTTGTACATCTGCCGTGGTGGTGAAGGGTCCACTGGCAGGGGAGCAGCATGGGAAAACCAGAACCCGATTCTCCACAGGCCATGTTCTAAACTCCTCAATGCAAATCTCTCCATCCTGAGCTGGAGAGGCCGGCCGCCATTAACCAGTAAATGGCCATCTCTGTTTTCTTTCCTTTACTAACCCCCTCCTTTATCTCCTGATGGTTACATATTATAACCACGACAGCGGACACTGTGTAACACTGTGGAGTTTGCTCATCAGCATGAATTAGCTCACTAAGCACTCAACTTTACTTGGAGTTTACAAAAGAAGACACAGTGTCCACTGTCCGTCAAGACTCCCTGGGAACTAAGAGACGAGAAATACTAAACTCCTTCACTAGCTCCATTTTAAGTCATCGGCTATCTTCTCACTCTTCTCTTCCAGATGACCCCCACGTGGTACAACACTCTCTGGGCTCTTCCATCGGCAAGTCTACAAATGCTACATTGTAATTAATTAGTACACACTTGTTCAGGGAACACTTATCAGTGCTCGTTCTGCTACAGAGATCTTGCAACAAACGAACCAATAACCCTGTGGGGATGACTTTATGTATAATATTATTTCTACACATCAGAGTTGACTGTTTTCTCTTCTTAAAACTCTGATCGAAATCCATCATGGGGAGAAGGGGCCGAGTACATAAGGCATACAAGCTTTTGCTTCACCTTCTCAACCTGATTTTTCTGGAGCATTCCAGCTACAGCCGCCTAAACAAGCTTTGTTTACCCACTCGCTCTGGCACCTCTATCTCTCCTTGCAAATTTGTTATTTAGTCTTAAAGGTCAACTTGAAATGTGTACCATTTTCCTGCCTGCCCAGCCTCATCTAATTGATCTTCCCTTTGTGACTCTGGGTGTTCATGCTTCTATCATTTCTCATATTCACAGAATATGATAATTCTTCGCCTGCCTATCTGTCTTCCCTAGCAGGTTGTCAGGGTCTTAACTGTAGGAAGAATGATGTCGCAGTTTTTGTATCCTGCTTCTCAGGAGCAAAATTTCTGCCACACTTGGGCTCAGTAAGGCTTTGCATAAGGAGGGAAGTAGAATGCAAATGAGGGGTGGGGGGCAAAGCCTTTAGGCTTAGCACTGGTAATCAAATAGTTAACCATCTTTATTCTGCACACAGAAAGGTAAGGATTCAGTGTCACTGATAGCTGACAGCTGAGAGAACAAACACTGGCTGTCCCCAGCCAAACTGACATCAATCAAAGCAAAAATGAATCGCTTGCTTCATAACCATGAGTCTTTGCTCTTCTGCATCCCCACAGAGTGATGGGAAGGGACCCTAGATATATATCATTCTCTAGAAAATGAGCAGCGCAATTCCTGACCTGCTTCAGCCCATGGATTTGGGAATAAAGTAAAAGAAGAAGAAAGAAGAGGCAATAAAAAGAACAGAATGGCAATAAAAGTCTTGGGGGGGCTCAATACAAGCTTGTGCTAAAGTCAGATGATTTACGCAGGGATGCGGTATTTAGGGAGGGAGCAGGGGACGCTGTGCTGAGACTGCTCTTGCTACTGCCAGGCTCAAAGGATGACAAGGAGTGTAGCATTATTTATGGGAGAGGCCATTTCAATGTTGGGTAAACTTCACGAGAACGAATGTGCGGCACTTTAGCCAATGAGACACAGTGAGTTTTCCTTTGGTATCACATCATCCTTGCTCTGTAAACTCCCTCAGACATGCAGCTAAGCAGCTATGAGAAGGAAGGTGCATCCTTAGCACTGCTCACTGACATTCAAACACAGAGTCACCGCAGGTCCATCTACACTGTGCTAACCTGACAGACAAAGCACCAAGGGGCATTTCGTTTTATTTACTGTCATGGGTCTTATATTAAAAAAATACATATTAGTATTTCATCTTTATCGTGTGTTTTCCCTAGACTCATTATTCCACCTGTACATGTTAATGTTAATTACAATTTCACTAATTAGGAAGGCTTTATTAAACTACAGCTTTTTTGCATTTAATGATCAGGCGACGCATCTTGTAGATAAAAATGTCCTACCTCCATCTCCCGTCTTGAAGGTTATTGTCAATGTGCACATTTCGCAATGAACAAGGAAAGCTAATCTCCTACTATGGCATTACTCTATACCCACACGGAGTCCACACTGTTAATTAAAATCGCCATTTTCCTGGGTAAATGGTTTGGGTTACCCATCCTCTTGAAATAAGTGTGAAAGCCAGACAGTTGAATTTTAAAAATATATTTACTTTTATTTTGAACTTATGAGCAATGCATCTGCACTGTGTTCCTGGAGAGCTCACAGAGGCAAGAAGAGGGTGTGAGATACCCTGGAGTTAGAGTTACAGACTATGCCATGTGGGTGCCTGGAGCCAAATCTAGGACTTGTACAAAAAAAGCAAGTAAGCAATCTCCAAGCCATCTCTCAAACCTGTGGTTAATGTTATTTTTGACTGATGGAGGAATTACTGCTCAGAGCAGTTAGATCAATAGTATAAATGTTAATCTGAAGCCATAAATATTACTTCTATACGGGGAAAGCAGGAGTTGCTCAAACACAGCAAAGAGCTTCAAATGATGTCTCAGAAGGAAAATGAAGTGACACACAGTGAGATTTGGCCTATTTAGAGGGAGAAACTTAAAAGACAAAAGTTTAAAAATAAATTGAAATGCCCTTTTTAAAATTAATGGGATACATAACTTCTCAAAAAACAGGATTACAAAACAGAGTTAGCGGACGCACATCTGCCTGAAGTAGAGGCTCCTAAAAGAAAACAGGAAGACAGGCAGAGCACAGGGCCCGCAACTCTTGGCTCACACCAGGAAAGTCTGGAGGTGGCAGAAGATGGTCTATCCTCCTTGACACCAGATAAAAGTGAATTCTAAGAGATCATGATGTACCACGTGATTCACGGAAACCAGCGAATTTCCTTAATACCCCTCCCCCCGAGGGGGGGCACTCTCTCATTGCAAATATCAGCTAGGATATTTCTCAGGGACTTAAGAGCTAAGGCAGTCTACGCTTTAATTCTCCTCTACTTGGTTACTGTTAAATACCGCCTTTGTCTTGCAAAAGGTAAACAATCAAAGCCCTTGGAAGAATGTGCCGTACATTAGTACAACCGCACTCTTGAAGGGGGACCCCAATGGTCCTACTTACCTAGGAGTTGGCTCTGGGATTTTGAAATATTATCTGGCAGAGGAAGAAGGGGAAACTTTGGTCAAGAAGCATTCTTGTCTTATGGAAGAATATTGTCTGTGGGGGAGCCTCCAGAGTGTTATGTGTTTGCGGCTGTGCATGCAGATGCAGCCTGCATCGCTTGTCCTGGTGGTGGGTCAAGTTCTGCAGCCTCGACAGACTTGATGAATCCATTTCTTGCTATTTCTCTTCCTCTCTACTACCTCGAGGATAATTTTTCAATTTATATCACCAAGGCTTTATTTAGTTATATTTATTATTTGATTAATAATTCTTACTAAACCATTTAAAACATAATTAATGAACCATGAATTGGAAAAATTCTGCAGAATTTTGGCTTGAAGAATCTTACCATTTTAAGAACTTTTAAATTAAACATTAAAGGTTTCCTTTTAAGGTATATGTTATATAAATACATGAAACTATCCAATTATCACTGCCACAGCAAGCAAATCTGCTTTCAGCAGTTTGCCTTCTTCAAGCACGTTAAGTAAAAATGGAAGACATGAAAGACTTCTTGGTTAAATCATCAGTTGCTAACAGAGCTTGCCTTTGTTCCTTTCAGACTCATACTGGTTATATTCTAGATGCACACAGACTCCGACAGGCTACAGGACTTACAGGTAAATCCAGTGTTAGCAGTAATGGCAAAGATAGTGAAGCAAGGTTAAAGCGAAAGCCAGTATCGAAGGCCAATGAACTGCTATCGCCTCTGTGATGGACAAACACAGAGTCCATGCAAGCTGAAAGCGGAGTCAGCTCCACACACAGGACACCTCACCCTGCACAGAGCAGTCGGCAATCAAGGCTGCAATGACCATTTCACTGCAGGGCAATCCAGGCTGCAATGACCATTTCACTGCAGGGCAATCCAGGCTGCAATGACCATTTTACTCGGCCAAGAGGCAACACGAGTCTTCAACGAAGTTCATCACCACACGAGAGTAAATTGTGTTCTCAGATAATAGACCTGGGTAATCATTAAACGTCTGTTAGACACATGGTTTGCTGCAAGTTGTCTTGGGCCCTTTGACAATGAATAACACAGAGTCAGCCACTACTAAATTAAAGGTACATATAATCCTGAAGGTTCTGTTTTAAAACAAGAACCTGGGATGATTCAAAACTTTCCACAGATCTAGAGTAGTGGTGTGACTTTAAATTATGTCCCTCTCTAACTCTTGAACAAATGACACAATGAGACTGAAGACACAGGGCCTTTTAAATGTCTGTGTGTAGAAATATTACACGAATCTTGCTTGCTAGTTAAAGCAACCAATGGATAACAAGCAACAGAGATTTGCTCATATTAACTCTGCCTTTACAAAATAAATTTACAAGGTTTAGAGTCAGAGAGACTCAACCAGACTAGCTGGAATACACCATTTTATTTCTAATTTCCTATGTGGGATGGTATCAAAATTCAGAGGAATTTGGACTCCCCCCCAAATAGCTATGCTTTACTTAGTTCATTAAAGATAGTTCAGAAAGGTATAGATATTACAATCAGTGCTGTTAATTACTTTGCTCTTTAAGTTACATAACATGTATGACTTCTGTTATTTCTCAAATCCTTAAGTTTCAAAGGCAGTGAATAATCTTTCAAAAGAACTTGATTCTTGAAGATTCTAAAATTATTACTAGTCTATTCTCTCAGAAATTAATAAAACCGTCAAACTGGGTAAAAACTAATAGCTATCTACCAATTTCTACAGACCATGAGATAAAAATTGGAATGTGTAGAAAAATGCTCATATTTGAAAGAAAGTTTTTTTTTAACTACAAATAAAAAGATGCTTTAAAGGCTATGAATAGTGTGATTCCAGGAGCAAATAACACAAGTTAAACTACACAGATGAGAAAATTAACTTGTCAGAGGGTTTACACAGCGTTCAACTTCAGGACATAATCTTAGAATCAAGATGCCATTCACAGACATAAAACTCAACAACGATCACAGAGAACTTAAGATGTATTACAAAGAATCCTACAACATATTAGCTAATAGCAAGTGAATCTGGATACTGAGAAAGGACAGGCAACACTGAGAAAGGACAGGCACATTAAGTAGGGAAATAACTTTGAGCCTTGACTCTTATCTGCTCCTAAGAACTGACACAACTTAAAGAATTTCGAACCTATTTCACAATATATGTAACTGCATGTAGAATGTTGCAAAACCTGGAGATTATTTTTCCAGAGCTGACTTGTGAATGCAGGATAGGAACCAGTAACTACAATAACAGATTTAAAAGAAACCAAACCAGATGTGATTGTTTCTCTTGTACTCAACATGCACCCTCCTCCAAGCCCCAACAATTCATTAAAATAATAAGCTTTTCTACAAAGAAGGAAGGGACGTGACCAGTTACCTTCTCTGCTTGCAGGGAGTGACTCAAACATTCTGCCGGATGGTCCCAGACTCAGTTCTCCTCCCTCACAGGTGTGCTTATAGAGAGAGCCCTGGAGGTAACCCCTCAGGAGCCCTTCAGGCTCCAAGCTCATCTCTCCTTTTATCAGCTAGGGTGAGAGACAAGTGACCACCGCATAATGCCTCTCTGACTCCCCCTTAACAAATGTGTAGAAAGCTAGTCTTGACAGAAACAGATTACCAGGGGTAGAAATCTCACCCCTTTGTCCACTTACAACAAAGAACTCAAGGGGAAGATTAGGCCGGACTTTGAAGTGATTTACTGTCCCAGTGGTCTTTTGAGTCTGAATCCGCAACACTCTTTGTTTCATTTTATTTTGTTTTCCCTCCTTAACTTTTCAACTTCCTTCCTTCCTTCCTTCCTTCCTCTTCTCTCTCTCTCTCTCTCTCTCTCTCTCTCTCTCTCTCTCTCTCTCTCTCTCTCTCTCTCTCTTTCTTTCTAAATCTAAAAAGAACTGGGATCTTCTAAGATCAGATGGTGCCTAGAAGAGATGGTGTCAAAAGTTTAAGCAAAAATGTCTTTGCAAAATAGGTCACAGAAATAAGATGGAATTTCCACTCATGAGGTGCGACTAGGCCAGCAAAGGATGCCAATGAATCTTTATTTTAAATCTTGCTACCACTTACAGTTTCACTTATGTGTTCTCACCCGAGATATACATGCTGGCTGTTCACCCATGGAGAGAACAGATACTGTCAACAGTTCCACACATTGTCTTCAAAATGCTGTAGGGGTGGGGGTGGGGCTTTGGGGGTTGAAATCGCTACTTTACATATAAATTGGGATATAGGTTGCTTACTAAGCACGCATGAAAAAGTGTCAGCCTCTAAGAACACACAGCAAGGGCCCTCAGCATAATCCATCATATAATAACAAAATGTGCAATCTTTTCAATTCGTGGGACACTGGAAAAGCTCAAGCTCTGTGTTTGGATTTTTCACTCCATCAGAGAATGATTTCTCTAGAAACAGTCAGCACTTTTGTTTCCCAGATCTTACTATCTCCTCATTTCTCCTAATTGCACTGGTTTCTCAAAGCACTGGACCTCTGTGTGTGATGACTCATTCATCTTCCTTCCCCAGGTACAACACCCCAGAGCGGACACCAGGTCCCTGCACCAAGCCAGAGTGGCCCCCTGCCTCTGAGGGACTTCGCCATCTTTGCCTTGTGGCTCCCACCATTTTTATTACTCATGAGTGTCTCCTCTAAGGGTGCGTCTTCAGTTTCTCCAGGAATCTCCAAGGAAAGAGAGAAACAGGATTATGCGATACTTAATAAGTAACACTGGTAATCTAACTGATTCTAGAATTCAGCCAGGGTTGAAAACCAGAAAAAAAAATACAAACTGTCACTATCTACCCAGCCTTGCCAACTACCCTGTTCTGTCAGGTGCCACATTTGTATCCTGTAGCATTCTGCTCACAGATGTCTAATTGCCATAACTAAATCTCTCGCTGTATGAGGACTTCTAGGATCACTCTTCCATAGTAAGAATGTGAGGGGACAGGTGACAGCTCTCCTTTGTCCTGTCCTCTAATGTCTTTGTTCCTGGGACTGTCCCTGATGATTTGGTGGACTCAGGACATTCAAATCCTGGACAAAAACCATTCACTATGTACACTGCTCTTCTCATCAATCTGTGACAAGCCAGGAAATTCCTCCACACTCTTCCAGATGGCAGAGCACCTGGTTAACTTGGGTACCGGGTAATGCAGGGTGTGTCTTATACAGCACTCTGGTCGCTGATCTCTTCGGGGCTGAGGTTTCTTTTCTTTAGATCCTCTGGCTCGCTAAAGAGTCTACCTTTCTCTAGGTTTTCAGTCTGATCATTGTACCTGGACAGACAGACAGTGATGCCACCCTTGTTCCTTTATATTTCTGCTGCTACATGATGGACATCAACAAAGAACTCTTGGGAAGATGAGTCTCTTGACAACAAGGTGCTATAACTGAACTCACTAGCGTTGGTGCTTCCTGGCCTTTTGGGACCATAGTTGCTGCATGAGTGATGTCATACCTTAAAGCTGTTGCCACTGCCTTCTCCTATTTATGCTAGACGTTGACAGAAATCAAGGTCACACTCTAATGTAGATAAATGCGTCTCTTACTTGTCTTTAATATAGCCAGTCCTAAAGCACCTGGTACATGGTCTGTTTACTTAAAGTATAAAATGTAAGCTATAGATTCAAGTGACTTGGAATGAATTTTTTTTCTATATTAGTTTCTGTTGTTGTTTTGCTTACCTTCGTTCTTCTGGTTTAGTTAACTCAAATATTTCTACATAGGCTTTTTTTAAAAGTTGACATGAAACTGTAAATGTCATTTGTGTTCAGGCCCTTCATTTTACACACGGTAATTTAGAAAAGAAAATGGCTTGATGAACTTGCCAAGGGCAGACAACAGGGCAATTGCAAAGAGATCCCCACTCCTAAGGCTGTCGCTGCAATTATCAAGAGTTGCAGGAAGGAACAAAAGTGGGGGGGACTTACTGCTCATATGTGTCCTAGAGACAGAATCTTCATGTGCTGCGTCCTCTACTCACAACGAGGAGAGAAATGGCTAGGCACGCATATTTTAAAGGAGTCCGAGAGTCAACAAATTTAAATATTCTCCCTTAAGTCACACATGTGGCAATTAATAAAGACTTGAAGCCAGAGACCGAGTGCATGTCTTCGCCGAGAGTAACCCGATCATTCGATCAGGAAGGTTATCTAGCAAGAATCTGCACACGAACGAGAAACTTCATCAAATACCGACCCCCAAAGTAGCCTCCTGTACATCTTAATTCTTTCACAAGGTTCAAGATTTCATGTCAAAATCTCCCTTAGGACATCCTCTGGAGCTAAGAGATCAACCTGGCTGAGGGCTATCAAGTATGGCAGGCTTATGGAATCTCACTACTTACAAATGAGTCCTAATTACCATTGCATGTAAAGAAGGGTCTTGACTATCTTGAAGTCAATGAAATCGGACTGGCTATTAATTAATGAACCTTTTACATTCCAAGTTTTGGAAGCCCTGCTTTCTACAATATACGTCGACACGATACACACCCACATTGTGGCTCCATTAAAATAATGTGTTTAGAGTCTTTCTGAAGTCTTTGTTGAGGTACAATAACTACACTCCCTGTTACACTCTACGCACTGTGGTACAACTCAAGTATTTTCTTTTAAAAGTGTCAAGCACTAATACACACATAGACATGTATAGATACTTACCCTATTGTCCTTTTTTACACCCCTGACTCCTGCCAAGCTCCAACCCTCCCCTTCTGTTTTTCACTGCTCTGCTCCCAATCCCTTCTTACCGTTCTTCGGTTGTTGTCGTTGTGATTGTTGTTGCGACCAACTGCATTTAATTAGGGTTCTCGCATGGGCCCAGGTAGGAGATTATTTACTCCAGCCACTGTGGCAACTTAGCAGTGGCTACAGTACCAAGGAACATGGCCCCTCCTCCTCCAGCCACAACTAACTGCCACAGCTTCGCAGGGAGCTCCTCCCTCCTCTTTGGCTCATGGGTCCCAGGCAGCTGTGAGCTCATGAGTGGAAGAGCTGTGTCTCGTCTAGAAGAGCACGTGTCTCAGCAGCTCTGCTCTCTGGCTCTGACATTCTTCCCACACTATCATCTGCAATGTTCCCTGAGCCTTAACGGGGCGGGGGGCGGGGTAGGGGTAGGGGGGGATGCATGCTTTCCTTAGGTCTGCGCACCCAGCGGTCACGAGGGAGCATAGCCGTAGGTACTGTGAAGCAGTTAATTTGCTCCTTATTGGCCTGTGTGGACAGGCGCGAATAGATGCACACCTCTGCGGAGGACGGAAAGAGTTCTGGACAGGTCAGATAACAGAAAACCAAGGCGATTCCAGTGTAGGAAATGATGGCGCCTGAGATGCAGCCTTGTGGTCAGGCAGCAGCCTGCTCATTCTGCACATTCTGGGCGAGCTGTGGCTGCACTCATCATGTTACTCAGGCTGGTTTTCCCGACCTACCCTTCTACATGAGTTCCCAGGGGCAGCGTAACTCGGGCCTTGTCAATCATCCTGGTGGCACAGTGACCTTGGTACACGGGAGATTACCAGAAGCATCTGTTGAATGAAGACACTTAAGACAAAAAGTAGAAAAGAAATCGTGGAAAAGAGCATTAAAGAGAAAGAGGTGAATTAGCCGTTTTTCAAGTGGCTGGCCATAATTTTTTAGATGGTGAGTTTATACGGGCTATCCTTACAGGAATTCTAAGTGTTCCTGCTTACGGAGAGGGAGGTGAAGTCAAGATGTTCTGTTACTTACTCAGATTTGGGATAGGAAGCAGCGGGCTGCAGAGTTTGGAGTCTAATTTTGGAGTCCACATGGCAGGCCGATCCACCCATACCAGCAAGCGGCAGGTGCACCGTTGGGTTGTTACAGTCATAGAATGTTTTGTGCGTGACACGATGACACACACAGGATTCTTTGAAGTTCTGAGTCAACAATATCACAACTCACCCTGACTTCCCTATCAGTGAGAAGCATCAGAAAAATCACAGTTTGGTCATTTTAATTGTTTGATTTTATTGTTCGCTTTAGCTTGTTTTTGGCATGATTTATGATTTCGAGGGATTCCTATACTGACTTGCTGATTGTTTCTCCTTAATGTAACATGATACTTAAGAAGTTCAAATGTACTTGTGGAAGATGAGAAGGTCAAAAGCTCAGAGGCACTGGTCTACAATGTTATGTTGGGGAAAAACAAATGCCCATTCACTGTGTCTGAAGCACATGAGTAAATAATCCATAAATATTTTCATTGTTCTTCCTGTGGGTGGTCTGGTAGTTTAGGCTTACATGTGCATACTGGACTTAAATTACTTGTCAAGTTCAGAGGAACAGACTTTTAAACATATCGGCTATACTCATTATTTTTAATAAACGTGATTCCTCCTCATTTGTATGTTAGTGTTTTAATGCCATCCAACAATTAAGAGATGGGGAGAATCCATAGGTAATATTTGTGCCTCTTTGTCAGAGTGAGGAAAGGTCAAGGTGCCTAAATGCTTTGCTCCCAAGAGGAATGGTAATTATGAAACAAACCAAGCTTAAGTTTATAGCTACTCAGTTCCATCTTTTAATTATCCTCTCCAGTTTTCAGCTTCCCTGCCCTCATACATTCCTCTGGAACAGGTAAGCTCTGGGACGTCAGCATTGTGGAATTCAGGTAGGATGAAATTACATGGTGTATACATCATTGAACTTTAATTTAGCTGAGATATTTACAACTCAAGGAAAGGTTGAAATCTTTTCCTTTTTGAAATGATCAAAATGTATGCAGCTAATTCAAGTATGAAGGATGACGTAAAGACATTTTATAAACAACAAATTAATTATATTCCTGAATTTTCTCATTTTCCATTGTCCATGCATTCCTTACTGGGTATAAAGTTATTTTCAATTTTATAATAGTTGATTTCTTTTTAATCCATGATGCTGTACTTTCAACTAAATGAGAATCCTAGATGGTGTAAACTATAGTCCACTCTTATTACTAAACAGTAACATAAAACATTTCTAGAGGTGAAAATTCCAAGACTGTACAATGGGTTTATATACATTTTCCAAAACTGGGGAGAAAATCAATACTCTCCCTCCCAAGCAGCAATTATCTGAGAAGTCTTCAGGCAGAGATAACGAACAGGCACGCGTGTGCAATCGCTCCTTCACCTGCTCACCCCGTCTCTTATCTCAACACTACCCTGCCCAGCAAATAGGAGCACAATCACACCCTTTATGAGGTAATGTGAAGGCAGCTCATGAAACAGCAAAGCCCAGACCACGGACACCTTCACAACAAAGGAGGGAGTACACCTTCTCGCCTGCCCCAGACGCCCTTTTCTGATGTGGCTGAAAAATATTTCCTTGGTACATACCCGATATCAAGGAAAAAACACATAAGGTCCCTATTAAATCTAAATAAGAATTGCATAAGCACATACACATACACAGATAGAGAGGCATGTGTGTATGCACATATATACACATACACACACATAAATATATGCACACACGTGTTCACAAATATACACGATGCACCCACACATACACATCTGCATACACAAATGCACACACACACATGCATACACACAGAAACATGCACACATGGTACACATATAGGACACATGTATACACACAGACATACAGAGCACAGCCAGGAGCCCAGAGCAGAGTGTGCGCTGATGTGGTGGCAATGATGGTGGTAATGAGGCAACACGCTGGGCTGAGCTCGCTTCTTCCTCCAGAGCAGTGTCCACAACTGAGGACAGCAGAGCAGTTTATTTCCATATCAAACGGCTGATTTCTACCATTTAAATTCCACCTTTGAAAGAAAACACAGACGGTAGCATCAAAACCCGGTTAACTTCCGAGATCAGACGAGATCGGGTGCGTTCGGGATGGTATGATGCTAGCAGCCAACCATTGGACTGGGCATGGGGTCCCCAAAGGAGGAGTTGGAGGGTGGTCTGGAGGAACTGAAGGGGTTTACAGTTCCATGGGAAGAACAACGATGTCGATCACTCAGACACCCAGGACTCTTAGGGTCTAAACCATCAACCAAGGAGTACACATGGTTCCAGCCAAAAGTGTGGCAGAGGAATGCCTTGTCGGGCATCAGTGGGAGGAGAGGTCCTTGGTCAGGTGAAGGCTCAATAGATGCCCCAACAAAGGGAAATCGAGGGGGTGGGGGAGGTGGGAGTGGGTCTGGTGGAGGGGCATATACTTGGAGGCAGGGGGTGGGAGGAGGGGTTGGGTTTTTTTTGGGGGGGGGGAACCGGGAAAGGTTTCAGCATTTGAAATGTAAATGAAGATTATGTTCAATTAACAATATAGGCAGGGAGTGGTTCCATTTGGCTCCGACAGTTGGCTGACAACAGTTTAAAGAAGAGGGGGGGGTGGTAAATCACGTGTTGTGCATGCCACTGTGGGGACCACGGAGCATTCATTGCTCTCATGTGCCATTGGCTACTGTGCTAGAGGTACAAACAACTGACATGTATGAAATTTCTGAGCCTTGAACCATTCTGTAAGATTTTTATATACATAACCTCAATCTCAAACCACTCTGTAAGATCTTTATATGCATAACCTCAATCTACACAGCATCTTACGCAGGCGTGTTATTGTTCCACTTTACAGACCACGGAATCAAGGTTCAACTGTTGAGCCACTAGCCAGTGGCACAATGGTACAGCCTTGACTAGAACATGCACTCCAGTCCAGAGGGCACAGGAGGGCACAGCTCTTAATCATGTGTAATAAGTTAACCTTCAAGCTTGCTCTCAAGAATTCAAACTACAGTTGATCGATCTTCAATTGTAACGAAATTCCCGTTTCTCTGGCTCTTGTCTTAACTTCAGGTTCAAGAGCAGAGTTTTCAGGGGATCATTGCAATTGGTGACTATAATACAAAGCTTGTATTGATATTTAAAACAAGTAAAATGATTATGGAAATTCCTGGGGAAAAATAAAAGCTTTTCATTTGTTTCAGTTGTTATTAAACAAACAAGCATGCTCCAGGGACTGGACAGGTGGGTTGGTAGATAATGTACTCGTGGCACACACACGAGGACCAGAATTCAGATCCACAGCACACACACCAAACATTGGGCTGATGGTGTTCATCTGTTATCTCTTCACTAAATGAGATGAGTGGAGAGAGGAGGACCCCTGGGACTTGCCATCCAACCAGTCTCACCAGCCAGCGAGCTCCAGTTTTAGTTAGAGACTCTGTTTCAAAAGGTAAGAGGTGAGTCACAAAGGAATTCACTCTACATGGACTTCTAGCCTTCATATATGTGTGTGCACTTGCATATATATGTGCATGCACATGTGAACATGTATACACATGCATATACTACGCATGCACACCCAATGAAGAAACAAAAAAAAATGTAAATGCTCCCCAGTATTCTGTTCTTTGAGTAGATATAAGATGAGTGACTTTCTAAACAGAAATTGTCAACTGCCTGACACCAGCTCTGAACCCTCAAAACAGACTGTACCAACTTGGAGGGAATTAAATGACTGTAAGAGACTATGTCAGATGTACACAGAGCATCCTCTGGTAGTGATTTCTGGGCGTTAGCTGATGCCAATCATTGAAAACGAAATTGTCTGCGAAGACTGCTAGGAAGAACAGAGAAAGAGCGTGCCAGTTATGGATGCTGAAACATCCAGTACAATTTCCAACTCAGCTTCCTTGGGGACCTCTTCAAAAGACCCTAGAGGTGCCTGGTACAATGGGAAAGTCAAGGCAGCAAAATGGCAAGAGGTGTGGAAGCTGTTACCCTTTGCCCTTCATGTTGTGGCCCCAGGAAGTCCTGTGAGTCTTATTTTGAGCAATGAGTATCTCTCAGGCATTAGCTTAAATATCATGGGATGGATGCGGTGAGTTCACCTGGGCTTCTTCCTGTGTTGGGAACAGTAACCCGTGTCACTTTGAGCACTGTGGCCAGAGGACCTCATTTTGGGATAGATCCAATACTGACAGGCTTGGGAAGTAAAAGACACGTCATCTGTATTGTATCTAGGGAAAGTGCTCCAGTGACGTTTAGAAGATGAATATGCATGTGGCAATGCTAACGATTTTAGAGTGACAAGATCGGGGCTAATTTTTAATATACAAACTTATTTTCAGATAGTTTTAGAATTATGTAAAATAAGAAATGTATATAGAGTGTCCCATATAACCACAATTTTTTCTCCTATCATTGATGTGTGTGTGTGTGTGTGTGTGTGTGTCCATGTATGATTCTTTTTAAGCCAAAGGTTTATACTATGTCTTCCTTTATCTCTCTCCAACTTCCTGCCTGAGACTGGATCTCTCAGCGAATCTGCAGCTCTTATTTTGGGTTAGCCTGCCTTGCCAGTGAGCCCCCAGGCCCTTCTTGATTCTCAATCCAGTTTTTGGGTTATATGTACACACCACCATACTCAGATTTTTGGGGGTTCTCAGGATCCAACCTCAGATGTTCAAGATTTTGCAGTGATCATGTCTCCTACTACCATTCCCCTTAGCCTCTATTATTAGCATCTCAGATGAGCGTTAGGGTAATACGATGCACATATTATAGCTATAGGATTAATGCCAGCACCCTTCTGTTTAGTACACTACAGCCCACACTCCCTTCAATCGTCCAGGTTCTCACTTCCTCTTCTGGTCCAAGCTTCCCCCTAGACAACTGCACCACGCTGCAACAGTGTCTCATTTTGCTCCTCTGCACTGATGAGATCTGAAAGTCTTACTGGTTTTGATGACCACTTTGAGATAACACAGACTGTCCCTCAGAAGTTGTCTGAAGCTGGTCTCATGATTCGATTGGAATGATGGATGGGAGGACAAATACAGAGGGACATCCCTCCTCATCATTCATGTTGATGATATGCTGTCAACACAACCTACTTCTGCTAATATTAATTTTGACTTCTTGCCGGAGTATTTATTAGGTTCTCATCATCTGAACTCGTTTTTCCTCCTCTCCCTCTTCCTTTTATAAGGAAGGTATTAATCACTGCCCACATTTAAGGAGGGAACCACCATGTTCCATCTGCTTGTAGATACAGGATCTATATAAATTATTTGGTATCCTTTTAATAGATTTGTACATCCTCCGAATTTTTCATTTCATGGGCACTTATTTCTATCAACAATGACTCACAGATATTTGTAGATTACAGGCCAGCATTCATCTTGCTGTTATTAAGATTGTCTGCCTGCATCTATAGAGCTCTATCTGTTTGCCCCATTATTTTTTTGGTTGTTTCAGTGTGTGTGTGTGTGTGTGTGTGTGTGTGTGTGTGTGTGTGTGTGTGTGTGTCCCTAAATAGCACTTTCTTACCTTCTGTCACTATAAAGTGATCCAGGCTAATCTTAGTGCTTGTCTTGACTTAATACTAAGTAGAAGCTTCAGAGAGCTCTCATCCCTTTTGTTGTATAACATGATTAAAAAGAAGTATCAAGATGCTCAGTGTGGGGTTGACTTTGTACATGGTTATTTACAATGTATCTTTATGTGACCTGCGCTACTCTAAATGTATCTTTACGTGCCTTACTTTAGCTTTGCCCAGCTCACATTTTTCTCACAATTCCTCTGCCTTTCCTTTTTTTCTAATATGCCAACTTTACAATATCTTCATATAGTCACTGCTCTCTGCAGCCCGCAAGCAATGACTGGGACAAAAAGAGATGGCCTCTCAGTCAGGTCTTCCAGTACACACATCTCTTTAAAAAAAAATCACAGAATTTAAAAAATTCAAACACCACCACCTATGCCAAGCTGGATACTTTTGTATACAATATGGTGTCTAGGGACAGGTCATTGTCTGATGCTGTATGTATCACACATATTTAATTAAACACAGCACTTGTAGATCATCATTATTGCCTGGTGATAGCACAGAGGATTAAAGGTTGACTATAAAAACAGGATTCTAAAAAAGACAGACATAATTTCTGGCACAGTCATGTTTCCATTTGTATTTGTTTTCTTAATAAAACATGGAATAAACATTCATCGAGCAAAATTAACTATCTGTGCTATTCTTAGAAAAGGAGCTGGTCCCAGTGAAATGTAGAAAGAAAAATCATATCTATTATTACTCTTCCCATACCAACTAGAGTTCTGTCAACATCTCAGTCTCTGGCTAGCTAGAAAGCCTCACATTTTCAATATTACCCTGATGGATAGAAATGTGATGATTTCCTAAACATCATCCACATGGTCTGGAGTCCATGACTGCAAATCAAGTCACACTGAAGCAAGTTAGAGGCAGAGCCCACAGCACTAAAGTGAAAATGGCATTTTAGAGGCGAGTAACATTCTTCAGTCAACAGGAAATTTATTTAAATGGAAATCCCTGCTAAGTGTCAGGTGCTGTATACACACACAAGTTAGTTCATTTAATCATCCTGCTTAGTCTTCTGAACCAAGTGCTTTGAAATCCACTTCCAAAATAAAGGCTACGTGATCTGCTCAACACCTGTGATGAACACGGAGAAGAGAAGGCATTTCTGAGCTGAGTTTGTGGAGAGAACTGAACCATTAATATCCTGCATATTATCAGGCCCCCACTGGGAAATAGCCCAGATAAACTGAACTATGAATTTCCTTATATAGCTTAATAAAAAGATTGTTTATAATGCCATGGACAGGTAGTGAGGTTACTGCCAAGGCTATGCACCCAGTGGTTACCACCACCCAGGAAATGTCCCTTACCCCCTATGAGAAGGTCATGAGAAAAGATAGCACATTATATGAAGCCATTTTTATCCCTTCATCCATGGGGAGCTTAGGTTGGTCTTCCATGGTCCACTAAACAGCATGAAACCACAGAGGTGCTGGGTGGTCCTCACTGGACAGGATGGCAGGAAAGCCAGGAAAGAAAGTGAAGTCCCAACACATGTGGAGGGTTCTCCCTGTGCCTGAGCACAGAGACAAAAGCTAAAGGGAAAAACACACTTTCTATTGAAAGCCAAGCAGCAAACAGTCTTTGTGCTGACTCTTTCTATGTGTAACTCAAAGGTAAATCTGTTCTATGTTTACATGAAGAATGACATGTGATAAAGGTCAAAACTTCAGGTTTGTATTTACAGGTGTGTGTGGGGGGGGGTGAGGGGTTTGGGGTGTGGGTATTACTGTTGGTTGACAGGTATCTCTCAGTCATGAAACACATTTCCAAGTCTCCGAATCCTTAGTTTTTACTCTATCTAAAGAATCAAATGTGCTTAGAGAAATGGCCAAAATCTTTGTGCTCCAGTTACATTTTCCTTTTACGATGCCTGTTTGACTGTAGAATGTCCCCAGCAGGTTCATGAACACTTTATCTGTAGATGGTGGCTATGTTTGGAAGGGTTATGGAACCTGTAGGACAGGAAGCTTCTTGGAGGAAGCCTGGGGGTGGGAGGAGACTCTGAGGTCGCCCCTCCTCCCATTCTCTCTCAGCCTCAAGCTTTCACTTCCGGCTTCCTTGGCCACTGTGGACTCCGTCTCCATAAGAACCGTAAGCCAAAATAAATTCTTTTCCCATCAAGTTGATGTCACAGCAACATAATATAAGTCAATACCTTACAATGTAATGTATGAATAACATTCATAATGTGAAATTAATAGTAAACGGGATCAGTGTGGAATAAACTGGGATGAACTTGAAGAGGCTGCGGCGTGGGTCACAGACATCATGGCCTCCGAGTGTGAGAAAAAGTCTGTGGTAGAAAACGCTAAGCACCTTTTCCAGCACATATGTCCATTTCTCTACCCATTCATACTGATTTTTGTCTTGTATCAGTTTATTGTCTTGTAATCCACTGTAAATCGTCTAAAGTCTTTAGAAGCATGTGTGAAATAATTCACAGACTAAGAAAAATATTAAGTACTTGAGGTTAACTTTAAAAATTGGGTCATGGTTTGTATGTATTGCTGATTTTTTCCATATAAAACTCCAAATGGAAATATTTTTAAAAAATATAAACAGTCCTTTACAATTAATTTCATCTATTTCCCCATCACTGAGTTCAATATTTCATACTAATGTCTATCACAAATTATATGATTAATTCCTAATATATATATGTGTGTGTGTGTGTGTATATATATATATATATATATATATATATATATATATATATGAAACATCGTCATCATCATAATTGGTGATTTTCTAAAATGGATGCTAACATTTCACGTCTCTCCTCAACTTATGAGGCCATGGGATATAGTTTTGCCACAATAACCATTAGCCTAGAAAACCAAGGGTTTGTGAGAAATGCTTTCTACTTATAAAATGCAATGGAGTGCTAACAGTGGCGATTAGTGAGCATATTTTTAAAAGGACCCCTTCCTAGTAAGACGGGAGTAGATGGGAGGAGCCAGCATGGGAGGAGCCAGCATGGGAGTAGCCAGTATGGGAGGAGCCAGCAAGCGACTCTGAGCCCTCCTCCTCTCAGAAGAGGATGCTGAGAACATCGCAATGGTTAGTGGCACAGAAGGGAGGATGGAGCACCACAGAAAGAGGGGAGCTGGGTATCTCATATGGAAATTATTCTCTGCCAGCAACAGGCTTTTCTCATTTCTGATGTGCTCGCATTCCCAAGATGTTAGTCCGAGTTATTTTAAGGCAGTTTTGTGGAAGCGCTCAGAGGAGCTCCTCTTTGGCTCCCGACACATGAAAGGGAAAAAGAGAACCAAGAAGAGGATTGCACAACCCCCTCTCGCAACTGGACCACATTTTGGAATCTCTTTGCTGTGCGGATTCATCACAGACCAGCAGCTCGCAGACACTGTAGCAGCTCACATCCTCCCCGCTAGTCCTTCATTTACACCCCCTGCTCCGCTCCTCCTTCGAGGATATATTCTGTATCCATTTATCAGAGAGGTCTCATTTTCCCCAATGGTCAGATAATTGCTCGTCTCTCCTAAGTCTTGCCTCGAGTACTTTGTACAGATCTTTGCCAAGTAAGAAAGAAGTAATTCTGCTTTTCTTAAAACATGCTGAACCTGAGATAAACCCGCAGCATACTTTCCATGGAAACTCAGCCATTGTACGTGACGGCACTATTTCCTTGGCAGGATTTTACAAAGTCTTACTCAAAGTACTTGACCAATATTTAGTGTTTAATACAAGGAACAATAGGATGTTTCCTAGCAAATGTTTCCCTCTTCGCCCAGACTCACTTCACACACTCTATGGGGCAATTCAAAGTTCTTACTTCACTAACAATTAGAAAAGTGAAAAAAAAATATACTTAGTGCTGTTGGCACTGGAAAAAAAAAACAAACTATTATCAAATAAATTCATAACAATGGTGCACACAGTCCTAAAGAGTAGATCGCCTGGACTCTCCAACTGAGCTTCACGTAACTTCGCATTCACTGCAGGCACTCCCAAAGCTGAATGCTGGAAATGCAACGTTACACAAGCAGACCCCTCTTCAGCTTCCCCAAGCTTACACTCTGGCGTTTGTGAAGGGCCAGCTTTGAGAAAGGAGTCTACACAACTAGGCAGATCAATTCATGAACAAATCATTAGAGATCAGAAGACATGCTCTCTGTGAAGAAGTAAATAGCGCTCTGTAGTAGACTGTGAAAGAACACTGGCTTCAAGTCGGTACCTGGAAGAGGATGCACCAGCTAGAAAGACAGATCTCCTGGGAAGTGATAGGACTGTAATTAAATGGGGCAGAAATTGGAGACTCCTGGCTGGTGTGGCACAGTTGAGAATTTTGAAGAAATTGATGAATGAAGAATTTTGAATCCAGTGATTTTGGAATGAGGTGTCATAGTAGGAGAGACCCAAGACCTAATTTAATGCTGATCCTGACACTAACTCTAACCCTGTCCCTAACTCAATCCTAACCTTAACCCTAACCTTGAGATGTCACTCACAGTGAGAGGGACCCAAAATCTAATCCTAATGCTGACCCTGACCCTAACCCTCACCCTCACCCTAACACTCACCCTTACCCTCACCATAACCCTAACCCTAACCCTAGCCCTAGTCCTTACTCTCACCCCTAACCCTAACCCTAATCTTAATCCTAATCCTAACCCTAAACTCAACCCTAACCCTAACCCTAACCCTAACCCCAACCTTAACCCTTACCCTAAACCTAACCCTAACCCTAACCCCAACACTAACCCTAACCCTAATCCTGAGTTTTGAGAAGAGCCGTGTCTACATTTGATGATAAGTGTGGACCATCCCTTAGGGGAAGAACAGGGCCTGATTTGTCCATGCTCATTTGCATCAGCAGCTGTTTTGTGGAGAGTGCGTTTGTTGAGACTTTTTGGGAGAGTACTATAATGCTCTGGGTGATGGCGGTCAGTGCCATCGTGGTAGCAATAAACATGAGGGAAAACTGAACACTGGGAGACATATGGGGGTGGGGGGTAGCGTAAAACTACCAGGACTTTGGAATGAGCTGGACATGAGGAAGGAGAAAAATAGGGGACCTCCTTGAAGTTTTGAGATAGGAACGGAAGCAAAAGAGACAACCTGTCAGAGGTTGCACAAAGATGTGCCGTTTTGGAGGACGCAGGGTGCACATTAGAGAAAGATCCCCATATCTGAGAATGCCTATGCAGACAGAAGGTGGGCAGGGCTACAGAAGTGAGATAGAAGGAGGGGCTGGGGCTTGCTGACTATTCAAAGAGGATTAGGACACAGAGAATTATGATGCAGGGTGGGGGTGGGAGGCTCCTGGGGTGGTGTCAGAGACTGACCTCACTGTGGGGCAGGACTTGACAAGCTTAGCTGCAAGGGAAATTTCTCAGAGGGATTTCTTTTTCTTCACCAAGTAACAGAGAATACTTCGACTTCAGCTAATGTTATATGTCTGAGGCGGGACAGTTCAAATTATGGGACTATTCAGAGTCACTGAGTAAATGCACTGGGGAGGAGCTGTTTGTGAAAGGAAGGTATTATGGGGAAATTGTAAGTGTTTATTTATTTCTAGTGTTTGCAGACAGGTAAAAAAACCTTAGCTGATGTGAGACTCTTTTAAACGTCACTCTGCGCATTGTGAATGTGTTGTGGGATAGAAAGACAAAGGTTGGGGTTAAGATGGTGAAAACATACAAAGAAAAGAGATGACAACATAATATTTTACAAGGAAAATGAGAAACATTTGATAAGTGCTATTTGGTATTTTACAGTTCTCCCTCATGTCCTCTCCCTCCTGTTAGGCCATTCTTATAAGAGAAAAGAATGAATGATTTATTAGCATTCACCTATGAAAGTAAAGTAAATAAAAATAGAGTGATACTATAATAACCAGCAAGAGATAGGTGAACAAGGTAGGTTAGTGCTTATGTTATATCTAAGTTCTGTATGTTTGTTCTCATTGTGTGGTTAGCATTTTATCTGGTCCTAGATAGTTCTTTCCCTTTTGGTACCCTGGGGTTATTACCAGGTTTCCATCTTTAAAAGAAAACCATTTACTCTTGAGATTTAGAAGAACAGACTATGTGTGAGGTGTGCAGGAAGTATCATTGTCTATGACTTAATAAGGCAAAATACATAGAAACTACACAAGGTAGAAAATGTTAATAGAATGCATCTGAGGAAATTAATATTAAACATAATCATTTCTTCCCAAGTATCATATTGAAAACTCAGGAAGAAAACTTTAGACAATATTATTAAATAACCTGTTTACAAAATATGATGAACAGAAAGATGGTTGTTGTGAAAAGATTCCTTTTCACAACTAAAGGGAAGAAAAGATGGATGTCTACAATTGCTTTCCATGATGAGCAACTTTCTTCTGTCCATGACTCACAAATTACTTTGCATTGCACCTTGAGGACAATAATAAATCTACTCCTAGTCAGTCGTTACTTTATAACTGCCCTGCCCTCAGATGGTCTAGTTATTTTTCATGCCTTATTCTGTTAGCAATTGGCTCTATGCTTTGTGTGGAAGAGTCTATTGCAAAGTAGCTTTGAGTTTCACAGAGGCACAAGCAATCAAAGCCTCCAGTCCTAGCCCACTGGTCTGGCCATCCTAGCAGAATGGGCTCCACAACAAATTGTGGAAGGCTCATCTCTTGTTAAGAGGGCTGACAGATTTAGTATTAAATTGTACTGAAGAGATGTCACAGAAATATCATGTGTACTTAATGTTTGGTCTTTGGAGAGACCCACCTCTAAGCTGTGGGTTCGTCTCGGTTTCTTTCATGGTTTCCCTGGAATGTTCACCAGCATCCCCTCACAGGACATCATATTTCAATGTCACCCCATTCTCCGCCCCCCGCAAGTTGCCTTTTATACCCTTCATAAATTGTGCCTCACCCTGCGATTTGTCTTCCACGGTTCACTCATCCTAAAGCTGAGATTCTTGGCCCCGTCTCTGCCATATTAAAACACTTCCCGTGGCGAGCTCGTGTTTGAGAGGAAAATCAACTGTTCTGATTCATTTGACACAAGCTTCTGAGTGTTTTTATAAATTACTGCTCTCTCTGAGGCCAACACCTCTATGATCTCAGCATTAAATATTAAAGGCTTCCACGGGCATGATGCTTATCAGAGGTGCCGTGCCTGGTTCATACCAGGGAGACTGACAACCTCTTCCCTGGGAAAATGCTTTTTTACAATTGTAAACGCTAACTCTCATGACTGTCACCTACGCAGAAGAACAATACTACACAGATGCTCAAAGGCAGACAGGGATTACGTACAAATGGTTATCTCTTTCCTTCTCACTGCTCCGCCTCATTTGTAGGCTTCGGCCCTTAAAAGAAACTGCAAATTAAAACTCTAGACCACAAAGGCTGGAAGAATCTGGGAGTAAAAATAGCTTGTGCACCTAAGTGCACGGCAGTGGTGATTACCCGGAAGTGGTAACGTGTCAATAGATGTCAGCCAACTTCATCAAGTATTGGTACAATTGGTGCTTACTGCTGAAACATGCTGGTATTTGTCAAAGTCTTTGTTTTATCAGCACAGATTGCTCTTCGTTTCACCTACTGATGTGCCGCACAGGACTAATACCTAAGCAAGCCCTTCATGTGTCCGATGTTGAACGTTTATGAAATAATTCTATAAGATGTTTAGTGGAACATTTAATCTTTCCTGATATTGACAAGTAAGTACTGTATGAGTCGTCTGCACTCTGGGAGCTCAAAGGGGGTGATTTTACACTGTCTGGACCAAGGTCACAGGGGACATAAACCCCATGTACATCTGTGTGTGTGTGTGTGTGCGCGCGCGCACGCACGCACACTGTGAAATGCTGTATGTATGTATATACGTGTGGTATATTTTATGGACGTACATGTATTTGTGTGCATGTATACATACATGGGAGCATACATGTTATATATGTATATATATATAGTGTGCATGTGTATTTGTATTTATATGCATATGTATATATATGATCTGTGTGTATGCAGGTAGACATTTGTGTGCACACATGGGTGCTGGGAACTTGTATATGAATGTATATATAAGCATATATTTTGAGTACCATACCATATATGAGTATATATGGGCATATATTTTATGGGTACACATGTATTTATGAGCATGCATCTACCTGTACATGGGTGCATGTATGATATATACACATACATACACATATATATTGCACACACATACATGCACACACACATAGACATACACACATATGAAGGCAGGTATTTGTATGTACATGTGAATATATGTGTATATATAAGGAGGATGTCAGATTTTATTCTGCAATAATCCTGCATTTTTACCAGGTCAAACGATGTTTTAATAACAGTAAGTGCTATAACAATGTACAAAAGCAGAACAGAGCCTTGTCTAAGACCCAGAACTGCAGGGCCATGGATTCTACAAGCTGCATATATTGCTTTTCTGTACCTAAAGTTCAGGCACTTTTTATTCAAGTACCATACAATTTAGCTGACCGTGAAGTTCTTCAGCATGTGGCATTTGCATCTCTCTCTAAGAGCACATAGTGTCACTTACATCAGAGTCAGCCTGGTCTTTTTCCAGATGACACATCATCTTCCCCTGGACCTCCGGACACCACGCTGCTTTGTTTGTAAACATCCCCTCTTTCAGACATCCTCTCCCTCTCCTCTCTACCTCTGTAAGTTCTTCTCCCTGACACTGCTTTTGGGACTCAGTCTGTGCTCAGAGGCACAGCCTCGCCACCTTGCTAGATACTGATCCACTCTCTTACATGAAAGACTTGGCTCAGGCTTGTCCAACACTGTGCCTATGAATGCAACTGAACTGCACTGACGTTTATTGTCAGACAAATGGCACTGCTGTGTGCAAAGAGAGGAGAAGATACATCACCAGGGCCCAATACATATACTAGGATTGAAAGAAATTCTACAACATCAGGACAGGAAGCACGACTCTGCATTACTAAAGGTTTTAAAATAAACAATGACAAAAATGCCAGACGCTGCCCTGGCACCTGATGTTAGGGCCTCTGGGGACAAGCTAAGGGCTGGGTTCCTTTAGTTGTTTCTGCTTCACAAGTACAAACGTTCTCTCTCTCTCTCTCTCTCTCTCTCTCTCTCTCTCTCTCTCTCTCTCTCTCTCTCATTCTCTCTCCCAGCTTAGAGGAATGAACATTCATACACAAAGAGCAATCTTGAAAATTTCCTAAATTATATTTGAAAAGCAACTGACCCATATAGGCATCCAACTGCCCCTTTTGGTCCATATTATTTCACAGAATCTTTATAGGAAGGAAGAATGTCTAAGAAATTATTATTTTGCAGTAAAGTTATTAATAACAAATAGAGTCTCAGAAGCGTGGTAGTCCTTCTGCCATAGTAGCTGACTTGCATCTATTGGATCCTCTGAATCTCCCAGAATTGCACAGTTGTAACCACCGCCTTTGCGTATCTTAAAACTCAGAGACAGATTAACCAGAGTCCATGTGCCTGTTTTATTTCTCAGTGGGGTGAGGAAATAAAGAGTTTCATGGTTTCTTCCTTCTTTACACAAAAGCACAACTTATAATTTTCCAACCACTGAGGGACAGAAATAGTCTCACCACCAAAACTGTACAGAGACCTTTTCTGAATGATAAGTCAACAGTTCTTTAATTGAATTTAAGGCCAATAGCTCAGTAGTAGGGTGTGGATCTTGGTACTGAACACCTAGCCCACAGCTTAGGGCAAGTGAAGTCATGGATCTTGAAGGAGAATGTCCAATTAGCACTTCACTAAACCAGCGCGATCATTAGCTACATCCCAAATATTTGCCCTCATAGTCATGGTTAAGTGTTTCACCCTCATCAAGGCAAAGTTTCTTTGCAATGCACAGAAAAATATCACAGAAAAACCACAACTTATCAAAAATGAAGTGTGTGGAACCCAGTCCCAGCTGATACATGTGCAACACAACTCCTTCTCTGAGGGGCAGGGATCACTGGGGAGCAAGACTGTGAGATCCAGAAGAAAAGGAATTTTGTTGTGAGATTGTGTTTCCCCGGAACCATCAGAAGCTGCATTCATTAAGTCTCACTATTATGGCTGCCTAAGCATGTCCTGAATGAGGTGGCATGCTGTTAGCATGACAATAAACATGCTAAAGTGGAAGGAAGAGAACTCATAAGGCTTTGGAACTTGAAAAGAACTACAAACAACCAAGGAATGCAGGGAGCGGGAGAAACAGTCTTCCTCAGAGAAGAGCACACCAGGAGGTTATCCAATACAAAATGGTCAGCCCTGAATATGAAATATTATATGGACTAGGACGGTTTTACTTATATACTTAGGAATACACACACACACACACACTTGTAACAACAAGTAAGGAAAACTGATTGTAAGTTTGAAAGAGGGCAGGGCAAGGGGGAGGGGTCGATGTGAGTGGATTTGGAGGGAAATGAAACATCTATATTATAATCTCAAAAAATAAAAACAATATTTAAATTAAAATGTTATAAGCTAAAACAAATGGATCTTTGGAAATTATGTGTCCCAATGCATTTTGATTATAAATTTGACGTTGCAAACCAGACCTTCTCATTTTTAAATTGACTGGTGTAAGCACTGTCGTGCAGACCTGGGTTATTTTATTTTATTTTATTTTATTTTATTTTATTTTATTTTTATTTTTATTTTCTAAGTTCTTTTTTATTTACATTCAAAATCATTTCCCCTTTCCCGTTTCCTCCCTCCCCGAAAGTCCCATAAGCCCCCTTCCCTCCTTTAGAGAACAGTCATACGGGTAATTTCTTCCTAGAAATCTTACATGCTATGGCCTGTTTCCTTGTGTATGGACTCCAAAGTTTTCTCCTTAGAGCTGGGTGAACCCAAATACATATTTATGCAAGCTCCTCACCTTACTTTTCTCTTAGTCATGAACCATCAAGGACAATTTTTTTGCTTGCTAGTGGTTGGATTCAGGGCCCTGGGGTGATAAGTTCTTAGGGAGCAATGATTTGGCTTTGATGCTTCCAGCGCCTAGAGCAGGGAGAGGAGCAAATGCTCAGTCTGCACTCGCTGCGTGGGCCTGTCATGATGCCTGCAGCACACAGGGGAGCGACGGCTGTGGCCCTTATGGGAAAGAAGATGATAACTATGTTTCCTTTTTACATTTTTGTTTATGTTTTACTTGTGTACGTTTATGAGATCCATTCATGAGTAATGCAACATTATGTCAAAATATAAAGCAAGTTTCCAAAAAGAATACCATTGACTTTTTAGTGAAAGCATTACATTCACGACTAAAAATAGTAATAGAAACAGCCATAAAATGCTTAGGGAAATTACTAAGAAGGGCAAGTTGGAATTACAAGAACAGTTCCTCCACTTCTTTGTTTAAATAATTTCTTTTAATAGCTACATTTTCTAAAGTAATACATAGGTAACAAAACTAAGACAGTAACATTTTCCTTTTGTTACTGTGAAGGTACACATGAAGGTATTTGTGGTTTACCGAGCTCCATGCACACAGACTTTACAGTAAAGGAAATCTAAGCTTCCATTTCAGTGATTTCCATCTCGTCAACTGCACACACGTGGAGATGAATTCGAGCTCACCAGTGCAAAACTTCTATTCTTAGAAATCATAGAAAACACGAGCTCCAAACAGCAGGAAAGCATTCGCAGCACGCATACCTGAGGCAATCCTTACAGTAGAAGATACAAAGTTCTCATACAATAAACTGATAACATCATACATAAATGGGTTAAATATTTAAATATTTGAGCACTTAGGGAAAGAAGGTATTCAATAGATTCAAAAGTATCTAAACAGACATGATGCACCATTGTTCACCAAGGATATGAATATTCAAAATACAATGAAATGTCATAGAGCACTCACTAAACCGTCAGGAGCATGGGGCGGGGCAGGGCTGTGCGGCACCCGGAACCCCTGCTGGGAACTTCACATGGCACAAATTAGGAACATACAAAGTAGAATTCTCAGAAAATTAACATACACATGGCAAATGGACATGAATGCCCACGGCAGCCTCACTCAGTGGCTCAGCTGCCATTAACTAAAAATATTTTAGAAAATCAATTAACATGTGGACTTTATGTGGTTACATCCCAGACAGGTGGAGGAAATGATGCGTGTCCCAGTGACCCAGCTCTCTAACAGCATGTGAGGGCGATAGGGGGTCAGGTGGCTTCTCTAGGAACAAAACAGGCTTCACGAAGAGGTAGGCCCTACAGGCACAAGTGCCACATAAAACTGATGCTGCGTCTACTCTTGTGGAGGAGTTGGGGGAAGGATCAAGGGACCCGAAGGGGATCGGGACTCCACAAGGAGACGAACAGAGTCAACTAATCTGGACTCTTGGGGACTCCCAGAGACTGAATCACCAACCGAAGAGCAAGCACAGGCTGGACCTAACCACCCCCCCACATAATTATCAGACGATCAGCTTGGTCTTCATGTGGTCTCCCCAATGACGGGAATGTGGGGGGGGGGTGTCTCTGATTCTGTCGTCTGCCTGTGGATCCTCTTCCCCTAACTGGGCCACCTTGTCTGGCCTCAGTGGAAGAGGATGCACCTTGTCCTGTAGTGACTCGATGTGCCCGGATAGGTTGGTACCCAGGAGGTTCCTCCCTTTCTCATCCTCTTCCTGTGAGGACAGATCTCTAGCTGTGATGCCCTTTCTGCCCTGACATAGCCTGCACGTACTTCGGTAGGTATCGCTTAGAGCATGTTGTTATCAAACCCCTTCTGTTTGACACACAGGACCAGCCAACTTCACCGCTCTAGTCTTGGAACTTAAGGCTAGACCGCATCATGTCGTATAAGTCAATGGGTTTTTGTGATGTGATATAAATCAAGCAACCTTTCTAAGGTTTAAAAGTCAGGTGATACTTTAGACCTTCTCATCAGAAATCTCCTGCAAGTGGCCAAGGCTGCGGTAAGTTTTGGAGTGAATCTTGTGCCCAGTGATTCTTAAAATGGCCCACAATGCTCCAAACCCTCAGAATTGCCTCCTTTTTGCTTCAGCAGCTGGCTGGTACTGAGTCTCCCTGAAGACAAAATGATTTAGATTGCTTTGCCTGGATTATATACTAGCTATCATAGACTACGAGCGGGCAGTCACACAGAGAGCTCTGCCCTCCCCACTGAAACACCATATCTAGGCTCAAAGGTGGCTGCAGGACCCAGCTTTAACTTTATTTCTGAAAAAAAAAAAAAACCTATGTCGCTTTTCCTAACTGAACCCATGACTTGCTAATGAAAGCAATTCTGGAATACTGACACGTGACCTTCACCCCAAACAAACAGGAGCAGGAAAATTGGCTCTAATCAGCACAGCCCTCCCCTCGAGAAAGGGCGGGTGATGGTTTCCTAGCCATTCCCATAGGAAACGTAAAGTGTGGAACTCAGAAGAGTGTCCTCTCCGTCCACGGATCAGCACAGTGGGGCTCTGTGCACTTCTGATGTATCTTACAGCAGTGGAAACAGGGCACTGGAGGGAAGAAGTCAGGGCATACATTCCTCAACCTCCTGCCCCATCCTCCATACCTGTATCTGTAATAATCCGTCCTTATAAAACTTCACTCTGGGTACCGTCCTTCCACATCTCACAACTGGACAAACAGAAATGTTAAAAAACAAACAAACAAAAAAACCACACACAAAACATTACAAGGTACACCACCAGTCTCATGCCAACAAACACTTGCCAGTTTTTCACCACAAAGTAAGACGCATAGCTGCATCTGGGGTGTGGGTGGAGCGGCCCGGCTGTGCTCGCTTAGGGAAGGTGACTTGGAAGTCGTTCCCGTACTGAGTCTTTTAAATAAGTACCGACATTACCAAATTTTAATTTGTTAAACAGTAGAAACATTGTGGTGTTTATGGGGTCGGGGTGAGGACTTATTCCAACTGACAACACTGTCCAGAGAGATCCCGGGGAGAGCTTTTTATTTTAGTCTATACACCCAGAATGCTGCTCCAAAGTGGCCCAAGTTAGTACTTTGTGAACTGGCTAAACATTTCCTACATTCACTTCAGAAGCATTTGTTTATGCTGTGCAGTATGAAGAGCAGCTGGGCACAGAGCTGTGGCTACAGGCAATGAGTGACCCGGCGTTTGTCCCCACCCCGGGGAGCACGTTCTGTTGGAGACTATGTTCAGTGTGGTATGCCCGTGCATCCTGACGAAGTTCTTCCTCTTAGGAGGAAATCCTAACCCTATTTTATAAATGCCCCCAGTTCTATGAACAATGAACAGCGCTGTGCTGGTTGGCTCTCGTCAATTTGACACAAGCCCAGACACGGGAAGAAGGATCTCTTCTTTGAGAAAATGCCTTCATAAAACTGGCCTGTGGTCAAGTCTGCCGAGGGTATTGTTCCGACTAATGATTGACTTGGGAGGGGCTCGCTTATGGGGGAGGCAGTGCTGTCTCTGAACAGGGCCTTCTGAGTTGCATGAGGAAACAGGCTGAGCAAGCCATAGGGAGCAAGATAGTAAACAGAGATCCTTTACAGCCTCCACTTAGGTCCCTGCCCTTCCCGTCCTCATGGATGGTTGTTGACCTGAGCTGCTTAAGCTAAAAGTAATCACCTTTCTCCCCGAGATGGCTGGTGACAAACACTAATGCTACTAGCAGTGCTAATGTCAATAAAGACATTGAAAACTAGATTACAGAGAGGAGTTATAGCTATGCGTCCTATGTGCTACTTCGCCGAGCCCTCTTCTTGGTTTTGACAGAGGGGATCAAACCCCAGAGCTCATATATGCTACATAAGTGGTCCGTCAGGGAGATGGTTCTCTGGCCTCGTTCACTCTCTCATAAAGAAATTAAAAAGTCAAGGCTCGTCATAACATTCCCTAAACAATGAAAAGTTAAAACCATGCAATCAAGTTATGTTTAATGGGCTTTGCATATCATCCGCTGTATTTAATTTTCCTATGCCAGGTTTTAAAATCCCACTGACAAAATTTTATGCATTTAGTTGTACGTTCTCACATTTTTAAGGTTTTTCTTATCTCTCTGTAAATAAATATTTGCCCTTAATATCTCATAAAATTTATTTTGGAAAAGTTGTATTCCCTGATGGTAAATTATAATTTATCTGAAGTTGACTTTATTCACTCTGTGCTATATATAGTGCACTCTAATAGACATTTCTTAAGCATAAAGCCCTGTATACGGGAATGAGTGAAACCTCAAACATACCTTCTAATCTACAATGAATGGGTCAGCAGACACAAATGGTAAAATTACAACTTTATCATCAAATTGTCTGATCATGTGTTTCCTTAGCTTCTAAAATTTGCATCTTACTGTATTAGCTTTTCATTACTATACATCAAAGTTAGTGGAAGAACTCATATTTCTCATGATTTATATAATTTTTTAGTTCTGTTAACCCATTTACAGTATTGCACAAAGAGAGAACAGAAGAACTAATATATGATGGAGTGTTTTAGAGGCAGCATTTGCCTAAATAGAAAATCGTGTACCATGTAACTAATCTACAAACTTAATGGTAACCATACAAATTCCAATGGTGCCTTCCATGTTTTATAAATAATATACAACTAAATATAATCCCTTTTCATAAGTTCAATTTCTTTTTCAAAACTTCATTTTTTTCTTTTGTGTATATTGAGTGTTTTGCTTGCATGTGTGGATGTATGTGGACCATGTGTTCCTGGTGCGCTCAGAGGCCTGACAACATGTTGGATCCCCTGGAACTTGAGTTTCAGATGCTTGTAAGCTATCATGTAGGTGCTGGGAGCCAAAGCTGAGTCCTCTGCAAGAGAAGTAATAATCTTAAGCCTGAGCCCTCTCTGCAGCCCTGTAGACCCAATTCCTACTAATACACAGACAATACAAATCCGCTTCTAATTCTCAGCAGTTATTCATACATTAAAAATCTCAGACATAGCTACTTAGTATTTTTCCCTTCATTAGCTTACGGGTCAGGCATACACGTGTAAATTATATGTAAATCATAGGGGAATCAAACAGAAAGAGGAAAAAAAGAGGTGCGACAGATTTTAGAGTAAATTATTGATGGGGAAAACTTACATGATATTCCTCAACAAAGACTTGTGTATAAAATTTCCAAACATCTCACTGTAAATATGGTTGTGTGTTCACGCAGAATTCTTAGTTTTATCTGCTAATTGCAGCCTGTCAATGGTGAGAACCTATGACATTATCCAAAGCAGTTAGTTCTTTGGCCTTATGCTGGCCTTGGAGGAAGGCTCATACAAATGACTGTGAGATTCTTGCTGTCATTTGACCTGGGGCTCCCCGGGATCCATCAAGGTTATGACAACACCTGCCATGAGGGTAGAGGGATCCAGTAAGTCATGGAATCCACTGGTCACACTGGGAGAGTGCGGTTTTCCCCACCTTTCCCGAATGCCAGCTGGCCGGCACACCACACTAAACAGAAAAAGGAAGCCCAGTTCTTCTTTTTCCAGACAGCTGGTCACCCAGACATCACAGACGCTGTATAAACAATGTTGACTAATTTCTGCCACAGCTGACGTGTATACAATGTGGCCTGCCAGTTCTTCCGTCACACTGGATCCTTGGCCCTGGAATAATGGGATTGTTTTCTTTATTGCCCCTTGTTTTGCTGAGACCACATTGGGGTAAAGTGGCAGTTTTAAGCAGCTCATAGCCCTAATGGACTTCTCTTACCATCTTGTAACAACAATGTAAAGGTACTTTACGTTGCTTGCTCCTTAGCCTCAGGTTAACGTGTGTAAAATATCATCTTATAATCTGTGGAAGGGATGTATAGGAGATACAGGCTAAGTAATATGCACAGAGCTCCCTGAGGGGCAGATAGCAGTATTGGGATTTGACTCCAGACGCCCTGGCTAGAGAGCCTGCAGTAGAATATCATAGAAAGGAAAAAAAATTACATTCTTATATCCCCTAAAGTAAACATGACATTAATTCCTTTGTACTATATTCACTAACGAGGTCAGGCGAGAGATGAATATATTTCTCTATGCTCATTTACTATAACTAATTAAAAAAAGAAAGTTCCTTTTGAGGGGCATGTATGTGACCCCCCCCAATGTCTCTTCTCTATAGCATACGTGAGATACAAGCACAACAGGAAAAGTGTTCCTTACGTTTTATCTGAAGTAGACAAGGGTTTAAGGGGCTCATCAAACCCTTGCCTGTGTCATTTGCTTTTAGGCCTGGGGAGACAGTGAAGTTATCTGGCTTGTGAAAATGCTTAGAAAGGCGACCTGCCTGCTACATAGCAAAGGCTATCATATTTATTATTGATATTTAAATGTTCAGAACTATGTCCCTCATCTAGTCTATAGGCTCCAGCAAGCCTGCTGCTGAAGGCTGGGTCTGTGTTTTGTACACAGGTGCACTTGGGTGAGGCACGAAGGAGTCCTTGTCACTACTTCGACAAGATGATATTCAATCTTATCTGCTGTATGCTTCCTGGACGTCTTTAATTGTACAGGGAGAGAGAATTCTAATAACAAAGCGAAATAAAAACCAAACGACTGTGACTGTAAACTATAGTGATAGTATCTGACTGACCCAGTTAATTCTGACGGTCGACTTGACACAGACTGGTGCCACCTGAGAAGAGGGAGGCCTTAACTAAACAAGTGTGGGACCTGGTTGACCGGTGGGCAGGTCTGCAGGGCATCGTCTTGCTTGAAGATGGATTTGGGTGGGCCTAGCTCACTCCAGGCAGCACTGTTTCATTTTTTTTCCTTTTTTTTCTTTTTAGACATTTTCTTTATTTACATTTCCTTGTTTCCCCTCCAAAACCCCCCTATCCCTTCTCCCCTACCCCTGCTCACCAACCCACCCACTCCTGCTTCCCTGTCCTGGCATTCCCCTATACTGGGGCATCGAGCCTTCTCAGCACTAAGGGCCTCTCTTCCCTTTGATGTCCAACAAGGCCATTCTCTGCTACATATGTGGCTGGAGCCATGGGTCCCTCCATGTGTACTCTTTGGTTGGTGGTTTAGTCCCTGGGAGCTCTGGGGGTACTGGTTGGTTCATATTATTGTTGCTTCTATGGGGCTGCAAACCCCTTCAGCTCCTTGGGTCCTTTCTCTAGCTCCTCTATTGGGGACCTTGTGCTCAGTCCAATGGTTGGCTGAGAGCACCCCCCACCTCTGTATTTGTCAGGTACTGGCAGAGCCTCTCAGGAGATAGCTACATCAGGCTCCTGTCAGCAAGCACTTGTTGGCATCCACAATAGTGTCTGGGTTTGGTGACTGTCTATGGAATGGATCCCCAGGTGGGGCAGTCTCTGGATGGTCTTTCCCTCAGTCTCTGCTCCACACTTTGTATCTCCTTGCATGGGTGTTTTGTACCCTATCTAAGAAGGACCTACGTATCCATAGGCAGCACTGTGTCTAAGCAGCTGGAATAGACAGAGTCATCTGAGCATGAGCCAGTGAGGAAGACAGGAAGCGGCGCTCCTCAATGGTTTCTGCTTCTGCTCCTGCTTGAGTGTGTGCCCCGACATTCTCAGACGATGGGATGAAATCTGTAAACTGAAATAGACACTTGACTCTCCACGTTGCTTTGGACATGCGCTTGTCACAACACCAGAAAGCAAACTAGGTCATTTCGAGTGTCCACTATACACACTGGGCTTCCATTAACCAGAAGCTACTCAATTCGCATCATTGGCAGATGAGGTCATCTTATTATTCCTTCTTTATGGGTGATAAAACTAAAGAGTCCAGGGGACTTATCTCAGTAGCCAGTGTCTGGGGGTGAGCTCCAAGGCACTATGTTATGTGGCTTCTGTCAGTAAGGAAAGTTCCTCTTAATATATGTTATGTGTTTTTCAATCCCTCTCTTTGAATCAGAAAAGTGAACACAAGTATTCTCACCTACCAAGCAAAGCTGCAAACCATATGCTTTTATGTTTACAAAAGTAGAGAGATTCAAGTAAAGGACAAAAGCAGCTTAGTCATGAGGACATGGCATGTAGCAGTGGGGGATGGGCAACTGGGGGTAGCCACTAGAAAGTCCCAGATGCCAGGAAAGCAATAGGTTCCCAGGACCCAACAGGGAGGACATTAGCTGAAATACCCAACAAAGGGGAGAGAGAACCTGTAGAGACCATATCCAGTGGATAGACACAGCCCCCTGTTGAGGGATGGGGCTACCCATCCATCTCAAAATGTTAACCCAGAATTGTTCCTGTCTAAGGAAATACAGGGACAAAGAGTGGAGCAGAGACCAAAGGAAAGGCCATCTAGAGTCCGCCCTACCTAGGGATCCATCCCATCTGCAGACACCAAACTCAGACACTATTGCTGATGCCAAGAAGAACTTGCTGACTGGAGCCTGGGATAGCTGTTCCCTGACAAGCTCTGTCAGAGCCTGACCTATACAGATGAGGATGCTTTTAGCCAACCATCAGTCTGAGCATGGGGACCCCAATGAAGGAGTTAGGGGAAGGACTGAAGGAGCTGAAGGAGTTTGCAGCCCCATAGGAAGAATAATAATATCAACCAACAAGACACCCCCCGCCCCAGAGCTCCCAGAGACTAAACTACCAACCAAAGAGTACACATGGAGGGACCCATGGCTCCAGCTGCATATGTAGCAAAGGATTACCTTATCTGGCATCAATGGGAGGGGCGACCTTTGGTCCTGTGGAGGCTTGATGCCCCAGTATAGGAGAATGCTAGGGCAGTGAGGCAGGAGTGGGTGGGTGAGTGAGTGGGTGGGGGAGCACCCTCATAGAATCAAGGGGCAGGGAGGATTGGATAGGGATTTGCGGAGGTGAAACAGGGAAGGGGGATAACATTTGAAATGTAAATAAATAAAATAACCAATAAAAATAAATGAAATGAGGACATGGGTTACATTTTGGGGTTGGATCCAGATTTAGTTCAGAGAGCTCTCCTATGCCCCAAGAATGAGGCAAAGGACCATCCATTCTCCTTGAAGATGTGTTAAGAACAAACCCCAGTTCACCCTGTTCCAAGAGTAAGTTGCAAGATGAGTTGCAAAAGATTGGCAGGCTCTTTACTGAATTACCAGGCATCTCATGGAACACCATCTTTTATCCTGTCACTGAGAATAGATAGTCTGCCAAAACTATTTTAAAAATGACAACTTGAAAATGACCTTACAGTGCCTTCCTCCCCGTTATTAGTTCCATAATCACAGTTTCATAATGATTATTTTCCATCACTAGAGACTCTGTGTTTTTCATACAGCTCAGGACTCAATCTAGTAACAAGCTCATGTTCTACTGAATGGAAGTAGTCTACCAAACAATTCTCTGAATCTTGCTTAAAAGTAATAACAGATAGGTCTAATAAAGGACAACCATTGTGCTGTCTTTATCAGCTATCAGAGCAGCCCTTTCAGGGGTTCCGTTTTCATAGTCTTGATATAGCTTCACAGATCCTAAGAGACCAGAATGAACCAAGACATTTAAGATAATCAGCAGTTTTACGTGTGATACATTGCTCTATGCCGTCTGTTTGGGTAATTGATTCAGCTTTCCAACTGCTTGTGCCCTTCATCCATGAGATTTGTAACATGAATGATCTGCTGACCGGTGACAAGATAAATGATTCTAAGCCGACTTCGAAGCCATTACCAACAAGTTGTGTCACAATGCTAAAAATATTAATTGGATTTTGATTTATAGAAGCTGTATTTCAGGAGTGTTAGTTCAGCACAGGAAGAGCCTCCGTGAGCAGTCATAACAACCTTCTACTTTGAAAAAGCCATGTTTCTCTTTCAGTATAGAGCCCAAAGCACCAACCCAATCCCACTAAACATCCCAAACCTTATATTCACAGCAGTAATGAGTGATAAATGAATCATTGGACACAAATAATATGGAATGAGACAGAAACGTGGAGAATGTCACAGGTCAACTGCAGAGAGGTCCACAGGACCACATGATCATTGAACCTGAGAGGTCGAAAGGCCTTGTCCTTACCTAACCTTATCTCCTTTCCATACCTCTCATCCATACATCCTTTGTTCTTCCTTTGTTCTTGGAGACAGGATTTAAAATACAGCTCTAAGAATTATTCCTTTGGGTCTCTCAAGAAATTGTGAAGTTGGAATCAGTTTACTTAAACATGTTTTAAAGTTAAGATTTACCTAGTGCTGTGGTTTAAAAGAAAATGTCCTCTAGAGGACCAGTTATGAGAACTTAAAGTCCTTAGAAGGTACTACTATTTGAGGAATTTACGACATCATTAGGAGGTGGAGCCTTGTTAGAGCAAGCATGGTACGCGGGGAGGGCTTTGGGGAGGGCAGACCGCCCCACTCTCCATGTTCTCTCTCTGTTCCTATGTGTAGCTGAAGATTCCATCTCTTAGATTCCTGTGCTGTTGACCCCGCGCCCCCAGCCACTTGCGGCCACGCCTCCATGCTACAATGGACTCATCCATTTTAATTGTAAGTCAAAACGAACAGCTTATCTTGAAGCAGCTTTAGGGTGTAGTATTTTATCAGAGCAATCAAAAGTAGTAAATGTCGGTTTGAAGCATATTGTGCTTCTCTGATCTCACCTGTCACACGAGTGACAATTTATTCTGATGTGTGCTTGGTACCTTCCAACTCATCTTCAGTTCAAAGCACTGCTCTAATATCTTTTTGTAAGCCTAAAATATTACACGTATATATGCATATAAGTATGTATATATATATATATTTTATATATTTATATTTAGCAAAGCTGAACTGAATCAGGAGTTTGCCATGCCTTTTTCAGTCACTTAGAAAGTACTTTTGGACATGCAAATGCCATAAGTCTGGTGTCCTTATCCAAATAAGAAATTTAGACACAGAGACAGATGCACATGGAGAAGGTGACATGAAGGGACACAGGTGAAAACAGCCATCTTCAACTAAGGAGAGTATGGGTCTTCAACCAGAAGCTGGGAGAGAAAGCTTGATGGGAGATATATATATGTGTGTGTGTGTGTGTGTGTTGGATTAATGTCTTATCGTCAGTAATAAGTTACATGTGGACATAAATGCTGTTGGGGGATTCAATTTCAGTAAACAGTATTGATAACAGTTAAAATAGTTGAATGATAGACAGTTTCCATATTCTGGCACACAATTTATATATATATATATATATATATATATATATATATATATATATATATAGAGAGAGAGAGAGAGAGAGAGAGAGAGTTTAGAGATAGAGATAGATTAGATATAGATATAGATATATAGATATACATATACATATAGATATACATATAGATATAGATATACATATACATATACATATAGATATGCTTCCCTCTTTGAATAAGGTTCTTTGAGGCAAGGAGTATGTTATGAATTATACACTTTAAATTACTACTTTTAATGTTTGATATAATTTGCATAATTAATTTTATTGAGTCTTTTATGCTTCATTACTGCTCTCAAAAGCAATGGGACAGCTGCTCCTTTTAGTTCATTGCCATGTTTTTCCTTCCCTCTGCAACCAAGTAGGGATCCAAAATTCACTGGCCATGCTCTAAGCTAATTAATTGTTCATGGAATCACCAGAAAGAATGGTCAGGTTGCTGCACACAACTTATGATGTCTGTGAGAACTTCAAACAGACCAGACTCTCAGCAGAGGATGACAACATGGCCTGGCTCGGTAGAGCAGGAGGCATCAGGGAAAGGATGAGCAGAAAACATGCCAGGGGAGGGGACAGAAGCGGGCAAGCCCAGGGCAAGCCTGCAAGGTGGGGCACAGGGGCTCCGACGGCCGCTCACTGGGTTGTATCTAAAATAAAATGTGCCTCAGAGCATATTGCGCAAGGAAGGGTATTGTAAATAAAGTCAGGGGGCAGGGGTACCACTTATCTGCAAAAATAACTGCAATGAAAGCCTTTTAAAACACACATTTTAGCACAGTTATTTTGGGGGGTTCTAAAGGCGGATTCCGAAAGATCACGTCTCTCTTGTGAACCAGTATCCATTGTGGTCAAGCCACAGGCTATGGGATCGGATTTGAGCTCTGAGTCAGCCAAGGGTTGACTGGAGTCTGCTTAGCCTCTCTCTCAACTTCCTCTATGGCCCAATTCCTCTATCTGTTATTTATAGCACTTCGGTGAGAAATAAAAGCGTTTGGGTGTGGAGAGCACTTAGGAAAGTGGCTGGCACATGTGGTTGCCGCTCCCGCAGTGCAACACAATATTTAAAGACCACTAAAGAAGGATCGTTAAGACTTTTCAAGTGTTCCTCCTATTGAATTCACAGATAGTGCAACAGGTCTGAGCCCCAATGGTCACACAAGAGAAGAGCATCCAGTTTTCTATCCCAAAGTATTCATTCTTATATAGGGAAGTCATTTCCTATATTATGCACAGCACAATGGTTTTACTAGGATCAGAGTATAAAGTGCATTGTGTGTTTCTCACATTCTGAGTTTTAGGGGAACAGACCCCTCCTCATAATTTACTTTTGTGGCCTATGCAGGTACCACACCAAGGCCCCACCCGTTGGGAGCCTCACTTTTGACCTCCTCTTGTGATGCTACATTTGTTCTGCAGCTATTATAAGCTCTTGCCCAAGATGACTCGGGGCAAAGTTTAGCTCAGTCTCTTTAATTTTAAACTCTTCTGTGTCTGTCATCACGTGACTTTCATAACCACAGCTTCCGTCTGATCTGCAATTTTAGGCAAGGGCAACCCGTTGCAGGGCAGCAAAGCTGAACCGAGTCAGGAGTTTACCATGCCTTTTCAATCTCTTACAGGGTACTTTCAGACACACAAATGCCATAAGTCTGGTGTCCTTATCCAAATGAAAAATTTAGACACAGAGACAGATGCCCAGGGAGAAGGTGACATGAAGTGGCACTGGGTGACAACAGCCATCCTTAACAAGGGACAGCATGGGCCTTCATCCAGAAGCTGGGAGAGAAATCTTGATCTGATTGTGTCCTTTCTACTACTCGGTGACACAAACAAGATGCACTGTCACACTTGGTTGTAATGGGAAGACCATGGCTCACACACACACATAACACAGTGGTATTGATCCTCTGAGCACTGCTGGTGACAGTGATATTCTTTCCTATACCATCAAGGCAGCCACATTCGACTTCTATAATTTATTAAACACTGCGCTTGCACAGAGCCTTTCCTTTAATTCCATCTCCCTGCCCCTTTTATAGCTCTACAATTTGAGAATCAGGTCGATTACTTTTCCTTTGGAGTCATTCTGTAAAGAAATGAAGCTTGTTTTCTGATGACCGGACCATGAGAGTTAGTAAGCATGCAGTGAAAGAAAATAAATCCATAAGGATTTATTTGTTAAGAGACGGGCAAGAGCTCTGGAGATGCGGCTCAGCTGGTGGAGTGCTTGGCAAGTCTCACAAAGCTCTGGTTTCAATTTCTATGTAAATGGCTAATACTGCATAAACAGCCTGGTGAATGGGGCCTATAATCCTGTGCAACAGACGAAGGCTGGGAGATCAAAAGTTCAAGGTTATTCTTGGGCTAAATAATGAACTTGAGGCCAGTCTGGAATACGTGAGACTTTGTCTCAATGAAGAATAGAAGGAGAAAAAAGATGAGAAGGAGGGAGAGAGAGGAGAAGGAGGAGGAAGAGGAGGAAGAGGAAGAGGAGGAAAAGGAGAAAGAGGAAGAGGAGAAAGATGAAGAAGAGGAAGAGGAGGTAGAGGAAATATTAAATTAATCTCACTGCTTCAGTAATGAAGTCCTGCAAATCAGACTCACAATAAATACAGTTCTCAAAAGACCAGATGACTAACTTCTGAAGTATTAGGGAATGTTATTCGATCTCCTGTTTTCTGTTTTCAGATAGGATCTTACGTAGCTCAGGCTAGCTTCAAACTTCCTCAAACTAGCTTTGAACTCATGAGCTGCCCGCTTCCCCTCAAGGGATGTTGGGCATCGGCAGGGACCACGTACATGCTTCTACTTTTAGATGAATAAAAACATGATTGCGATATTTTGGAGTGCATGCATCTGACCCACACATCTAGCACTTTGACCAATTTTATCACTGATTGTTTCTGAAAGTGAAGACACACCCCTCCCAAGCTCCAAGTAAAGATAACCTTTAAAATGTTTTAAAAAACACACACACATATGGGTTTCTTAACTAATACAAACCCACAGACAGAAATTCAAAGCATAACTAGGTGACTTGCTTGAGCAGTTTTGAAGTTCTGTGGATTTGCCTTTATCTGTTGCTGGGAACATTGCACATTGCTCTAGACAGGCTGCCAGGCTGGGGAGCTGAGTGTGACTGATGTGTGTCTGTGACCAGGTCAGGGTATGGTGTGAGATGTTGCAGGAGGTCATGGTGGGGTAGGTAGGAGCAGTGGGGCAGGGTGGTGGGGATGGGGTAACTAGAGTGAATTCCAGGATAAGGCAATCAGTTGGAAGAACAGGAAGTGAAAATGAGGAATCACAGTCTCAGATGAAAGAAAGCTTTTTCCTTTTCCCACCATCTCCGCTGCTTGGGGTCCTTGGGTTTTGGTGCAGCCCAGCCTGATACCTCTGCAGGGCCCTCACACAACTCACAACTCCCCATTCCATTACCCCAACGATGAGAATTCCAGATCAGAATCCTGCAAACCCCACTGGGAGGCCTCAGCCAAGTATGGGACATAGAATCAGCAACAGTCTGAGCAAGACGACAGTTTCTAGCTTTTCATCTAACACGAGGGTCTAGTATAGAGCGCGTGCTGTAACCACCCCTTCACTGTTCCTGGGGAGTCTGAAAGGCACAAGGGAACACTGGGACATCTGTAGAGAAGAAGGCCATGGTGGACCCCTCATTTCTACTACAGCAGAGTGCCTCTCACCCCCTTGCTTGTGGCAGATTGGAGACATTGTATAGCATCAACTTATGCAAGAAGTCATACTGAAGCTTGCTTCTATAATACTCTCAGCTTCATATTTTATGTCTTTGACTCCTGTATATTGATTTTTGTGTATGAGATATTTTTTTCACAAGTGTGTCCCTGTACCAGTTTTTGATTCTTCTTATTATCAACTCTTCCTTTCCCCTGGCTTTGAAATTCCACATGTTTAGATACTAAATTCCAGCAGGAAATGCCACTGGAATGGACAAAGAAAACAGTGAGTTAAGACATTCCGTTTCCATTCAAACAAGAAATGCATTTTCTCCTTTTAGAAATATTTAATGGATAAAAAGGTGGATTTCAAGTGGGAATGTCGTGATTCTGAGCTTCTCATTCTGTCAAAGCAGGAGTGGAAATATGAATTTACCCTATTTTTAAGCTAACCATCTCGTTCTACTCCCTAATGCCCACATGCACTGTTTCTGAGATCAGAAGCGGGAGCATTGCAATGACACTTTGCCAGGTCAGCTCAAAGCTGAATTTCAAACTAGTTTATACACGTCTTGACACATGTTATGCTTGCAGGTCTAGGTGTAGCTGGCTGTGAATGCTTGTGTGTGATGGGGAATTGTGCTTTTATTGGACCAGAATAATCAACATCATTTTGATATTCTTTCTCAAATTTGTTTATGAAAATAAAACTGAAAAACATAAAAGGTTTGTAATAAAGCTTTAGACAATTCTAACCCAGTGTTTGGTTGGTTTATTCATTTACTTTTGCTTATGAACATTGGTCAAATAACTACCATGTCAAATGATGGTTTAAACCAAAACTGAATGGTGAATTTATACAGAGCTCATTCTCAAAAGTAATTCCAACCTAATTGGAGAGTGACTAGAACCCTCATTTGGAAATGTTTACTGTTGAGATCTATCTGAAACGATAAATAGCTGTACGGGGCAGCAAATAGACTAAGGTCATAAAGAGGATTCATTTCTCGTCTGTCCTTTCAGTAGCTTATGGTCTTGACACTTGGGGAAATTAATACGAGAACTTAGAAACAAGGGAAGATGGTTCTTTATAGCTTCAAAATAATACCTCTGGACATACTGGCATGATCCAATGACTCGTGTCATAGGCTCTATTCCTCATGAGACTAAGAGTTGCAGGAAATGCTTGTTTTAATACTTCATTATCAAGACATGTAAAGCATGGTGATCTTTAAAATATCCCACCAAAGAGGATAATAAAAGCATGTTTTCATTGACTTAAAAAATACTGAAGTATAATTCTTGGAAATTCTCATAAAGGCCAATATGCCATTGGATACTTGGCAATGATTTCTTCACGAAGAATGACCATGTTTAGTAGAATGATGGTCACCATCAGTCACATGTCTCAGTGACCTTTTGGTAGTAAGAGTTTGTACATGTGCGGTAGTGGGTCTTAGGGATTGAACACAGGCCTCACATGTATTAAGATGTCGCTGCCTCACAGAGCTATGGCCCAGTATCTTGATGATTCCTGAAACTGTACACTGAGGAGAACGTTTGGGTTATTAAACAGAGTTTACATTTGGTTGACAATTAGCATTTTCTTTAAAATTGTGTCTGTGGCAAGATGAGTCTCTTTTCTAAACCTGTCTAGTAGGAATAACTCAAATATTTAAACAGGAACTATGTTAACCATAATATATAGATACACACCTCCAATTTTTAAATCCCAACTACAAAGTTCTCTATAGTGTGGCTTCTTGAACACTGACCTAATACCACAAGTGGAAAATATTAGTCATGACCTCCAATGGCAAACTACTGTCAAGCTACAAGCCCTAAGAATATGTGTGGATTTACTTCCAGTTTATTTAAGCATAAAATACCCACAAAAGCAACATGACTGTCATGGCTAGAGCCGAGACCTATACTCAAGAAATGTCATACCTATACAAATATGCCAAAATTCAAAACAACAACAACAACAACCACCACCAAACCCACACTGCAGTCATGGCCCTAGGCATTTTGAAAAGGAACCACCAATTCCTTGGATGCCTCCTATGATGATAACCAGAGTTACAATCTTCTGGGAACCACTTTTTCTTCTTCCTTAGAAAACATTGACTTTAAGATAAATAAGGTTGGAAGTCAGAGATGCAGGCAGCTGCTAAAATGCTTTCTAGCATTCAAAAGGCCCTCAGTTTTAACCCACAAGCTGCATAAAGAGAAGATGATGCCACCTGGCTGTAATCCTAGTTCTCCAGAGGTGGAGACAGGAAAATCCCAAGTTCAAGGCTACCCTACGTTACACAGCATGCTTGAGGTTCTCCTGGGCACTATGAAGCTCTTTCTCCAAATAAAGGTCTTTTAAGTAGATATGCAAGAAATGTTTTCAGTCTATGTCACCAAAGAACAACCTTGAGCCCCATTTCTTCCTAATTCAGCTTCCAATCACTTATATCCCCAAATTCTACCAAAGAGCCTGTGACTATCAGGACACTGGCCTCAGAAGGACACCCCCCCCAAGGAAATAGTTTTATCATACTCTCTGTTTCCATGCATGCCTTTTCTGCATAACTTAGCCCTACCTAAGGAGTCCAGGAGTAAGCCTCAGCTGTTCTGCACAAGTTCACTATCCTATGGGAATCTCTACTCCCTTGAAAGAATCCAATAAGTACAATAGAAGTTTGTGGCTAAAGTACCACAGAAAAGTTACTACTGTACTGTAGGCCACCTCCACGTACTACATGGTCCTCAACTCAACTCAACAAAGCACTGTGTCAGTCGGTGGAGCCAATCCATCTAGGCTTACAGGCCCTCACATGAATAATAGGCATGCCAGACACAACAGAGAACCACAACAGAGTGCCTGCACACTGACCAGGTCTCTCTGTCTTCTTCTTATTTCCTGTTCAGGCAGTGAGCGGTTCCTCAGAAAACTGGGCATGACACTCCCGGAGGATCCGGCTATACCACTCCTGGGCATATACCCAGAGGCTTTACCTGCATGCAATAAGGACACTTGCTCCACTATGTTCATAGCAGCCTTATTTATAATAGCCAGAAGCTGGAAAGAACCCAGATGTCCCTCAACGGAGGAATGGATTCAGAAGATGTGGTATATTTACACAATGGAATACTACTCTGTAATTAAAAACAATGAATTCACAAAATTCCTAGGCAAAATGGTCAGAACTGGAAAATATCATCCTTAGTGAGGTAACCCAGTCACAAAAGAACACACATGGTATGCAGTCACTGATAAGGGGATATTAACCCAGAATCTCGGAATACCCTAGACACAATTCGAATATCAATAGATTTCCAAGAAGATGGAAGGAGAGACCCCTGGTCCTGGAAAGACTGGATGTAGGGGAATGCCAGGACAGAGAAGCAAGAGGGAGTTGAATGGGGAAAAGAGGGAGGGAGGGGGGCTTATGGGACTTTCGGGGAGGGAGGAAACGGGAAAGGGGAAATGATTTGGAATGTAAATAAAAAACTTAGAAAAACAAAAAAGGAATGACATTGTCCTTTCAATTAGAAGTTCAGCATCTGAGGGGTAGTGAGCGTCCCTCTTCTCCAATTGCTCTTCAGTTAGCACGGTGCCCTTTCCTAATTGGCCTTCCTAAATTTTTTTCTAATCCTACTCATACAAAACCTGAACGCTATACTTCTCCTTTTCTGAAGTGTGACTCTCGACTGAATATATGCTAAATATTTATTTGGCCACTAGGAAACCGTGCACCTCCTTCATATGTTTCAAAGGCTTGGTTTAGTAGCTAACCTGCTGAAGTGACTAAGGATTAGGGCCATCTGTTTACCCAAGAACATGGTCTAGTTCCTGTTGTTGGAACTTAGGACGTGGGCTACGTTCCCACATACTTCCACAAGCTCATACAGTATCTGCGTTATCTAGAAGACACAAAACTTGAAGTTGTACAATTTCGACGTACTCATAAAAACAGCTTACACGCTGTTAGGTTAATTGGAAGCATATCAGAGGATAAGAACCACTGGATTTTCTTTTGGTTCTGAGATATTTTAAAATCACACAAGCATGTGATGACATGCGCGTGCGCGCGCCACACACACACACAAAACACACAGATGACCAAGTATTTTCATTTTGATAAGCAAATACATAGAGACCCCACACTACTCCTCTCTAGGAGACTCCACTTTAGAAAGTTCCAGCGCTTCGCATGTGGGTAAATAAGGAATACATCACATCATGAACTTAAAAGATAGTATTTCAGACTTACGCCTAAATCAGTTTCACAGCCTTTCCGTAAGCAATGAACCTGCATAAGGACAGCTATAACACTTGGTAGCAGCGATGAACGGAAGGACTGAAGAGGACAATGCTGAATGACCACATTGCAGGGAGGAAGAGCAGCTCCACGTCCAATCTGTGGCCACGATCCCGACGCGCTGTGGAGAGCAGAATGGCCTCTGATGGCAGACAAGGGCATAAATAAAGCCACACGCAGCCCACAACCTGAATTTGGGGTGATATACGGACCCCCCAATTATGAAGCACAATTCACAGCCATACCTGGCAATTTGTCTTCAAGTTAAAGAAAAAGCCCGGCTCTCACCTTGCACACACACTTCAGTGGTCAGTGACAGATGCAGGCTGGGAGAGACAGCAGCTGCTCTGTCCTGAGCGGCTTAGCGCACATTCGAGCCGGCTCAGGTCCCACTCTGTTTGCTCAATGCAGTTTCTCCCATGACTCCATCGCCCAGGAATGGAAACCACGGCTCTCTCGCTCTCCCTCTCTCTCAGCTCCAGTGGAGTCCCTGGCTATTGAGTCCAGGTAAATAATGCTGAATTCTGCAAGGTTACTACAAGGTGAACACAAGCAGAAGGGGCGGAGGGGTGGGGGCGGGGAGAAGAGGAGGGGCCGTGAAGTAAAGACCCTAAACTCCAGACACCTTGCCTTTGGAGAGAGTCTAAGTCCCATAAATCAGAGTTGGGACAATAGGTGGTCAGAGAACAGTGAAGCTGAGATTCTGAAATGGCATCGAGCCAATCAGTCAACCCAGGGGCACGCTTCAAGAAAGGAGCGCTCTCTCTCTCTCTCTCTCTTTCTGTGTGTGTGTGTGTGTATCTGTCTGTCTCTGTCTATCTCTGTCTCTCTCTGTGTCTCTCTGGTGTGTCTGTCTCTGTCTGTGTCTCTGTCCCTCTGTCTCTCTATCTCTCTGTGTCTTTCTCTCTGTGTGTCTCTGTGTGTGTCTGTCTGTTTCTGTCTGCCTCTGTCTCTCTCTCTCTCTCTCTGTCTCTCTGTCTCTCTCTGTGTGTGTCTCTATGTGTGTGTCTGTTTCTGTCTTTCTCTGTCTCTGTCTCTGTCTCTCTGTCTCTGTCTCTGTCTCTCTCTCTCTCTCTCTCTCTCTCTCTCTCTCTCTCTCTCACACACACACACACACACACACACATCACTGGCAGGCAGGCATCAGTGTAGCTACACTAATTAACTAGACACCTCTATTTTTCAAGCTTATAAAAGCTTTGAGGATATTTTCCGGGTAACAAAGTTTAAGAGGGATCCAATACAATGAAAACACTAGCCAGAATCAAATAATGCCTTTAAGAGAAAAAAAATATATTTTGATCCATACTAACTCATATTAAGTCTTCATTTGGGGGGCGCACACTGGAATTATGCAACAATCCCCCATGCTAAGGAAATAGCAATGATGTAGGCTTTTATAATGCTGACAGAATGAATTTAAAATTCCTCGTAAAAATTCCTACCATTCCTTTTCAAGAGTGGTCTTGACTTACACACATATTTTAACACTAGCGGGTGGGCGTCAAGCAGGCGTTTCTTCTGTAACATGTACCTGTATTCTATAGAGTGATGCGAACATCACAGATGATTCCCGGTCGAGAAGTTCAAATTTTTTAGTTCTCATATACTCATGTTCTTTAAAGTGAGGTAGGGGCAACATGAGGCTTTTTAAATGTTTTATGAAACTTAGTTATATGTTTTTTTTTCCTGCAGGCAAACAATTAGTTGCTGAGTTGTACAAGGATTGCCTGAATTAGAAAACAGCCCCACGTTAGCCGCTTCCCCTATCCTCCAAATTCTGTTCACCTGCTGTGTATCGTCCTCTGAGGCACCAGGATCCTGATGACAGAAGCAGGCATTTGTGGCGAGCAGAGCATCTGCTTTGTCTACTTCCTGGGCTGGTGGGGGTGAACCGGAACAATGTTCGGGCCAAAATGCTCTGTGTATTAGAATCCTGGGGAAAGGGCACTTAACTGCTGGTTTGATTCCTCCCTCCAATTGCCCTGCTGAGTGCTGTAGCCTGTGAATTGATGGCCATTTTCTAGGACTCCTTGGACTCTATGGAGAAGGATTGCTTCAAGTGGGCTATAAATAGAGTTAAAGGTTTTATTGAACCGTCGCCATCCTCTTTGTGGCCAGTCTTGAGGGCAGTCACTGTATGGCCAGAGTGAGCTAATTGTGAGCAACATGACCTCCAGCTAGGCTCTGACGGAGAATGAACCAGACCAGTTGAAACTCTGTTTTGCCCACGTGCAAGACAGGTTTCACGGTTAACCTGGTGTCCTGGTGGACTCCTGGTGGGGCTGGAGAAGACGGTTAATGAAGGGGAAAGGTTGGAGATGGAATGCCAAGTTCACTGTTAACTCAGGAGCGCATGCATCTGGGCATTAATGCTAATGTTCTTATAATGACTTGTGCATTATTTAGAGTTGGGTTGTGGGAGACACAGAGGATGGAGGCAAGTAAAGAGTAAGAAATGAACCAGTAATGTGGCTCCATCTGTGTCCTATGAAATACACAAGGCTCAGAGGCTGAAGGAACATTACCTCCGTTAATTCTCATAATAACCCTGTGAGGTAGCTGCTGTTATCCCTTTCAGCGATGAGAATAATTAGCCTGCACACTGTTAACTAGTGATTACTGGAGTTTAAATTACAGCAAAGTCCTTCAAAATTACAGCCAGGTCCTTCAGGACCCAGAGTTCCCATAGCCTGGACAAATCAGTTAACTTATAACTTTCTCAGACAGAGAAGAAAGTCTGGTTTTTATACAGTGAGAAGGCAGAAATGCAACTTAACAAGAAATGTTCTGCCTTGTAAATACAAGGCAAGTCAAGTTGCATAGTGTGCAACAATTTTAAGGAGAATACATTTTGATATTTTTTGGCATCGAACTAGTTGCAAGATGAGGAAAAGGTGATCTGATTTTGAGGTGTAGTTTATTTGTGATTATTTATGTGTATGTGTGCATATTTGTATGCGGGCACATGTGTACTCAGTGTGGTTCCCATGGAGGTCAGAAGAGGGTGCCAGGTCTCTTACAACTGAGGTTACCGGTGGTTTTGACTGACCTGACATGAGTGTTGGAAAACAAACTCAGGCTCTCTGCAAAAGTAATACCTTCTCTAAACCGGTGAGCCATCTCCTTATCCCTTATCCCATGAGTAAGTTTTGATATTGCATGTCACTATTCTTTCTGTAGTTTGATATTATGTGTTAATATTCTTTCTGTAGTTTGATATTATATGTTAATATTCTTTCTGTAGTTTGATATGTATCAATATTCCTTCTGTAGTTTTAGTAGGGTCTTGTCTGTCATCAAATTAAAGAAACAAGTTCAGACATGTTCTCTGTAATACAATGGTACTCTCCCTTCAAAATACAACAAATGCGTTTTCTTTGCTTGAATGTCTTTAAATTATAAGGCCTCCAAGAACACCTTAAAAATGAAACAAGCCCATCTCTTCTTGACATACTTGGCATACATGTAAGATGACTATTTATTTATGCCAACTGTAATGTTAAGGTGAATAGAAGAATCAAATTTTCAATTATCTTGGGTCCGAAATGAAAATGCCACTGAAGATTGCTGAAAAGCTGGAGCAGAGGTCTGAAGGGCAGCCCTTTGTGGGATGGTCACATGACTGGCTTGGGGCCAGTGTCAGCTAACGCATGCTCAGTAGTATCTCCCACCAAGCAACCCTGTTCCCACCGGCCCCCAGGCTGCAGGGTGTTTCCACCCATGTTGCAATCTTCCCTGAGTTTCCCTGGCGATACAATGTCTCTGATTTAAAACAAACAACCGAACAAAAAAACCCATCTGTAAATAATGGAGCCCAGCAGTTTTCATGAAGTCAGGCTTCTCAGTCTCCTCCAGTTTAATCTGGAAGGCATTGCATTGAAACCTCTTGCAAACACAATCATTATGTTGTTTCAGATACTGCAATACAGACAGGAGCCATCCTCAACTACAGACAGGAGCCATCCTCATTCTGCTTGGCCATTGGCTAAGACCAAAATAATACAGTAATGCAAATAAGTGTCCAGTAGATCAATTGTAGAGGAAAAGAACAAGCACATAGTTTTTCATTTAAGTTTTCTTTAGCTGAAGTTCTGCATTATGGAACAACAGAATGTCAGGTACCAGGTGCTGGTCTGTGAGGTCAGCCTTGGAAGGCAGAGGTAAGAAGATCAGGCATTGAAGGGCTTTCTTGGCTACATTCTGAGTGTGAAGACAGCCTTCCCAAAAAAAGACCCTGAATCAGAAAACAAAACCAACCAAATAACCAAGCTAATAAAACAACAAATTACCAGCGACATCTTAACTATCCAGTAAGTAATATCAGTAAAGAATCCTCCCTCTCTGGGCTTTCTGGCATTGCTACAGAACCTAAAATATTTACATTAGCTCTTACTCTAGAGATAGCAGATTTCACTTAAGAGCTGGATTTTTATAAGTTTATGTGCTGTGAAGCCTATCTTGACATAGATAACATACATCAGATTTGGGAAAAAAAACAAACCTATTTTCTCTTCTCATCTCTAAAAACATTTCCTTCCAAATAAAGGCAGATAAAACACTCATAAACAGAATAGTTTTTGTTAAAAAAAAATCTAGTCAAGTCATCATTTAAATAAAATCCACTGACACAATTTTAATTGTTTCTTATTTCAGAAAATTAAAAATGGACATGGAGTATAGGACACCGTGTTTAAACAGTTATATTGCTCCATTTGATACAGACTAGTAACTGCCTAAATGAATTATCATAGCCCAAAACAATAACAATACCAATAAAACCACCTCACATTCCACAATCACATCCTCTCTGTCTTTCTCTTAGAACCTTTACTTATCTCTCTTGTATCAGAGATGCTAATTTTAGAATCGCAGTTTGAAAAGCAACTCGAAAGAGACATTGAAAGCCTGAAGAAGAAAGTCGTGGGAAGCCGGGTAGGGAGGGAGATGCACAGTTCATTGCTTCATTCTCCTGTGACCCCTGCCTCAGTTTCCCAGTGTGCTAATGCTGCAACTTCACATGGGCCTTCCAGGGGTGTCCAACCTGAAGTCCTTCACGGCTTCCCACTTGGGTAAAGTTGGCCCTTGGCTCAGTAAACATAGAAGTTTGGGGAGTATCATCAACTGAAAAATCACGTGACACGTTCAACCTGCTGAGCGTCACAGCTCAGTACCCTGGAGGGCGTCTGCTTTTCGTCCTCACAGGGCTGTGACTGACAGTGAGATGGGACTCTATAGCTGCCCAGCATCCTGAGAGAAGATGGTACTCTGTATCCCTGGTCTAGGGAAGAAAGCACAACCCAAACTCCAAAGTATGGCTTCTGGGAAACGCATAGCTCCTCTGTACCATGATAGAATTATTTTGTTTTAAAAAAGGATAGAAGTCAAAATATCATAAGACAGGGACTACCTAGCAAGTGTTTAAAATTTTAAATTATTTTTATATTTTTAGGCATCATTTCCTGTTTTGCCTTAGTGGTAACGTTTTTTTCTAGGTTGATAATGTCTATCTCAGTATCTGCTTCTGCCTGAGGAATAAAGGATCAATGCTACTATGTTGTTACTATGTGGTTTTCCAGATGCCACTTTTGACTTGTTTGTACTTTTTCTCCCACTTTACACATGTTTTTGATGTAACCTGAAACAAGAGGGCAGAGGATTTGGGATGGCATATCATACATTTTAGAAAAGAGAAACATTTAAAGATATGAAAAAATGGAAGAAAAAGTAGTGGGGGTTGTCAAGGGAAGGAACTAACTCCTGAGTACTCGTAGTCATCTTACTGCATGATTAGGCTGGCAAAATGTATTTGAAATCTTATAAAAACAAAGCTTTATAGTATAATCCCCCATTGCTTCCACCATACACACGCAGAATATGCCATAACAAGCCATTCTCTCAGGACCCAGGAGGCCTGCACTGGGTGATCACAGACCAGCTGCTTTTCCAACTGTGTTGTATCCCGGGCTCTATAAGGAAGCTCATGTGCATGGGAACACAAACTCCTACTCGTTAGCACATGTACACATACAATCACACATACACACCCGTATGCACATGCAGTGAAGATTTTTAAATGTGTCTTTTGACAAACCAACTTTGTCGTGTTTCTACTCCGTGGAACTGGTAAAGGTTAGTCTTGAGCACGTAAGTGCCACAACACCTGCATCAAATTATTCATGAGTATTATTAACAAAATTCCGAACATTGCAGAATTATAAGAAAAATACAGATGCTGCTTGTGGTTCAGTGATTTTTTTTTTCTTTTTTTAGCGTATACAAAATGGTACAGAAAAATGAGAGTGTGTCTGCATGTGTATGTCTTCAAACTCCAATTTAGAGAGGATGGATACGGCACAACTGTAAAATGTAGTCACTGTATTAAGGTAACTGCCCTTCACTAGAAGGGGAATAGCTAGTTATCAGGAGCGCCAACAAATCTACTATTATCCAAAAGGTACTGCTGTTCTAGAACATTCCAGAATGATCTCCAAAATGGCAACATGAATTTGCTTGTGGTGAGCAGGCCTGTGGAGAAAGGTGCCATGGCTGAGTCTACTTTTGACTTATTTGTTGGTTGTACTTTACAGATTTTTTTTTTAATGTAACCAGAACCAGGAAACAGCTGGCAGAGGATTTAGTATTACACACCCTGAGCAAATCACAGCCTGTTAAATCCGGGACAGCACGGGTGGATTTGCCACGTCTATGTTTCTTGGGGGAAAAACACTTAAAATAAAAATGCTTGATACCACTCAGAATATTTGGACTAAACATAAAGCTAATTTGCCTGTTACAGAATTGTTAGTTTGTTGAGACAAATGTTTGAAAGATTGGACAAATAACAAGACCAAACTCGTACAAGTAAGTATTTATACTTTTCAATATATAACGATGGGTTTCCTTTGTAAATTTAAATACATTTTTTTCTAAAATGCTTACATGAAGAAAAAGCTTCAATAGTGACCCAGACAATATTTCAGGACATAGGGATTTACCCAGGGGCACAGAGTTGATACCAAAATAACGGGGAGTTGGCCATACGCTGCGAGCACTGAACCTGAAGCTGAAAGATAGGACGCTTCATATTTTTAATATAACAGTCTGATAAATCCTATTCATAAAAGACAGAAAATACTTGTACTCATGTTATACCTTCCCTAGGGCATGTAGCTAAGCACAGATATGCACTGACACCATGCAATTCTATAACTCAGATATTGCATTTGAGTTATTAAAAACAATGAGCTACAAGTGTGTGCAGTTGTGTTACATTCATTTGGGACAAGGTGATGTTCTGCTAAGGTTAGTTGAGGTTCATAACTAAAAAGGCTTCATGCACTTTTACAAAAATAATACTCAAAACTTAGTTTTAGTAAGGTATTCTATTGAGCAAAACACAGTGCCCTGATTAAGTTTATTATACTCAGTAGTATAATCATACTGTGCCTCTTGTTTGAAAATTAATAGCTTCCTATGTGAATATATTTCTATTTAAATATAAGGATCTTGACATTGAAGAAAATTGTATTTATTGCTGGAGTTCTTAAATACTATGTATATTTTCTATGTATCTACAAGCATATGCATGCAAATGTATAGTGCATATGAGCATGCCAACGCTTTTGTATGCATGCATATCTTGTATTTTCACATATAGAATTTTAACCACATAGTTTGTATGTACATCTCTTTACTGTTTCCTTTAAAACATTTTATAAGCATTTTCTTATACCCATCATCTTCAAATCAGATATTCTAAAATAAGCTTAAAGTTTTTCTCTTCCTCTGAATCTTTATCTCTCTCCCATATATACATATATGTACATATACACATACAAACACACATATCCATATTTTTTATTTCAAAGCCTTTGTAGCATTTTGGGCATTAATATAATATAATTTACATAATTTCTACATCTTACAATTGTGGGTATGACTTGATTCCTTCCACATTTCTGATAAAACATAATACTGTCACACAACTGTGAGCATTTCTATTTTTCTGTTAAATTTTAATTTTCAAAGTTTCTTTTAGAACAAATTTCTAGTCAAACAAAGAGGGGCATGATGTGAAAAGTTTATTCTTGAAAATGTTGTCTTTGGGAAAAAACAGCTCACATTAATGCTAAAGCATTTGTTTGTAGAGGACCAACTGAATACAGGAGACAGCAATTTATGACTAATTGTTACAAATTTCATGAATGTCTAAATCTGTATGCCACTTTTCCAAGTACAAGTGTTCTAAGGTTGTGCACATTTTATAATCGTATTTATTTTTAATCCTAAAACAAGCACAGATATTTATGCAAATAAAGTGTATAAGATTTGATGCTAATGTTCTCATAAGTGGTGACGTCACTTGAACGTACTGCTAAGATTTAAATGTTCTCTGAGTATATTTTAATCACCACCTTCAGATGGGCCGTTGCCATTAATTTGATATGTTCCATGGTCGAATCCTTCAAAGGTCTCAAGGTGCATGATCAATAAAGACATCGATTACTAGTTCACAACGGGATGAATTCCATGCTGTAATCACAATTCATTTGTCTCCTACAAAGACATGATTAAGCTTCTTCATATTTTACTTTCAGAGTTTTAACAGATTCCAAGTTTTGGTGTTTGCGATTGAACCCTGGGCCACCTGCGTGGGAGGCCTGTACTTTTCCACCGAGCTACAGCTCTATTGGTTAACAGGGGTTAAAAATCCATTATTTTATTTTGGTGCTTGTGTAAAATACTTGTGTTATTTTCTCATTCTTTAGGAAATAGAAAGCAATGATGAAAAGAAATCTGAGTCACATGTAAGTTGAACTCTTGAACGGAACTTAACTCCATCAAGGAATAATATCTATCGAGGCCACAGTTTAGCTCTGCGTGTCCACAGTCAAATATAAAGCAGAAACAATAATAAACATTGGTCTTTTTTAACGATATAAAATCTACGTATGCAGAACATCACTATATCAATACGGCAAAATTCCCACGACTGTAAATGCTCGGGTCTGCTGCTGCCAATGCTAGTAAGGTGAGGGTGATTGGGAAACCAAGGGAAATCCACCGCTAAGAATCAGCAGCAGGGGAGAAAAGGCACAGGAATAGAAATGAGTCTGTCTCTCCCTTTTCTCAACCGAGCAACTCTGCTTGTCACTCCTGCCTCCCCTCTATCCTCCTCAACTGTCAGACAGGCGCTCCGCAGATGTGGAGAGGACCGGCTCCCTGAGACCCTAAGAAGTTGGCATCACATGAGAGCGTGCGCCGCATTTATAAGCTATGGGTTGTGCTGGTTTTACAAAACCCTGACATTTACTGCTAGGCTACTCCGGGCATGTGCAAAGACATATGGCTATCAGCTCATGGCTACTCCAGGCACGTGCTATGATATGTGGCCATCAGCTCATACTTATATTTATGTGTAAAGTCAAGAATAGAAGTATCCATGAGTGTGCTAAATGTATAATCATATCAATGGAGCCTTTTACAGCTGTGTTTCCCAAACTGACAAAATGACCACCTCTTTCCACGAGGCCCACGACATTTTCCGTTAGGAAGGGTGAGGGCTAGTAGTATAGCTCAGTTACATGGGCATTCAACTAGCCAAAGGAAGCCTGGGTTTAGCACCCAGCCAAAAAAAAAAAAATGAAAGGAAAAGGAGATAAATAATTCTGTCAGTTGTAGAAGGGTTAAAATGCAGTGGAGACATGGTGAAAGAGGAAATTAGAAGCAGTAAGAGATGCAGTCAGAGTAACTGAAGCCAACAGCTCTAACCTCAAAAGGAGCCAGTGGTGGGCTTTGGCTTTTATGTTGTTGTTGTTGTTTGTTTTTGAGACAAGGTCTAGTACAACCTGGACTGTAGAGTGAGTTCCAGGATAGTATGAGATAAGAGTGAGTACTAAGGTAGCCTGGGGTACAGTAAGCTAAGATAGCCTGGGGTATAGAGAGCTAAGGTAGCCTGGGGTACAGTGAGCTAAGGTAGCCTGGGGTACAGTGAGCTAAGGTAGCCTGGGGTACAGAGAGCTAAGGTAGCCTAGGGTACAGAGAGCTAAGGTAGCCTGGGGTACAGAGAGCTAAGGTAGCCTGGGGTACAGAGAGCTAAGGTAGCCTGGGGTACAGTGAGCTAAGGTAGCCTGGGGTACAGAGAGCTAAGATAGCCTGGGGTACAGTGAGCTAAGGTAGCCTGGGGTACAGAGAGCTAAGGTAGCCTGGGGTACAGAGAGCTAAGGTAGCCTGGGGTACAGTGAGCTAAGGTAGCCTGGGGTACAGAGAGCTAAGGTAGCCTGGGGTACAGTGAGCTAAGGTAGCCTGGTGTACAGTGAGCTAAGGTAGCCTGGGGTACAGAGAGCTAAGGTAGCCTGGGGTACAGTGAGCTAAGGTAGCCTGGGGTACAGAGAGCTAAGATAGCCTGGGGTACAGTGAGCTAAGGTAGCCTGGGGTACAGTGAGCTAAGGTAGCCTGGGGTACAGAGAGCTAAGGTAGCCTGGGGTACAGAGAGCTAAGGTAGCCTGGGGTACAGAGAGCTAAGGTAGCCTGGGGTACAGAGAGCTAAGGTAGCCTGGGGTACAGAGAGCTAAGGTAGCCTGGGGTACAGAGAGCTAAGGTAGCCTGGGGTACAGAGAGCTAAGGTAGCCTGGGGTACAGTGAGCTAAGGTAGCCTGGGGTACAGAGAGCTAAGATAGCCTGGGGTACAGTGAGCTAAGGTAGCCTGGGGTACAGTGAGCTAAGGTAGACTGGGGTACAGTGAGTCCTGTCTGAAAAACAAAAAACTAAATTCAAAGAAAAAAGTCTTGAGGAAGATTAATATTATTCTGTTACAGTATCAGTAAAGCTTTATTAAATCAAACTAAAGAGGGAGAGAGAGTAGGATTCTGAAGCTGGGTGGGGGGAAGGGATTTCAGACATAGAACCTTCCACCCGAGAACACCATTAAAACAGTTCAAGAGCCAATCCAGACATGTCCTGCACTGACCCCAGAATCCTGATAAAAGGGAAACAAATTATAATAATTTCTACAAGTCTGTGCATTGGTAGAGTCACCTTCACTGTTCTGTTAATACTTGCTTTTTAAAACTTTGTCATGTGTACCGTTATCAATCCTGAAAACTTATTATGTTAGAATACTGTCATTTTATATGGTATTTATCAAATAAATAATTTAATAACACCCACATGCTTTACCACGTCCTCTCCTAACCATAATCCAGAGTTATTTCCCAACACAGAACACTGGAGACATACACGCAGAAGGGTTAAACTATACCCCACTCACCCCATATACATAAAAGTAACGGAAGGCAAAAGTAAGGGCAGAAATTAGGAAAAAAATACAATAAATTATGTGTAGGTCAACTTGACCTTGTCCTGGAAAGTGACCCCAAAAGTATAGACAGCAAAACAAAAGCAGACAAGTGGTACTGAACCAGACAAACCCAACATTCAACAGGTGAAGACACAGCCTACAGAGTTGGAGAAAATACTCGGAAAACATAAACAATCATGAATTAATATACAAATACATAAAAGAATTCTCTAAGCACTAGTAAAAATTGACCGGGGATATGAGGAGACATTTCTCAGAAGGTACTTAATGGCCAACAGCTATGCAGAGCAGTGTCTAACATCACTAATCACCAGCAAAAGAGAGATCAAAACCACAGGTGAGTCCTCACCTCAGGCTGCTTGGTATGGCTTTTATCAGAAAGACACACTATAACAAGTGCTGGCAAAGGTGTGGAGAGAGGATAGAGACCCTTGTGAACTGTTGATAAGAGTGTAAATTAGTACAGCCATGTCAGAAAAGAGTATGAGGTTTCCTCAGAGAACTAAAAATAGAGCTATGATATGATCCAGCACTTCTATTTCTGGGAATATATCCAACGGAAATCAAATTAGTATTTCAAAGAGATGCCTGCACTCCCATGTGCACTGTGATGTGGTTCATAATAGCGAAGTTATAGAATCATTCTAAGTGTTCCCTGACAAATGAGTGAAGAAACACCACACACATATGCTCTCTCTCCCCCCCTCTCTATCACACTCACACACACACACACACACACACACACACACACACACACACACACACACACTTCATAGATTAATATATCTGCAAAATACAAAATTACTCAGTAATTACTCAGTATTTTAAGAGTCTTTGTCATTTGTTGCTGTATGGATGAATTCGAAAGATGTTTTGCTGGGCTAAATGGGGCAGGCATAGGGAGATAAATGTGTGCTGTCACTTACACTGGCATCTAAAAATGTCATAGTGACAGAAGTAGAACACAGAACTGGCTGTCGGCATTTCAAGAAGGGAGAACCGGAGGATGTTGCTGAAAGGGAAGAGAGCTGCTTGACAGAATGTATAGGCTCTATGTAGTCAATGCACACCACACTTAAAACTACTCTCTTGATTGGCTGAGACTATAAAGGACCCTATGTTTGAGTCAATAAACGTGTTAACCATCTTGACAGTGGTCATCATTTCCGACTTTTTCCACATGTTAAACCACTAGGCCATATACTACAAATACATACAATTCTCATTTCTCAATTGTTCCAGAGATACAGGGAGGCAGATACAAATCAAGCAGCATGTTTTTCCTCTACATTTACCCATCACAACAAAAAAGGTTCATGGGCACACATAGCACAACTTAAGAGTCATTTGCTTAGAAGAATTGTACCACAATTCAAAAATGTGGAGAAGACCATAGGGCTTTTATAACTGAGACATTGACTCCTCAGGTAATATGTTCCTTACCAACAGCCAGATAGAAACTGAATATTTGAGTCAGGCCCAAGATTCTTAGAGTTTCTGTTTGATTTGTATTATACTGAATAAAATGTTTTGTCCAAAGATTGATACTCAGATAGTCAGGTCTGTCTTTCATTGTTACCGCTCCAACTAACCAAAGTAAGGTGTTGGATGAGGATTCAAATGTACCCATCCTCTCTGGTACCACCGGACATCTCCCCTGGGAAATCTGACATCTGAGCTGCACCCAGGCTCCTACTTCTGTCAAGGTCTCCAGGCATGTGTCTTGTAGCTGCCGTGCATGTTCTTCATTTGACCTAGATGGGGGAGTCCCTACATCACAGAACGAGGCAATGTCTTCCTAGAAAGCTAAGAAGGAAGGCTCTTAGCCTGGGATTTAAGCTCCACTAAGACACAAGACAGCTGGAGAAGAGTGTCCTAGACCATCAGGCACATAGTCTCAGAAGAGTCTGGAGTGTGAAGCCGGTCATCTGGGATAGCGTTGGTGTCCGTGAGAGATTACTTTTATTTGCTTACTATTCTGACTAGTTTTTGTTGGCTATCATTTTGAGAATCCATCCTTGGATAGGGTGTCACTTAAGACATGTGGGCTCATGATAATGAGAGATTATGGGAGGCCAGAGCAGACCCAGAAGCAAGCACTCATCTTGTGTCTGTCGGTTGAAGGCAAGACGCTTTCAAGGCCTCAGGGGGAAGCCATGCTAGTCTCCAGGACTGTGAGATGCACTGGGCTCAAAGACAGGACAGGATGATCTTGAGGGAAAAAACACCAGTTTAGGGTTTCAAGTGTAATACTATATTCATGTAGATTCTTAAGAAAGTATATATTCACTATTTCTCTGAAATATAGTTGATGGAATTTAAACATAATCCTATATTTAAGGTACTTTTCAAAGGTGTTAAAATTCTTGTGGAAGCATTTAAAATGTACGTTAGAAATAATAAAATTTATTAATTAGCATTATTATCTAAATATCATATTATAAAAAAAATAAGCAAATGACTTTTGGAACAGTAGCTAATTCTTACTTTCTTGAAGGTCTTATCAAGTTTAACGAGGAGACAGATTTACTCTAAAGGTAGAAAATGCCTACAGGATCATCAGCTTTTATAAAAATACCCAAGGTCAGGAAGAGCAGGGGAGAGTAAGCGTGCCGACAAACCTCCACAATGTCAAATTGTTTATTAAAGTATTTATAGCCTTTATAATTCAACATCTTGAGATTAAACTTTTTTGATCTACAATAGTTATATCTCTAGTGGCCATTTCATAGGCTTCCATTTTTTTTGGTAGTATTAAAACTTCTCAAGCAACTCACAAAAAACATAAAATATCCATAGTATATAAGATATAAATACCCATTTAATTAAAATTTATGGGATAATTTTTTTATATTAACTATGGTCCTCAGAACTAGAGAAGGAATATTCCAAATGAGTTTGTGCAGATATCAATGTGATGAACCTCCAGGGTTGGTCATGGAGAGTAAGATTATCCAGCCAATGCCGAGGGAGGGTTCAGTAAGTGGGTTTGACTCTCTCTCCTTTGTATTAATATTTCAGTAGCCTGTAACCTATTTGTGAAAGTATCTCGTTTCTAGAATTTTCTGAATCTGTGTTTAATCTTCTCTACATTTCTCAAATTGATTATTAAAGTATTTATAGCCTTTATAATTTAACATCTTGAGATCAAACGTTTTTGATCTACAATAGTTATATCTCTATTGGCCATTTCATAAGCTTCCATTTCTTTGTAGTAATTAAACTTTTCAAGCAACTCACAAAAAATCATAAAATATCCATAGTATATAAGATATGAATATCCATTTAATTCAAATTTCTGATTATTTTATGATTTTGTAATTTCTTGTATTTTAGATCTTATGCTACAGTGTTACAGAGGAGGAAATTGATTCTTGAATTCTTAAATGCTGTTTCTAGGTTACATGCAAGACAGATGGTGGTTGAGGGTTTGCCTCTGAAGACTGTGTTTTCAAACATACCTCAGTATCATTTTTATAGGCTCATGCTACGATAAGTCTTGGGAAATGAAAGAAAGAGAAATATCTTGATTAGGTTCATACTTTCCCAGCTTCTTGCAGTTTCTCTTTAACATGCCTGTCAACAATCTCGTTATGGCTAATGCCCTCTAGCACGTGTCGTTCCTCTAACCCGGAAGTCTTCAGCCTAATCACTCTGACCCGGAAGTCCTCAGCCTAATCACTCTGACCCGGAAGTCCTCAGCCAGTTCTCTCATGTGCCCTCCGTACGTTACGAAAAGATTAGAAATAAGCAGTGAAGGTTCCAGGGTAAATTAGAATAAATCATGTGAACGGGAACCAATGAGTGTTAAATATCTTTGAAATGTGTAAATCTATCTAGATATATCTATTTGTATTGTTGAATTTTGGAAGTGATTTTGCCTTGAATAATGGGGTAAGATAATTCTCTGTCTTGAAATTCTTTCTCTCTCTTTCTTTCTTTCTTTCTTTCTTTCTTTCTTTCTTTCTTTCTTTCTTTCTTTCTTTCTTTCTTTCTTTCTTTCTTTCTTTCTTTCTTCCCTTTGTTGAGACAGGGCCTCACTATGTATGTAGCCCAGGCTTCTCAAGTGTTTGGATTGCAGCATGTGCTATAAATAACACCCAACTTACTTAGAGCTAATTTATTACATGAGTAACTTCTGCTCACACCTTGATTTATGAATCTCTTTATCTCCTTGTGGATAGTTTGTTTGTTTTTTTTTAAACTTCATGCAACATCTTTGTTATCCATACTACTAAAATGTAATGTTTCATTTATTCCTAATTTTAACTCCTCTCTGTATCTGATATAGAATCCCCTACATGTAAACACTGTTGACCAATGGTGATGATATTAACGCTGACCATCCGGTGATGGAGAACATGCTTGTGGTGATGACGAGAGAAAGTGTCTTTGATGCTGTTTGATTTATATCCACCTTCTCTCCTATGCCTATGGACCCTGAGGCTGGCATTACCCTTTTCTGACCAAAATCTTAAACAGTGTTTGAGTGACAGTTTTACTCAAGGTTCGGACTCACCTGACCTGAGGAAACATGGAGGAAGCTGGATAACTGATCCAAGTTACCCTCTAAGTGTGGCTTCCAGAAAGCATAGTCTCTGGTTCATATACAACAAAGCTTCTTTTCTGCTTCCAATTATCTCACCTTCCTTCTCTTTAAAGAAAACTGCTGTGTTGTTTTCCTTCGCTGCTATTCTTTTGAGCTCTTTTTGTCTTTCTTCATTAAAATAGATAATTACTGCCATATGGGTATTTAGATTGCAGAACAGGAATGAGAGCTATCTCTTAAAGTCTGAAAATAGGCCAGAGGGTAGAACCGAAGTCAGAACAGCATTAAATTCTAAATGTGGAGAGTTCATACCCTCTGGTTGACTTCCCTTCTCTCTGCTGGCTTTTAGGAATGCAATATTATCAACACAGGCAGAAGACAGATATGGTAGCAGTCCTTTACAATGTGTGGGAGTCCAGCGTTCACAACCGCCAGCCCTGGAAGCCTACTAAGCAGTAGATGGCATCAAGCCTTCTATCCTGCAGGAGCGCGAGCAGAATGCTTCTGCCTTTACAACCGTGAAAGGGCCCTTGAGAGAACCAGATGTGATTGACTGGGGATTCAAGGTGAACCGTGCAAGTCGCCTGCACCTGTAAGGCCTGAAAAGGGCCATTTATAATCCCAGGGTGTAACCTCACTCTTCTTGTTTGCCTTATCCTGATGTGTGCTGTGCATATTTTTCCCCCCAAGAGGATAACAGTGAGATACAAAGTATATGTTGGAAGTGGCAGAAAAATAGCGAGTGAAGGCTGGAACATCTGCTCTCTTTCATTACAAGAGGCAACAAGCAAGGGCGTAAAACTGTCAGAACAAGTAAACAAACCACTAATTAGGGTGCTGGGTAAAGAAAACCTCTCCTATCCCGAAGTGGGACAGGTCAGCCGGGTGTTTACCAAAGCTGATGGGATGGGGAGCTTGGGAAGAGGACAGAGGTCAGAGAGGTGCTCTGGGGATAGAGAGCTGTGTTGTTGAACTCTGGGAGAGAAAATACATTCCAAGCTAGGACGCACAGACTCTCTGGCACAACTGGCACTTGTGCCCTAAAGAGACTGTATAACCAGGCACAGAATGGTGACAGGATTCACCTCTGGGGCAACCCTGAGCCCAGAGAATGTAGAGAAAAGATGTAATTTATGGAAAGTTTCACACAGACCCAACACCCTGAGGTAGTCAGGTTGCAAGTGGTTCAAAGCAGCGGAAAGACACAAGTTCCAAAATCATGTTACTGGGTCTGAGTGATAAAAGTCTGAAAATGACTATTTATCCTTCCAGGAGACTGAGTTCCTCCGTGACTGGGCCCAAAGCCTGTAGTCACCATGGCGCAGAGGCAGCAGAGTGCCCTTCATTAGGATGCTATGCAGGGTCAGTACAGGGCATGTCAGCAAAAGACCTAAGAATTCACTTAAGACATTTCACACACTCCCTGATCTAATGGTAGAAAATGGGGCCCGGCTAAGATTCACTCATAAGGCCAAGGCTGCAGTTTTGTTTATTCAGCATCCCGGTTACTGGATTTTCTGGGTCTGACTTAAGATAATGAGAAAAGCAATAGAACTGTTCAGCGCCGGGTCAGTCGTGGAATGAAAATCGCTTCTGCAAGTTTACAATTTTACAAGGGTCGACAGTGCCCCTACCTGAAGACAGCCCCTCAGCACTCACTGAAAGTATCCTTGACCTTGGACCCCCCTGAGGTGATTGGGAAACTCGTACAGTTCTCTCAGAACAATGAACACATGCCTCCTATTAGGTTAAAGATGCGTTCTATATGTTTATTTTCTATCAGCTGAGCGATGTCAAGCTTTGTAAAAATTGGTGAGGACTCTGGAAAGCTATATGTACCCCAAACTCCATATTTTGGAATAGTCATGAGCTCTCTCTTAATTCCTGAATTATGCTAGCACTCTCATTTTGCAAATGGAAATTTAAAACTAGAGACTATCCAAGTGAATTAATAAAAACAATAGTTCAATAAGAAACCTGGTTAAAGGTTTACATATTAAATTCTTTCTTTCTTTCTTTCTTCTTGCTTGTTTTAATCAGATCACAGTGCATTTATAGTAAAGTCTTCTTGAATTTCCAGTAGAGCCTCTGATTTAAAAAAAAACTGTTTTAGGGGACAACTGGCATACCTGTGAGAACACTGTATACCTCAAATAATAGACTTGTTCCCTAAAAACTTCACTTACATCTATAGTATAATCTTAGCCCATGTAATTCATGATTCTTAAATATTTGCACTTAATATTTAATGTTATCTAAGTGTTCAATGTTTAAGTGTTATTTAGTTAACACTTAAATATTTAAATCTTGAGAGTTTTTTTGAGGGGGGGAGGGCAGACTTTCTCTGTGTAGTGCTATCCTGGAACTCCATAGATCAGGCTGTCCTTGAACTCACAGAGATTTGCCTGCTACTGCCTTCCAAGTCATGTGCCCACTACTGCCTGGCTTAGAGAAATGTATTTTTAACAAAGACCCTGCTATGCAAACTGAGTTGCAGCAAACCTTAGCTTCTTTGCTAGAAAGCATTTTCTCTTTACTAAGAAGTGTGTGCTCGAGGGCTGTAGATGGAGTTTCTCTCAGGATCTTTCCCAAGCCTTCCATGTTTTCACCCTAAAAAGCTCAGCAGCAGACAAGGGGCTAGCACCTTAATGAATTCATTGCTCCTTCAGATCAAGAGTGAAAATACTCAACTGGCAGGAGACTTTTAGATGGAATCAGTTTAGAACAAGTGCAGCTTCTAAATAAGACGTTGCTGAGGAACTCAAACCATTCTGGGCAGGGAGGATTCCAACGGGATAGGCTGGCAGAAGGAAAGAATGCAGGGTGGCCTGTACAAGAGACAAGTGTGTCCAAAGAAGAGGTCCTTGGGGACTGAGAGATGGCTCAGTGGGAAAAGTCTCTGGGGTGGAAGCCTGCCAGCCAGGGTTCAGCTGCCCAAAGTCAGTGAAAAAGATAACAGTTGTATGTGCTGATGTACATCTGTAATCCCAACACTCACACACAGAGAAGGTAGAGATGAGAAACTTGCCAGGAAGCTCCAGGGTCAGCTCGCTTGGAGTAAGACAGTACGTCAAACAAAGCGGAAAGGGAGAAATGACCCCCAAAATTGCCCTCTGACCCTAATATGTTCACTCTGGTGTTTAAGTATGAACATGCATCCACATAACAACCCTCCGGCAATATTTTAATATTTTAAAAAGATTCCCCCTCCCAAAAAGAAGAGGAAGAGGATGATGAGGAGGAGGAGGATGGGGAGGAGGAAGAGTTCCTTAAGTTAAAAACCATGCTCTTGCATCAAAGGCCTTCCCAGAATCCAGCGTGCCTTTCCATCTTATCGAGGATTCTGTGATTGTGAGCACAGGTACACAGGTAAGTCTCAAAAGGAGACTTACCTTTCTAAATCATTCTAATAATTGTGGAGGGTTTGAACACCCCTTGATCATGACAATCACTTCTTGAAACCCCAAATGAATCCGTGCAGAGCACAGACATGTACTGAGTGCTAACGGGGCATTCACAAAAGGCCAAGCGTGATAATCTGAAGTTCGAGAAATTTAACCACGTTAATGCTGCGACCCGCCTGCGCAAAGAGCGTTTCAAACCATAAAACATTTGCTGCCCATAAAGCCACGGCTACAGCAGGAGACTCACTCCTGATCAAGACAAGTGGTAACGTAATCCCCATTCCGCACAGCTGAGGGGAACCTTTTACATCTCCCTATTCCAGATGGTGCCATTTCATCTGGTGCTATCTCCTCAGTGAGCTCAGTTAATTAAAGTCCTTACCGATTGCTAATGGCAGACGTACGTAGCAAGCATGACTGCAGAACAGATGTCTGTAAATGCATCGGAGCAGCGGGACAGTGCTCTGAAGAGCTATTCCATCCCGACCACATGAACGCTCGCAGTACCCGCAGTACCAGAACATCACCTTGGCTTTTCTGACTCTCAAAGAGGAGGCAAGAACAAAGGATCGCAGTTGGGGTGGGGAGAACAAGAATCTTGGTCAAAGTCTTCTTGGAAGTATTCTGATCTGCAGGAGTGTACGGGGTAGTCATGACAGCATTCTAAAGGCAAAGGCATGAAGATGATCGTGAGCCTCCCCAAAGGGAGCATCCTGGCTGTAAACCGCATGCTGGCTGTAACTCAAACTTATTCCATCTCACACCTTTGTTCTTCATAGGTCAGGACATTCCTGTGACTGACTTAGCAGCCTATTTTAACCAGAGATAAGGGAGAATAGGTTGGGAGAATTTGTTAATTAACCAATAGCAAAGGTGGTAGTATACAGCCCTGCCTCCCCAGGGCTTTGGAGTAAAGACTATAGAGGAGGAATTTTGTGTGATTTTTCTATCTTGTCTGTTTTCTGGAAATTCCACATTTTCGTTCTTGAAAAGTATGCAAAGAAACACCCCCCTCTCCCAGTGACATAAACAGAAAGCTTACACTACAGTAAAATAACATGTAATAATTAAATGTTTTTGAAAAATATAGCGCTCTCTAAGGATGCACCATGTTTTTAAAAATTAATTAACTGAGGTTTCTCAGAAACCTCCTAAAGTATAACATGATTTTGTGACAGTAACTTTTAGAAACAGAAGAATGAAGAACCCTATAAGGGCTTTTAGGAAAATTACAATTCAAAACCATGGAACAAGGAAATGGATGCAAATACAAAGATTAAAAAGAGAAGAACAAAAAGAGGAAACGATAGCTGCGTGAACACTATTGACCATGTTATTGACAGTATGCTCCAGGTGTAAGTACCCGCGGGCTGATCCGCCCTTGTAGCCAGCACCTCAATAACTGGGAAGAGCATGAGGAGGGGTCTATCTTAGGGGGAACCAACCTGTCTCAGTCCAGGAAAAGGTTATGAACACAAAAATCACTCCCCTATTACAACAGTGGTTTCTACTATTTTAGGAAGGTGACTTTCAAACAAGTCTTTGTCAGGAATCGTCCCCAACTTGCTCCTCATGTTTCCATATGTGTAGTACACTGTCACCTTCACCTTGAAGTTGTTTCATCTTGGCAAAGTTTGCAAAAGCAATGCAGAAAGTCGTCCTCGCTTTTATCTACCTTTCCATGAAGATGACATCCTCGAAAATCAGATAAAATGGGCTCCAAGCCAGGGAGTTAGCACTCCTGGACTGTGCTGTGGTTTGCCATTTGTTACAGGCTCCAACATGGTGGAGGTCTTATTTGGTTTTGCTTATGCAGAAGGAATGGTGCGCATTTCTATCTAACGATGTCAGATATAGCACTCTGTGTAACCACCCTGGTGATTCAGAACAGCTGTGACATGTCCTTAACAGTTCTCATACCACCCCTTCCATGACAACATCACCCCTGTAGGCTTCTGTCCGGCTGGCAGGACTCCATTCCCATCCTGCTATAGAACTCATGCCCCAGTTGTCATTCAGCATGGTGGTGTTTTGATCTTCATCTAACTTTTTCCCCATGTATCAGTAGTCTCTTTTGTTGTGACACGGGTGAATCGTTATCACATTGAGAAAACAGATATCAACCAAGTAAGCAGGACTTTCCCTTAGAGAAAATTACAACGCTTAGCCTTTTTATTGTATTTCAGCAGACACCCTTGGGTTATAAGCAAATGCTGAATAGTAGGTGTCTTTCTTTCCTTGGTAAATTTCCTGGTTTGGTTAAATGAGATAATCTTTAAGAGCTGAAACTTTATAAAAAGTATTTTAAGAATTAAGTTCAAACAGATGTAAGGCACAGTTTTGGGGTACTGGAGATTCTGTAGCTGTGCCCACTCCATGTGGCTTTGACGTGTTTGGCAAGAGCCATGCTTCGTCTCGTTATAACACTCTGACAAGGCTAAGGATGTGGTGCACAGTATTAATAGGAATAGTAGAGTCACCATCCTGGCGACATCAATCAATCAATAAACATGACATAGACCAGGTAAATGAAAGCCACCAAAACTTAATTCTTGGATTTTTTTTGTTGTAGTGGCAAAAGGAGAAATTCTCTTCTATGGCTGGATTTAATTTTAACAAAATATGGAGCATGCCAGTTTAGGATTAATCCTGTGAAGAGCAAACATAGTGAGAGATGGAAAAGCAAATAGAAACCTTGAATCTGGCCACCTTTTCTCAAAATCAATCTTTTCTGTACTCCAGGTGAAAAGAGGTAGGTCCTTTTAAACTTTTTCCTCTGCCTCCTGACATTATACTAACCACTGTCAGTAGAGTCCTTAAGAGAGACATCGCAGAAGGAAACGGCATGTTCATTTGGTCCATTTTGCTGCTGACTCTGCAGGTTCCTGCAGTACGTGCACCTTCTCTACTAGGCAGGCTCTCCCTTACACTGCGGACAAGCACACTGAACACAGACACACACACACACACACACACACACACGCACACACACACAAATACACAGCGCACAGATGTACACACACAGACTACACGCAGACATGCACACACATACAAAGCACACAGACATGTATATATACTCTGCACACAGACATGTGCACATTCACTGTACATAGATGTGCACATGCCCTACACACAGAAATGCACGCACATGCTACTCACAGACATTCTTATATGCATACATACATACATACATACATACATATACATAGCACATAAACATGGACATACACATAGCACATAGACATGGACACACACATAGCACACAGACATGGACACACACATAGCACACAGACATGGACACACACATAACACACAGACAAGGACATACACTACACATAGACATGTGTACTCATTGCATACAGAAATGTACACACACACTACAATAGACATGTATACTCATTGCACACAGAAATGTTCTCTCTCTCTCTCTCTCTCTCTCTCTCTCTCTCTCTCTCTCTCTCGGCTTCCCCACTCCTGCAGTTCTCTCAGTTTCTTTATTCAATCTTTGCAGTGAGCAATGGTCAGAGAGTCTAAGTGCCAGAAGCTCTTTCCCACTGCCGCCCCTAGGACATTTTGTGGCAGAGTACTCTCAGTGCGGCACCACCCTGTGAACATTCCCAACCCTTTAGAAGGCTCATTTGAGTGAGATCCAGAGGAGGGCATTCCAAAATGTTCCATGGGCACAGCCCCAGTATCAATCTGGACTATCTATCTAGTAAGTCAAGTGAATCCTGGACTTCAGTCCAGAGATCAGCCTTCCTCCTGGCTGCCCAGTTCACCACAGCGAGGCAGCCACTGCTGTCTGCAATCCTGCTGTTCTTTTAATTTCTCAACACCTATCCCCTGGCTATCTAATCCCTTGTTATAGGGAGTGACTGTTGATATTAAACCTTTCCTAGACAAGTTGGATTCTCTCTGTTGATTGGACTCAGAGTGAGATTGCATGCCTGAAGGCTGAGCTTCCCTCAGATGCCTCCTTTTCACAGTCTAATAAATGCCACAGTTTTGCCAACATCAGCTACAGTTACGTTTTGGGGAACTGCAGAAGTCCTGAGAAACTGTGATCCAGAAAATCGGTAGGTAGACTATGATCCAGTAAACACCGTCCCTGAAAGCCCATAAACACAGTTTTAAGAACAGCCCTGAAAACCCGGAAAGCAGCTCAGATGATAAAGTTCCTGCCTTGCAGACATGAGGACATGAGTTTCTCCTCCAGAACCCACATACAAAAGCCAAGCACAGGGACCCACAGTCCAAGCACCGCGCTGTTGGAGGTAGGAGCATCCTTGTGGTTTGCTGCCTGGTCAGCCTAGCTTCATGGGGAGCTCCAGACTGAGGAAGAGACCTTGTCTCAAAAAAAGGGATTAGTGCCTGAATAATGACACTGCAGGCTGTCCATGTGCATGCTTCCACATGTATATGCACACATACATGAACATGTGCACATATATGCAAAATAGACTATATTCCAAATTCTAATTCCCACTTACACAAGAATAATATAGTTTTGGCTTTGAGTTTGCGCTCTCTCTCTCTCTCTCTCTCTCTCTCTCTCTCTATATATATATATATATATATATATATATATATATATATCCCTATCTATCTATCTATCTATCTATCTATCTATCTATCTATCTATCTATCTATCTATCTATTAATCTCTATCTCTATCTATAGTGTGTGTGTGTGTGTGTGTGTGTGTGTGTGTGTGTGATTTATGAGTAAATTTCAAGTGTTTGATTCAAGACTGTCTCCTAAGGAACATGCTTCATGGTGAAGGCGCCACTCTATCCAGGGAAATAGTTTTTTCCCAGAGAGTTGACAGTAATAATTCTCCAATTTTGAATCAGTGTCATTCAGTCAACATTAAGCAGTTAATGCTTTTATATTGACCTGGAAACTATCCAAGATGGGCTTCTGTAAAATATAAATATTCTGAGCTGAGTAATTTTAAGAGAAAAAAAAAGGCCACAGTTATTTTTAGCTTGAATGTTTTGTTTTTGTTATTATCTTATGTGTTTATAGAGTCAGTTGCTTTCTTCCCACTGTGCTAAACTGAAATGATCTCTCCTGTTCTAGAAATAGAGATGAGTTTGCAATTATAAAAGGCAAGAAAAAATAAAGTCTGATAGCCATTAAATGATACTAGAAGAGAAAACATAGCATACAGTAACACGTATATTGTTTCAGATCCTGTCTGCAGGAAACAGGAAGGGCCACCCCATGTTGGACATGGGTGCACGGTCACTGTTAGTCATCAATTGGCTTCAAGGATGAGAAGGAGCAGAGATGCTCTAGGCAGAAGCTGGGACCAAACTTAGATCAATACATAAGCTAGAAACAAAGAGTATTGACTAAAACCCACACAAGCAGGGCTGTCAACTCTCATGCATGTTCATCTTCAATCTGTGTTCTTTCTGACAGGAAAACATGAGTCTGATACAGAGAAAAGAGACCTGTACACAAGCTCTTGCCATCAGCAGAGCATGGAGGGGGGAGATAGCTCACTTGGAAGGCTCAGCCCAGATCTGGTCGATAAAGAAAAAGATCACAATCTGATCAGGAGTTGATTGATAGTGTCTGTGCGTGTTTGTGTCTGTTTGTGTTTGTATGTTTGTATTTGTGTGTGTGTGTGTGTGTGTGTTTGTATGTGTTTGTGTCTGTGTGTTTGTGTCTGTGCGTGTTTGTGTCTGTGCGTGTTTGTGTCTGTTTGTGTTTGTATTTGTGTGTGTGTGTGTGTTTGTATGTGTTTGTGTCTGTGTGTTTGTGTCTGTGTGTGTTTGTGTCTGTGCGTGTTTGTATCTGTGCGTGTTTGTGTCTGTTTGTGTTTGTATTTGTGTGTGTGTGTTTGTATGTGTTTGTGTCTGTGTGTTTGTGTCTGTGTGTGTTTGTGTCTGTGTGTGTTTGTTTCTGTGTATGTGTCCATGTGTTTGTGTTTGTGTGTGTTTGTGTCTGTGTGCATATGTGTGTGATTATGTTTAATAACAGACACTATTATTTTCTCACTTGAGATAGTGAGATAGTCTCAGTCTGGATAGGTCTGAGAAATTCCAAATAACATGAATCATGGGTCTTGCCACTGGGATCTGGGGTGGTGTGTTGGCCTGTGACAGAGATATGACTGCTACCACGGAAAAATGGGACTTAAGTAACTTGAGCCACAAGTGGTGGCGCTGGCTTGTAATCCCTGCACTTGGGAGGCACAGGCCAAAGAATTATGAGAATTAATGAGACTGGAAGACGGCATAGCGATCTCTAGGTTTTCTTGTGATACAGTCTCTGTCTCTCTATTTGTACACACACAGACACAAACAAAACCACAGAAATGCATACACACAGAGAGACACACCCACACAAACACACAGAGATACACACAGACACAAACACACACACACACACACAAAGGCTTTAATGTGATAATCAAAATAAGTTTCTCAAACCTGATCCTTTAGAGACTTTTAGATGAACTACGTAGGCCTTCCTGGCAGACAAGACTGTGCTGACCTGCTTCATGTCAGCACACTCGTGGAAAGTGTCTTTAGGGTCTGCGGTCTTCTTAGTGTAATGTACACTAACCGAGGGTTATATGAGGGCTGGAGAAAAACCAAAATAAATCAGACAGGAGAATCACCCACACCTTGTGCGAACCCAGACCACAGAAAGGGACTCGATTCTCATTGTGTGCACTGACGCTTCACACTTGAAATGTCACCTGTGGGATTTTCCTCATTTGCACAGCAGCACAGATTTACTATTTGATGAAGACAACAGAACAGCCGAACCAAGGCTTGAATATTGTGCATCCGGCTCTAACTATGCATTCGCTGCAGCAACCGCCTTTGAGTAAGAGGAGAGCGGAAGAGAGAACCTGGCCAGGGATAATGTCTCATTATCATATTTTCTTGCTTTTGAACCAATGCTGACCCTTTTCTGTGAGCTTTGTATGAATTTATATGTCAGCATACATACACAGTTCTGAGGCAAGCATTGACTTCAAAACTATTAAAGAAAGGAGATGGTGAGATTGCTCAGTGGCTAGAAGCACATGAGTTTGTCTCTCTCCACACATGTCAGGGCAGATCACAAGCACCTCTAAGCACCTCTAAGTTCCTCCAGCATGAGGTTATCTGGTGATCTCTTCTGACTTCTATGGGAACCTGTACACATATAAGAACACACACATACATATATACACAGACACACACAACTAAAATAAAATAAATCTTAAATAAAACGTGAATGGATGTGATGTTGTGATTCACAAATAGAGGAACGTGGTGGCAGGAAGTAACAACCCCCTGTGCACGTGGTGGGGCTGAGCTGGGACCAGGCACCATTACCAGCCTGGAAAAGAATCTTTGAGTTGCTTCCACCCAGCACTGGCGTCCTCCAGCTAGTATTGATGAGGAATAACTTGTGAGGTTCATGCAGGCAGACTCTTGTCACCAGTAGAACCTCGCCCTCACAGAGGACAACAGAAATACAAACCCAGTGTGATTTATCTAAAAGATAACATAATTAAGGCCTGGGAAGGGACTTGTTGGGTAAAGGTGCTTGTTGCACAAGCCTGGTAACCTGTGTTCAATCCCTGGAACCCCAACAAAGGGAGAGGGGGAGAGCAAACTCCACGATGTTTTCCTCTGGCCTACACACATGGTCAGTAGTAAGGCCCTACCTTCACATGTGACACAGAAGGATGATGATGATGATGATGGTTATGATGGTGATGATATAATGAATAAGAAAGGTCGCGTAATTAAATTCTTCTACATTTTCTGAGTTAGCATTTTGAAGATGACATTGTATTTTAAAAGCATAAAACACTGGAGTGATATTTTAGCTGATACATTTTCCTGTGGACCTTATTCATCACATCCCTAGCCATATAAGGTCATAAGAAAAGAGTGCAGAATACATCAGAAAACTGTCTTCAGTGGTGTGTACTGTGTATTTTCACCCCACTGCTTTGCTATCTCTGCCTAACTCAGCTACCATATAGATGTGAACCGGATTATAAAAGATTTGCTCTGCCACCTCACACAATGGAAGAGCAAAGCAAGAAACACACACTTCTGCTGAAAGCAGATACTACGGATTTCTTCCTTCAGGTTGCACAATGAATAGCTTTATGCCCTCTCTTGTCATTCTTACATGATCAGATTTAGCCACTGGGCATGTGCTTTCCTTGGGGTGTGAAGAATACGATCTCATGATGAAAACGGCAAGACATATGATAACATGTACAGTGACTTCCTCATTCCTCCAAATAAATCATGCTATTTTCTTCTCCTCCAAATAAATCATGCTATTTTCTTCAAGATGAAAGCCCCAATAATTTGCCTCTGAAATTATCTTATTTCTTTTGGATGTTTATACAAGGCACCCTGTTGTTTGGTAAGAATAAATAGCCCTAATCAGATCAGCTCACATACATCATCTGAGAAAAGGAGGGTGTGTAAACTAAGGGTCACCATTTTCATGCTTCAAAGACTTATTTAAAAATAAAATTCGACCCAAGAAATTGTCAGGTGCCATTAATAGAACTAGCCAAGGAGATGCGATCTTGCCCTTTGAATATTCTTTGGGAAATAAGATTTAAACTCTGCACCAACTCCAGTTTAATTCTCCTCACTGGGTTCTGAGAGCTTAGTAACCCCATCACAATATTTTAAAGCCATGGACAGAAATCAAAGCAGATATCTTTGAAAATCTCAAGACGCAAGGCAAAGTCAGCCATGTTTTCATAAGGATTCCTCATCATGACTCGTCACAAATATGCAAGTCAAACTATTGCTGGCGTTTGCTGAAAAGCACATTTTAAAGAGACATTTAAGACCCAAATATGTGAATTTGAATCACTATTTAGGCAAATACAAGTACTACTTCATGTTCCCACAAGAAGAAGGGAGTGGGTGGTGGATAGACTGTGACCTGTCTGACCTCATGCTAACAATAACCATTCTTTAAAAAAAAAAATAGTGGCTGGTTTTGTATTATATAACTGGCACCTATCTCTGCTCCTTTCATTTCCATCAATACTGTTTATGTAACTGTCTTCAATTTATGATTCCTGGGAAAATAGTCCTCTACTTCATTAAGAATATCTTCAATACCAAAAACAACAGGTTCTTTGCACATAATGATGTTTCTGAGCCTAATTAAATAATAAAAAACCCAACCCACTTCAAATGTTAGTTGATGCGTACAATCTGCTGATGCATGACAGTAGAGGCAGGGAGAGCTTCAACTCGTATTGCAATAAATCAACCAGATCTCCTCAGAATTTATAGACAGTTTGACGAGCTCTTTGGGATAAGGAATTTCCCATGAAAATAAAGCTAAACCTTGACAGTTTACGGGGAGAGAAGGAAGAAGTGCCCCTGAATGAACTGCATTGGGGAATAATAGCTAAAAAATGGCCTCAAAACATCTCAAGAAAACTCGTGTGGCTCAGAGGAGCTATGCAGATTAGATGGCCAATGTTCTAGATGCATTCATGGGAAAAATCATTATGCTGTGTTTTATAAAGAGGTTGTTATTGCATGGCAGGGTGATTGCCATCAACAACTTTTGCTGCCTAAAGTAGCTGAAAAGAGTAATCCCAGGGTTCTCAATCACAAATAATTAAGTACTTGAAATTACTTTTATTGTCAATTCCCTGATTTGATTATTGCACGATGCACAGATGTATTACAAGACAACACCACATTCCTACTATGCTATAGTTATTATGTTCCAGTTAACAGTGAAATTTTTGAAGGCAGTTTGTTTTACAGAAGTTGAGATAAGGCATTGAAAGAGAAGCCATGGTGAGATCCACGACTCAAGGCGAGACAGAGAAAACAATCAAAAATTCAGGGGATAGGAGATGCTGGCGAGGATGTGGAGAAAGAGGAACACTCCTCTATTGCTGGTGGGATTGCAAGCTGGTAAACCCACTCTGGAAATCAGTTTGGTGGTTCTTCAGAAAACTGGACATAGCACTACCTGAGGACCCAGGTATACCACTCCTGGACATATACTCAAAAGATGGTCCAACATATAACAATGACATATGCTCCACTATGTTCATAGCAGCCTTATTTATATTAACCAGAAGCTGGAAAGAACCCAGATATCCCTTAACAAAGGAATGGATACAGAAAATGTGGTATATTTACATAATGGAATACTACTCAGCCATTAAAAACAATGAATTCATGAAATTCTTAGGCAAATGGATGGAACTAGAAAATATCATCCTGAAGTAACCCAATCACAAAAGAATACACATGGTATGCACACAGTGATAAGTGGATATTAGCCCAAAAGCTCCAAATACCCAAGATATTCACAGACCACATGAAGCTCAAGAAAAAGGAAGACCAAAATGTGGATACTTCGATCCTTCTTAGAAGGGAGATCAAATACCCATAGGAGGAGATTAAGAGACAAAGTGTGGAGCAGAGACTGAAGTAAAGAGCATTTAGAGACTGTCCCACCTGGGGATCCATCCCATATACAGCTGCCAAACCTAGACACTATTGCGGATGCCAACAAGTGCTTGCTGACAGGAGCCTGATATAGCTGTCTCCTGAGAGACCCTGCCAGTGCCTGACAAATGCAGAAGTGGATGCTCACAGCCAACGAAATGGACTGAGCACAGGGTCCCCAATGGAGAAGCTAGAGAAAGAATCCAAGGAGCTGAAGGGGTTCACAGCCCCATAGGAGGAACAACAATATGAACCAACCAGTACCCCCAGAGCTCTCAGGAACTAAACCACCAACCAAAGAGTACACATGGAGGGACCCATGGCTCCAGCTACATACGCAGCAGAGGATGGCCTTTTTAGACATCAATGAGAGGAGATGCCCTTGGTCCTGTGAAGGCTCGATGCCCCAGTGTAGGGGAATGCCAGGCCAGGAAAGTGGGAATGGGTGGGTTAGTGAGCAGGGGGAGGGGGGATGGGATAGGGGGTTTTTGGAGGGGAAACAAGGAAAGGGGATAACATCTGAAATGTAAATCAAGCAAATAGTTAATAAAAATTTAAAAAAGAAGAAAAAGGAAAACATTCATGGAGATATAGTCTGTCTTTTTGGCCACCTTTAGGACATTATGTCTTTGACAACTGGCTCTTTTCATTTTAAAGACAATTGGTCCCACCCCTTTTCTGGTTTCGATTTACAGAACCTACTGTGAGCAGAGAGAGCTGAGGCAGCCAGCAAAGACAAGGGGAGGGGAGAGAGGGACATGGGCTGGGGCTCAGGGCCATGGGCTGGGGCTCGGGGAAGCAGTTTTGAAAGTTTGCTTAAGGTGGGCTTTGTAAGAGGGGAACGAGACATATAGAATTTGGGATAAAGAATCAGAGTTTTAAAAGATATTGCAATAAACTCCGAACCAGAAGATGCTACAGACTTCAGGACTGGATAAGAAACAAATTCAAGTTCCTGGGCTTCTGTAAGGCACCGGTAGGCTCAGAGCTCTGGAGTGACTTGGCTTTACACAAGGAGAATTGTGGGCCTCCAGGTCCTTTCCACGTCATTGATTTGAGGATTCTTCCTCGGGACCAGATTCCGAGTTCTCCTGAGCCTCACAACCACGTTTAGAGAAACGTTTATTTTTTTTATCAGAATATGATGCTTAAATCTCCCCACGTTTGCATTTTTTTTATTTCAGATTGATTTGAAGATGATCGAAAACGATGTTCAAATTACTATTAGGTACAGGAGAGGTTCCATCTCATCTGTCCCTGTTTTCATTTCCAATGTCATTACTGGGAGTTTTGTGTTGAGTTTCTATTCTTTTAAATTGTATTTTTATTTATTTATATTCATTTATATGATATATATTTGGATGTTTTGTTTTAACATATGTCCCTGTACCACCATGGCTCTAAACTACCATGTGGGTACTGGGAATTGAACCTGGGTCCTCTGGAAGAGTAGTCATTGCTCGTAACCTCTGAGCCATTAAACATAAATAAACATGTACTCCTCACTATCCTTTACAGCTCCTCGGAACTCTAGCCAAGCCCCACAGGAGTCCACACATACAATCCTTTCCATTAGGTTGCTTCCTGAGCTCCCCCTAGCAACCCGTGCTCAACACTGCGCATTGCTAACAATCTCCGCCTATACATGGTTAGCCGAGCTTCCGCATCTCGGTGCCCACATACCAGAGGTGAACTACAGAAGAGGGACTGATTGTGGATTCAGAAGGGTCGATCCAGCACAGAGGGAGGAGCGTGGTGGTACAGCTAATGCAATAGCAAATAAAAGAACAGAGAGAATGCACTTACTATTTTTCTCTGTTCCTGCTTTCAGTCCAGCCTATGAGATAGAGACAGACAGCTGCATTCAGAATGAGTTTAGCCCACTTAGCTACCCCTCCCTAGGTGCTCATTCAGAGACACCCAAACCAGTGCCTGCTAATCTGTCAACGTGCAGGTTTCATTCCAACCAAGTGGAGAGTCAAGAATAAATATCATAACCAATTTTCTGTACCATGTTGAAGAGTTTCTTGTTCGTTTGCTTCAGTGTTGACTTCTGTACCTAGTCAAAGAGAACTCAAGCATCCCATGCTGAGGAACAACGCTATAAAACAGTTTGTTTCAGAAACATCAGTTGTCCTGTGTAGCTTATCAAAAGTCTTATTTCATAGACCATGGGGAAGAATATGCAGTCACCTGAACAGGGACGTCCATACTCCTGCCTACGGGTAGCATGTAATGCTTCTCTTCACTAAAACAAGTTACTTCAAAGAAGGAAGTTAGCTGTCTTTTGTGTCTGGAGAGGTGAAGGCTGGAAATATATGCCGAGACAACTCAGAGCTACCACACTATTAAATGCATGTAATTTCTTATCTGGGATTATATCCAAAATCCTGATTATTTATTAGATGCCAACATTTATTTTCCTTTTTAAAAAGTCTTATTTGTTATTATGTGTGTAAACATGTGCCTACGCACAGATTTATGCACATGAGTATAGTATTTGTGGAGGCCTGAAGAAGGCATTGGATTTCCTGAAAATGGAGTTACAGATGGTTGTAAGCTTCCTGTTGTGGGTGCTGGGGACTGAAAACAGGGTTCACTCCAAAAGGCGCAAGAACTTTTCTGGGTGAGCTACCCCTCCAGTTCCAGACACCAATATTTTATACCCATGCCTCCTAATAGATGCCCTAGATGGGACTTTGGCTCTATGTCTGGTTATTAGAGCCCTAGAATGTTTAACACTATCTAACACTGACGATATGGCCGTCCTGTGAAAAACCCAGGATGTAGACTTTCAGTTCTAACCCTGCTTACTTGAGACAATTGGCCTCATGTATTTCACAGGGCCTCCTTCTCAAGACTCCTTATCTCTCTACTGTCACAAAAGCTAAGCCCGAAGCAGGACATTTCTGGCACCGGATTCTCAGTGTACCGCATAAGCCTGGTACTGGTTCCTTACAGTCTTTAGTGACAAGGAATGCTTCCTGGTTCACGGTTAAATCCTTGTTTTAGTTATTTGATGTTCTCATCCCTTCCATCCTGGTTGAGAAAGAGCAAAATTATATGTGAACCAGTCACAGTGGACTTGGCTGCAAACAAAAGGCCCCGACAGGAGCGCCTGGAAGAGGACTTATTCCCTATTCCCTAGACAGACATATTTCTCAGTAGAGACAAGAGTGTATACTGTGGCCATGGAAAATCTGGGAAACTGGAGTGCTTGGAAATACCATTTACACTACATCAAACTGGAGTCCATTCCGGCAACGTAAATCTTTCCCATATGTGACGGCTGCTTGCTGCCCAGCTTCTAGTGCTAAAAGACACTGCAAACAGCCAACACTGCTTTTAACTTCTAGTTGCAGCCTGCAGCTGTCTTTATGCGGCTGTTGGAAGGACAGTTCTCTCATAAACTGGAGAGAGATTCTGCTTTGGGAAGAACAGCACGATAAAATTTTGCATCGTGGGTACAAACTGAAAGCATTTTCATGTCCCTGGCCATCTCTGAAACATGATAAAAATAAATTGCCTTTAAAATTGCAGATACACTAAAACCAAAGAGTACCATACCATAAATGATCTGCAGTTCTGTCTCATATCCTAAAAGTCTCAATGTTTTGACCCAGGATATACTTACAGAAGCCATTGTAACCCTCCCTCCACAAGTCACGATATATGGCATCTTAGTGATTTGTATTATCTCACAAGGAACATGAGGTTCCAAAGAGGGATAAGGTGACTTGAATTATCACACTTCCCAAGGCATTCCCTTGACTTACAGTGGGGTTCCTCTAGCGCTGCCTTTTTGCCACCTGCATCCCCAGAAGCCTTTGCTAAAGTGCACATCCCAGAACCCCCGCCAGATTACCTGGACCAGACGCTCTAAGAAAAGGCAGGGGAATCTTTATTTTAAGTTGCCTGGGTTGCTTTCATATCCTCTTAAAAATAGAACATAATACATGGAGATTTATTGAGGATAGTGGAAAGGATATGCAAAACCAAGACTTCAGAAAACAAGACAGGAATGCAGGGGCATTTCTGGGCAAACAGGCAGGCTGATTTGGGGTTCAGGTGGGGCTTACGGTAATATGGTTTGGAGGACGAAATGCACTGGAAGCAGAACTGGCATTCTCAAGGGAGTTCTGATGTACCTTAGCACGGCTTGTCCGAGATTGAACTAGCTCTCATGAGAATGTACCAGAATATCTAGCACTCATTGCCCAGTGTGAGGACTCTGGTGGCCTGCCACAGACATCACGAGGACACAATAGGGTATGCTGGCGACAAATGGCTTTCCCATTTGGCTTCACAATTAATTCAGCTTTAACCCAGGCACTGTAGGGTTATCATTAGCTTCCATCATTAAGTTGAAGTTTTGTAGATTTAGTTCTTGTCTAGCTTCCATGAATTTGGGTCTCACTCTTTAGTGGATTAAAAAATAAGCAAACAGATAAACCAACCTCACAACCGCGATAGTCCTGTTCCTTAATCCACCATCTGCTGACTGGTTTCACAGGCCTGGATTTACTGATTCCACTCTTTTTGACTGCTGTTGAGTTTCAGGGTAGATACATGTTATAATGCACTTTTACCCAAGCAACCACCCTTTACAACAACCTGCTGAAATTTTAGTTTGTGTGCAGGTGTTCCTTAAGATAACACCAATAAGGTATTGATGTCCTGGGAAATCAGACTTTCTTGGAAATGGAAACCAAACCCTGAATCTCTTGCCAGTTGTCTAAAATGAAGATTCTTCTGTGGAATTGGTCTTTTCAACCCACATCTCACTTCTGAGCTTGGGATCTTAACATACAGAATTTTACATTAGGTCTTTTAAGCCTTGAAATCCCTTTAGTGCCAAAGAAAAAGTACACTGTACACTTCAGAGAAAACTGTAAGCTATTATTTTGACACTCCAATTTTCTATAGTAATACAGGCAGCTAAAAGTAATGTGTTTAAGTTAAAATATCGACATGCTGAAGAATGAATGTTGGTTCTACAAGACCAAGAGTATGAAATACAGTGTTCTTATCCTTGAAAATCAATTTAGGAATTTCTTTTAAGTGAGCATCACCCAGTATCAGGAACATGCAGTGTTCCTTCTACATCCTGGGAAGGGGAGGATGTCATGATCTTCATCCTTGGAACACACGGGCATCTCTGGAATTCATCCCACAGACCCCAGATCTGCTGTGATGACTTGATTCCTGCTAGTTTAATTCTGACTTCTGTTCCCTTCAGGGCTGTACACAGGGCCAGGGGTAACTTGGGAGAGTGCTCTGGGCATGTCTACTGAGATGTTCATTTCTGATAATTACAGGTTCCTCTGGTGTTAGCGCAAATCACTTTGGTCTGGTTTTCCAGTTTTGTCTGGAATCAACAGGCAGGAAGGAGGAGGACATAGGCTCTACTTAGTGTCCCACTCTCTTGAAGCACTTGGTGGCTCTTGGTCTCACCTTTGATTATTCCCTGTCTCCCATATCAGACAACTCAGGTGCTCTTGGGTTATAGTAAAAAAATCTCTCTTTTTGTTGTTGTAGTAAGTTAAACTTTAAATACTAAGGCAAACAAAAATGTCCCAAACTCCAAGTTGTTACTTACAAAAATGTCCAAAATTCTTTTCTGGATTATCCTTTTTACGGGAAAACAGTTATCGTAAAAAGAATGAGATGTGAGCAAAGCCACTGGAATGGGTCAGGCCATAAATTAGCATGTCAAATAGCTATGAGTTTGAACAACAAATCTATTATCATGTAATGGGACAACAGAAACTATGGCAGCTAGTAAGGTACCAGAAAACATTTAATGAGACATTTAAATCATTGCTACGTTCATAAGAAATATGAATCAGTAAGAAACATGTATGTCAAACCACGACACTGAGACATGCTGCTACTTATTCTGTGTAGATGCATGTCAGACAGAATACGCATCCATCTCTAACAGCCATATCTGGAGCTGTGTTGGATCTCAATTTTTGAGATTTAGTTTTTAGGAACCATCCTAACCACTGGTCATTGAAGGCATAAGACAGAGCTGCTGTCCTCTGAGTATTTACAGTCCAGCTGAGCAAGGACAATAGGCCAGCCAATAAGCCATTCTGAAAATGAAGGTCTCAGTGGAGCCCAGGGGAGAGAAAGGGCAGGCATGGTTGGGGAGAGTGTGTCAGAAGACAGAACAACGGTTGCCAGGCAGACAAGATCTAGGAAAGGTCCACCAGGGGAAAACAAATCTAAAAATAAAAGAAACAAACAAAATCAAAGAGACAGGCAAACAAAACCACCTTCACATGGTAACCCACACAGGAAGACAAGGAAATGGAGAGCCAAGCCTTCACGTGAGAAAGAAGGCAGAGGCAAACCTCTGCGCTAGCCACGACTCACATCAAGTGCTTTATCCTTAGCTCTCCCCTACCCCGTGTCTTTTATGCATGTTTGTGTTACTAAAACTACAGAAACACAGAGTTTCATATTATGCAATTTCCACAATGCAACACTGGTATCACCAACTAGTATTATTAAATGTAAATAAGGCAAGTCTCTGGCATGATTTGCACTACTTTGGTACATTAGGAGGTACACTTTGTGGCAAATCATAAATACCTCATTATTTTGTTACACACACCCCTAATTCCCGTTTCAGACCCCACATAGGTTTAAAATCAAGCATAGACAGGCTTAAAAGGCTTTCTGCCCCAACAACAGCTCTGCGCTCTAGATTCTAACTCTCTACCTGGCACTGAAAGGTGGATGAGAAAGGAAAGGAAGTACTCTTCTTTTTTGGTTGTAAGTTCAGGGCTACTTCCTGGTATGAATGCAAAGCCCTTATAGCAGAAGACCACTTCAATCTTGGTATGTGACCATCGAGAGCTCAGTTATACTAGTTTGGATAGTTTTGATTAATTGAAATAAGTGAAGTATTAGTTACGATGCCTTTAAGACCCCTACCCAACTTCCCTACCATAACGATGCAGCTTGATATAAGTAATTTACAAATTCATTAGTGAAATAAAATGAGAAACAGATTCCGGTGCTCTGGAAGATCCCAATTCCTCTGAAAGAAACAACTGTAGTGTTCTCTAGGAGGAGGCACTAAGAAAGACATTAACAGCAGTCTCAGGAAACCCAGACAGAGTGCAAGCATAAATGGCTGTTCTCTCTACATAAAGTGAAAGGCATGTACCACTTCAGAAAAACTTAATTACCCCAAGACTCTAGGACAAAAGTATAATGAACCTCTTAAGCTCTTACAGTGACTTTTACTTTCAATTTAAATCTGATTATGGCACTCTATGAAGTCCTTTTTAAACTGTTGTTTGGTTGGTTGGTTGGTTGGTTGTATATATAACGGTGTGTGTGTGTGTGTGTGTGTGTGTGTGTGTGTGTGTGTGTGTGTATGTCCTATAATGGTGTGTGTGGATAGATGAAAGGACAAAAGGACATCTTGAGAATGTCAGTTCTGTCGTTTCATTATATGGAAGGTCATCAGGTTTCCAGGCAACTGGGAGGAGTTGGAAACACAATGGCCTCCCATTGCACTGATACTCCTACTGTTAGATGAGGATGCTGAGGCTCAGAATGACTGGGGACCTCCAACACTGACCCATGTAAATGCTCTATAAAGAATGCAAATCCCGAAATTCAGATTGAACCTTTTGGTTATCTGTCTGTCTGTCTATCCAGGCAGTCAGGCAGCATCTGTTATGTATCTTTGTTTTTAAGTTGCCACACACCTAGACAGATGGTGAGCGGTGTAGAAGACCTTAGAGAAAGAACAGTGATGAGGCAAACATCTAACAAGGGATAAGATAATGAAGTGTTCTGCAAGGTGGTGACCATGAGGAGAAAGAAAGAAACGTGTCAAGAACATAGTTTTTAACCTGTGATAACCTGCGCATGACTGCTCACTCCCTTAATCCCAGCCTGGGGTGGTTAGTGTCTTCTCTCTAGTGAGAGAGGAGACCCACAGTGAGGGTCGGTCTTAGTGAGGGAAGCTGTGGAGAGGGAGGCAGCAGAATCCCGGGACTTCAGAGCCCATGTTAGTGAGGAAACTCCCCGAGGCTATGCAGTGTGGCTGGCATCTAGTTTCCTGCAAAGCTTGGCATTCAGATACCAGGAAGGCACACACCATGTCATGGCACCCGTCATGAAAACTCATATAAGGCTTAGGACAGCTGAGCAGATACCTAAACTGGCTTGGGACTGAAGCTGCAAGACTTGATGGAATTTTCAGCGGGGGGCGGGGGGGGGGAAGCTATGGAAGAAAATAAGACAGATGCAGAATTCAAATCAGGAACAGAGGAAGAAAACCACTGATTGCTGCAGAAGAGGCAGAGAAGGAATCCCTGGCCACAAATAGAACCCGGGACAAAATCCCTCACATCAAGAGTTAGAATTGATGGCAAGGAGCCTGACCTGAGAGAACAGGATGAATGGAGAAAACAGAAGGGAAGGACAAAGACAAAACCCAGCTGAGACTGGTCACTGAGCCAGCCGTCCTCTGCAACTTTCTTCAGGTCATTTTGGCCTTGTGGTGAAATTGAACACTGGACTTCAAAGCAATGGTGGCGAAGGAAGGAGGCGAGGAAGTACAAGGCAGCACGCAGCCATTTTTGCTGGTACAGAGGAGAAAGTGTGTGGCCGAGTGGAGTGTTTGGCATTTTAGTGCAACAGAGGCCAGAACAGCAATTGCTGCGCACTAAGGAAAAGCATTGTTGTGAGTCCAGGGGTTTAATTTGTGAACCGAGTCTTAGTTCTGTCTTCAAAAACATTTTGTTTAACAGTTCCATAAACACCAGTGGCTCAGGAAATGCCTTAGCAAATATTCATTAACAAAATGACAACTATTTTACAAAGTTCCCATAGCTTTAAATGTTTATCACTCCTTGTGTAAGACAGACTTCTGGTGCAGACTCTTGACCCCTTCTTTGGAGGAGAGAAGGAAGCCGTCCTCCCCCTGGGGATTTTCAAGGAATAGAGGACATGACTGACTTCTTACTCAGAGCAGAGGATGTTGTGCTGTCTTTTCCTGTTCTATAAATGTATCCCTCAGATAGTTCACTTCTTTGCTGAGTGGAGATGATGAGAGAGAGAGAGAGAGAGAGAGAGAGAGAGAGAGAGAGAGAGAGAGAGAGAGAGAGAGAGAGAGAGAACAGAAATACAGGACCTAAGTGAGTCACATGGTTACAAAATTTGTTCCACCTTTTTGGCTTTTCTTTTCTTTTTTTTTTTTGAAGGACTTTTTCATTTCAACTACTTCTTCAACATAACCAAATCAACAAAAATCCTGTGCACAAGAACACACCAAAGTAAATTTTATTCCCAATAGAGCACAAAACAATATAGACTGTAGTAACAGGGAATGTGTTATATTGTCTATAGATAGGCAGACAGGCTAGAACAGAACAACACACAGTTCTGACCTACTTTGTTGTTCTCCAAAGTAATACAAAGTTTCACTTTGTAAAATGCAATGATACAAAGTAAAATGACACAAAGTTTCCCACAGTGTCTACCACAAAGTAAACAAAATAAAACAAAAATCTACAAAAGCCAGGCAGCATATAGGTCCTTGCTCTGTAATTCTGCTTTTAAATTCTTAATTACAGATTTTGTGGTGCCTTTTTTTTTCCACAGAAAGTTTAAAATTCCAAATTACTATTGGCTAATAGCAGTTTTTTGAGTTTATAGCAAAAGGTAATGGAGTGTTGGCATTTTAGTGTGAATCTCTTGTGAATCCCACATAACAAAATACACAGCGAACCACAGGAGTGTCTGGGCTGCCTTATTTGTTGATACCTTTAAAGGCTTAAATTGCATATTTGTTCAACAGATGTTTCTTGCATAACCACAAAATGAACCATGATCTTTGACCACATCACCTCTTAAATTATCCAAAAGCCCTTATTTATATTACACCAAGGCCAGTCTACAAGGATGTACTTAAGTTAACTTAAGCATTCCTTCAGAAGGGTTGTAACTCAATGCAGATTTTTATGAGAACATAACAGTGATTTCTTCCCTGTTTAACACCTACAGAAACCCGCAGCATTGAATACGACTGCTCTTTATGAAATAGAAGTCTTGTTCCCTGAATTCGAGTTTCAGGGGAGACAGATCCTAACATTTTGGGAGAACCCTCCTAAGTTTATGCTGGAAAGGACTGTGTAAGACACTATCCATGAGTACAAAGATGCTTTAGTTTATTTAAAGTGGCTTCTTTCCTTTCTAGTTTAAAAACTGGTCAGTCTAAATCAAATCCTCCCAGGTACATATTTATTCACAATTGTTTTGGGTTTTTAGGATTCTCGTTTTGTGGCACTGAAGTCCCTGTTGCCAAACTAATGTCATTTTATATGGCAATTTTTCTATGAAGGTATGAATGTGAAAATTAAATTTCAATGAAAATGAACCCCTGATAGGAAGTCCAGCTTTGGGTCATATTTCCAATGTTGAAAGCCTATGTTTCAACTGGAATAGCATTTTCTTACAAGAGAAGCCTTTCTATTGTCAAACACCATCATGGAGCAAACAAAGATTCTGGACAGTTCCAAACACAAGGCAGATCCAAAGTCACTGTTACAACCGAGGAGCTTTCCCTGGGAAAGGAATGGAGTCGGGGGTGCAAGAGTTTGCCATCAACATGGTTCTGAAGGAAGAATAACCAAGTAACTGGGCCAGGACTCAGTTGAACATCAACTTAACAACTGTCATGCAGTCATATAGCCTCGTTGTCTGCCAATGACTCTGCCTGTTTGTCTATTTGGGGGTTTGTTTGTGTGTATGTGTATGTACATGTGTGTGTGTTTATGTGTATATATATATGTGTGTGTATATAAAACTGGATTAATGAAAGTGGCTACTATCATTCTCAATACCATTGAAAAATTAGTGACTCAGTTTTGTTCTGGAATTTAACATGAAAATGTTTGGAGATAAGAAAACCCATATTGTCACATGTTCAACACATATGGCTTGTAAAATTATTTTATGCCATTTTTCAGTTTACTGGAATTTACAAATACGTTAGAATTCACTCAAGAAACCCAAAGTATCATCCACACAATTAGCCTGTATTAACTATTACTTTCCCCCTAAACTATGGTCTCACAGACTAGCACACACCAGGAACACTTTTTTGTCCTTGGGCTTCTCTATAAAGTGTCATTATGCTCTTCCCAGCTACACATGCACATGAACGGCATGCCTATGAATTAGTCTGAGTAACATACTTGAGCTTGACTAATACTAGGTCCATCCCTGGGGATTAATTACTGACGGATTTCTTGACACATACCTCCAGGAACTTTATAGGATGGAAACCAAGCGGTACTTTTTGTGTCAGATTCAGGGATGTGTTATGTATTCCAGACCAGCCTCCATGACAACCTCCACTACAAACCACAACTAAGAACTTGGGCTTGAGCCAAACATCTCCAGAGCACCAAAATAGATGTCGCTGTGCCTGTGCCCTTTTCTCAGAACAGAAACACACTGCCTCTTATTCCATCCATACTTTTATAAGCTTGCTTGTTCTGCTCTGTTCTCTTGGCTTGCATTAACCAATAACTAATAACTTTGAGAGAATGAGATTGAAAGGAGCTGATAGAGATATGCAAGCTGGATGAAGCATGAACAAAGAAAGAAAAAAAACTAATAAAAATTTAAAAAAGGAATTCAAAAGGTGTACTGATTATGTGAACTTTCAGGAAAAGTAAAATCTTCACACACAATGTGAGCATCCCACTGCACAGGGCATCCCACTGCACAGAGCATCACTGCATTACTGAAAAGCGTGGTCATGTGTGTACATGTATGTTCATTATCATGTGTGTGTACATGTTAAAGCTTAGTGATCTGGAAAACATAAGATTTTTTTTTTAGTTCCCTCCAGGGAGACATACAGAAGCTCTCAGAGAGGGAAATCTCCACCAATGACAGATGCTTTCAAAAGTGTATGGCATCTTTAGAGGTCAACGAGAAAATTTCAATTCTCAGAATCCCACGTCTCCATTTCCTGTTTCCAGACCTGCAGCAGATATTTCTAGTTGGCTGGCCAGGCCTCAGAGATAGCAGTAGCATGTCAAATGGCAGAGGCCCTCACAGTCCTTTCTGCCACCGTCCTGTCCAGGCTGGACTCCTTTTTCATTCGCTCTGGAAGACCCTGCCTGGGTCAGGAATTAGAAACTAAGTGGCATGTGTCAGGCTCGGTAGGATGTTGCTCCTTAAGGTGGATAAGGTTAAGCTTTTATAAACTTTATTTTACTTTTGTTCCAGAGCTCCACTGACTTCATACTTCTTATGTATGTGTGGCCCTGAACTTCTGGTCCTTCTGCTACCCCTGCCAAAGATCCAGAAATACAGCCTTTCACCCCAACACCGGACTGCCAGAGATCCAGGAATACAGCCTTTCACCCCAACACCGGACTGCCAGAGATCCAGGAATACAGCCTTTCACCCCAACACCGGACTTATGCGGCTTATGCAGGGATCATGCATGGTAGCCAGCACTCTAGGAACTGAGCAGAATTACTTTAAGTGAATTAACAGACTTGCCGGGATTTATAAAAAGAAACGGCAGCCAAGGGAAGGAAGAGTTAAAACTGCCAGCTAGGCAGAGATGCAAACGAGTGGTAAATCCCTAACTTAGAAGTCTGTTTTTCAGATTAAATCTTCTAAGCTCCAAGCCTGCGTGAAGTAAGAGTAATGTCCAGACACGCTGCCTCCTCCTCCTCCTCTGGGAGGGGCTCTGGATTGATTCTATAGTTGAAGTTGTTAGCCCCTCCCCCTCAGTTGAGGAAGTCGGCATACGCCACCTATACAACATATACAATAAAAGTCGGAGATCATACATGACTAGGCCGGACAAGGAAAAAGCTGAAGAACGCTTTTGGATAAATTGACAAAGATCATTTGGCTCCAGAAGACAGAACAATCCCGGCAGCTTCAACAACCATCAGCCACAAAACCGTACAGCTAAAGCCCAGACTACTTCCAAGATTTCTATTTCCTCACAGAAAGGTGATAAAGGAAAAGGAAAAACGAAGATCAAGTGCCCACAGGACCCTTGTACCCGAAACAAACGGACCCTCAAGATTTCAATGAGGAAAAACAGTACCTTATAAGTAACTGGTCTTGTCTACACACAGCTGGTCCCAGAGTCGACTCGTTTAACTGTCTACTGCCTTCACTTTAAAGTTAGTTCTGTTGGCAAGAAAGTACAGAGCTCGTCTGGAAAATGTTTGGACATAAACCGTTCCTTTCAGAGCACTGGTAGCTATATTTAAGTTTTCTTATAGACAGAGCTATAAACTCTTCCTGCAGGTAATTTTCTTCCTCCTTCTTCCTCTCAGACTTAGTCAGTATCCTCCCATCCCATATATTGAAGAAAGAGACAGAGAAACGAGTGGGGAGGAAGGACTTCTGCAAGGAAATATACCTTAAATAATGTAGTATTTGAGCATTTGGAAAAACAGCAGAGCACAAAGAACATGAAGGAACTGTAGCTCACCAGGACCCTGAAGTCCAGTGTTCTTCTCGTACTGCTAATAAGGAAACTGAAGTCCAGAGAAAGCAGAAAGTTTGGATTGAATGCCGTCAGGCAGCTCAGTTGTCCCTGGCTCCACTAATAGGTAAGGTTTCAAAACTACCAGTTCAACGATTGCACACTCTGGGCACCTGTGAAGAAATGCTCTCATTTTCCTCTGCATCATTATAAACCACGCCTTCAAAGGCATTTGGTGGGAGCAAGAAGACAGATAGATAGAGCCACCTGTCTCAGGGACAGCATTTTCCTTAGCTTCAAAACCCTGAATACTGAAAGTTCCCCCCCCCCAATTTCTGCTCTCTTTGTAAACCTAGGGAATTATGTTTTTCCAAGAGAGTTTTATGATCCATAAGTCTTCCTTTTTTGATGGTTGTTATTATCTTCAGTCTTTACAGAGGGAGCCCACTCCGGGAAGGGACACTCAGAGGAGTGGGGGTTAGATCTCATCTGATCCTTCTGCTCAGGGAGAGAGAGAGAAAGAGAGAGAGAGAGAGAGAAAGAGAGAGAGAGAGAGAAAGAGAGAGAGAGAGAGAGAGAGAGAGAGAGAGAGAGAGAGAGAGAGAGAGAGAGAGATAGTTCTTATGGCTCCCGAACTAGAAACATCTTGAATCTTTGTGTAGGTCTATGTGTGTGCATGTCTGTAATATGTGCAAAGGTGCATATGTACATGTTGTCTGTATGGAGGGCAGAGGGCAGCATGGTCTTGAGACAGCATCTGGCTTAGAGCTTTCTGACACGAACCAGTGAATTCCAGGGATACATTTGTCTCTGCCTCCCCAGTACTGGGGTTAAAGGCTCAAGGTACAATGCCAGGCCTTAACATCATGGCTTCTGGAGATGGAGAACAGACCCTCCTATTTACAAGGCAAGGATCTTACAAATGGAACCATTGCCCCACCCCAACAGGCTGACTCTTCAACCTGCAGTTTGTCCAGATGTTTCTCACCATAAACGCACATTTGTTTAATCATTTGTGATTTGTGTGTGCAGTATACGTGTGTACAATTGTGTGAACAAAAACTCAGAAGCCAGAAGTTGCAGTCTGGTGGTTTTCTTTATTGATTACACACATCTTTGCTTGCTGTTTTAAGTCCTTGTATCTCGCTGAACCGGAAGCTCTCGTATTGGCTAGGCTATCTGACCAATGAACTCCATGGATTGATCCTTCTTTGCTCCCTGAAGTTCTGGGATTCCAGATATATGATCAAGGGCCAGACTTTCATAAGGGCTCTAGGTGCTCAGACTTGAGTCTCTGTGCTTGTGTGACGACAGGGACATGGCCAGCTGAGCCCACCTCTCCAGCCTCACGCTTAATCATGGTAATCATCACTATGACTTTGTATGTGTGATGCTGGAGATAAATCCCAGGATATCACACGTGCTAAGCAAGTGCTCTACAGCTAAACTACACCCCAGACCCATTCTTTTCTTTTCTTTTTTCTTTTTTTAAACACAGGGTTTTGCTGTGTAAACCAAAGTCAGGGCAATCCTCTTGCCTCAGCCCCCGAGTGCTGGGATTATAAGTGGGTGACATCTTGCCCGGATCCATTAGCTTTGTTAAAAAAACACACAGATAATCGATGTAATAATTATATTAGGAATCTTTCATGTAACATTGTCTAGTAATATATAAAGAAATTATTTCCCTCAAATCGAAAGTGTAACATTCTTATAATAGTTTTAAAACTACTCTCGGTACTATATCCATTAAAATTTATTTGACAAATATTTGTTGGATATTCATGAAGCCATGACACCCTTCCCATGTAGAATGGAATAAAACTGACAAACAATAGCTTCTTCTAAAAGTGAGTAATTTCCAGTGAAAGTCAAAGGATCTGTATGGAACATGAGATCAATTTTCTATACCAAGTTTTGAATTCACTTTTACACTTCAAATGTGTCCCCTTTACACACCAACACTGAGTTGCACAAAAGCCCAACATCCCCCTACCTCTTTTGAGATACATCAAAATACAAAAGGGGGCCTCTGTTGAAATCAGCCTAGTCGTCATTAGTTTTCCATCCCATTCTGTTCTGAAACACAACAGCAAGATCTATCTGGCATCCAGAACTTCAAACACGACTGGAGCCGGCTGTGGTGGTCCTTGTCTATACCCCAGGTACTAGGGATGCAGAGGAGGAAGATCAGGAGTGTGAAGATAATGAAACCATCTTAAGAAACTCACAAGCAAAAAGAGAGACAAGCAAATGCTGGAAAAACTCAGGGGCCATCTTTAAATTGGTACCTTTTCTTTCTCTCTTTCTTTTCTCAGCCTGGGACTTGTTAAATAGGTTAAACCCCTTGCCGCTACTCCCAATTGTGAGGATTACAGGTCTATGCCAACAGCCTGGCAACTATTACTCATACCTAAACTCTGAGAATCACTCTCTGGTTTTTATGATTCTTATTTACTTTCAAGTCATCTGTTGTTGCATTAGGTTTGGACAGAAAATAATGCCTGTATGAACAATAACTATCAAAGTGTGATGCTTCGGTGACAATTATAATTTTTGGAACATATTTTTCAGGGAGAGAAATGAATGGCTATGTTAGCAATTCTCCAAATTCTCCATCCTTGAGAAATAAGAAATGGAGATTTAAACCATGAGCCTTGAGAAAGAAATCTTGGAAAAATACACTGCATGATTTCTTTGACGCAGTGGGAGAATTCCATTCTCCTTTCATAATTCCCGATTATGTCTAATTAAGCGCTATGCAAAGGTAAATTCCAAAGACATTACCACATGATTTACAGGCCAAGTAAGGAGCGTCTAACACACACACACACACACACACACATGTCTGATAGAAGCAGCCAAAGGAAAGGGGAGTCAAACTTTGCAAGGGAAGTAAACCTTGAGGTGACATTTAGACCTGGGTGGAATGAGGCCAAGTGAGTCAAGTGAGACACACAGGGACAGAAGGAACTGTGGGGAGAGGCTTGCACAGCAAACCCTTTAGAGTGGGAGCAGGTTGAGCCACAGATAATGTAATAACAGATTGCACTGAATCCAAGAGCCAGGAGCTCTCCAAGTAGGTTAAAGCAGGATGCGGAAGGACCAGTTTTTGGTGACCAGAACAAGCAATAAGAAATTGGCCTCCCAGACTACCTTTTCACTCGTGGCATGGGAAGGGACCACGGGCTGTCCATATGTAAATCCTACACTACCTGAAATAACGCAGGTTTTACCACCATATGTTCATAGCAGCCTTATTTATAATAGCCAGAAGCTGGAAAGACCCCAGATGTCCCTCAATGGAGGAATGGATGCAGAAGATGTGGTATATCTACACAATGGAATACTACTCTGCAATTAAAAACAATGAATTCACGAAATTCCTAGGCAAATGGTCAGAACTTGAAAATATCATCCTTAATGAGGTAACCCAATCACAAAAGAACACACATGATATGCAGTCACTGATAAGGGGATATTAACCCAGAATCTTGGAATACCTTAGACACATTTCGCATATCAATAGATTTCTAAGAAGATGGAAGGAGAGACCCCTGGTCCTGGAAAGACTGGATGTAGGGGAATACCAGGACAGAGAAACGAGAGGGGGTTGAATGGAGAAAAGAGGGAGGGAAGGGGCTTATGGGACTTTCGGGGAGGGAGGAAACGGGAAAGAGGAAATGATTTGGAATGTAAATAAAAAAACTTAGAAAATAAAATTTAAAAAAAAAAGAAAACATTTTTGTGCTTGTTTTTATTTTTAAAGGTTTATTTATTTTTTATATGAGTACACTGTTGCTGTCCTCAGACACACCAGAAGAGGGCGTTGGATTCCATTACAGACGCTTGTGGGGCAGGCTGTGCACACAGGGGGAGCAGTGCGGGCTCTTCCACTCTTCTCTCAGCTACAGGTTTATAGTGATCTTTAATAAGGAAGTGTGTGCTTTGTGCTGCAGAGCGCTCAGCTGATGGCCAAGAAGGAGACCTTAAAGCAACAGCTCCCAGGTCACACCACTCTAGACTTGGGGGAGATCTCGCCCATGGGGTCTCTCACTCCTTAGACTGGTGCATAGAACATGGCAAGCCTCAGCTTCCTCTGGTGAGGTCACACTTAAGCTTTCTCTCTTCACCATCCCCCTCACCGCCCATCCTGTCACCTCAGAGTACTCATTGCCCCTCTGTAAATGCTGGTGGTTTCTAACCTTCTCCTTTCCTGTTTCTTAGCATTCTGCCTTCCCCTGCCTCATTCCTTCCAGTGTTTCTGTCACTCTCTCATTACATGTTGCCCAGTGATTTCTCCTCTTTGTTCCTTCGGCGCTTCTGAGGACACCACAGGTCACAGACTCCTGCGAGATTTAGAATCTCCTCGTCTTTCTATATTTCTCCACCATCTGCTCCATGCATCTAGAATAGTCCTTCCTCATGTTTCCCAGACCTTTACACCGGTCAGAATTCATCTTGTTTACAACTCCCTCAGTGAAAAATGGCCACTCTAGCTAACATCCTCCTCCTATATGGAAACTCCTTTTCCTGTTTCTATCGCTTATTAATTTTTTCATGGGATCGCCACTCTCAGAAGTGATGTCTTGTGCTTTTTGAACACGCTCATTCATTTGAGGACTACTGCTTTTCAGAAATGAGTTCAGAACTGTATCAGAATAGGTAAATAAGAGCAGATCTGTTTTAAAACTCACATTGCCAGCGTTGAGAAGAGTGTAATATAAAACAGACATTTAGAAAGTGTTTCTTTAATTCATTAGTAACGTTACTTTCCTGGGATCCTACTCTTCCAAGAGCAAACACCCAAGTGTATGAAACTTGGGATAACTTCTACAAACAACTCATTGCATGTCCTCCTGTGGCTCAGTCATGAGGAATCATGGGAAATGAAGGTAGAATCCCACAGGGCTCTAGAAAGTTGGCCTCTCTCTACTCTACAAGCTATCCCTAAACTCTTGATCTTGAGCCAAGCCAGATAAAATCCTAGCCTTGCCAGCATATCCTCAAACACAGAGTTTGCCTAACTAGCTAATTGACTATATTTTCTAGGATGTCTTCAAGCTCCAGGACATCCCCTGTGAATTGCCTGACCTCTGTAGCAGGTTCTGATACTGAAGCAGAAGGCAGCCAGGAACAGTTCTATCCTGTCCAGGAGGTCTCAACATGCTGCTGTTACTGGGCGATACTTCAGGAGCAAAAGCAAAGTCCTTGCAGTTGAGCCCTGTGTGTTCTAAGTGAAGAGGGAGGAGATGCTGGCGCAGTGAGCTCACAGGTCATTTAATCTCCCGTCTCAACTTGGATCCACACGGACTCCAAGCTTTCTGGTGAGCTGTAAATTACATTCTCTTTCCAGTCTCCTGTCCCAAAGCTTCCTAATTACCTCTTGTAGTGAGTCAGCTCCTCTGGGTCCTGTCTCAGGTTTACCGTGGGATGATGTCACTGGCTCAGAGCACCTGGACCTAGTCCCATGAGGAAGGTGGCTGTGGCATGGCCGTGCAGTGTGAGGATGATTCTTTGCTGTGGGAAAATGACTCTCCCCATGCACTGAGCCTCCTCCCAGAGGCCTCAGGAAGAGGAAATGGCTTCCCTTACATCTGATGCCACTCAGGAAAATACCTTCACTTACTGTATAAAAACATTGTGTGTCCTTTTAGTGTGGTGTTTACTGTGGATTACTGTAAGTGTATAAATGGCATTTCTTTGTTCAGTGACTCAAAAGGCATTTATTGATTATCTCCTTGGACAAAGACTTGAACAGATTTTGATATTAACAATTTTTCTTTCATATTGCATAACTAATCGTAATTTTCTCTGTTCAGATGACTGTGCAAGTTCCTCCTTTCTTTCCTGGAACTCACTGATCTCAAATTTAAGGAGCCTGTAAAAGGTCCCCTATGCATGCTGCGTGTGTGCTTGTGTGTGTGTGTGTACATGTGTGTGTATACTTGTGTGTGAGTGTGTACCTGTGTGTGGGAGTGTGCAGGCATGTATGTGGGTGCGTGTGACTGAGTGTGTGCATGTGTGAGCATGTGTGTCTATGAGTGTGTGTCTGCATATAAGCGTGTGTATCAGCATGTATGTATGTGTGAAAGTGTGTGTGCACATATATGTGTGTGAGTGTGTGTATGTGTGCATAGGTGTATATGTATGTGTGTATGCAGATGTGTGTGAGAGTATGTACATGTGTGTGTGAGTGTGTGCAAGTGTGTATGTGTGTGCACATTTATACATGTGAGTATGTAGGTGTGTGCACATGTGTATGTGTGAGTATGTGTGCATGTGTGTATGAGTATGTGTGTGAGTGTGTGTGTGAGTGTGTGTGTGAGTGTGTGTGAGTGTGTGTGTGAGTGTGTGCGTGAGTGTATGTGTGTGCATGTGTGTGTGTGTGAGTGTGTGCATGCAGAGTTCCTGCTAAAACTTTAGAGATAGGAACAGGAAAGGGACTGAAAGAGAGAGACCCAATGTTAAATGGGACATATATGTGGCATGAAACAAGACTGGAAGCAGCTGGAGAAGGCTTCTGTGAGGGATGAAATGAGTGCTCTGAGTGTAAGGAGGATTAATATTCTCGGCAGGGTATGGGGCACACTCGGGTCACTTTAAGTAGTTCCATAAAACTGAAATATGGGATAAATGATGCAATGAAGCATGCAATGAGAAAAATGGACAAAAGCTACCTTTTTTACCTTACTGTCTATTTATTTTACAATTTATTTATTTGGCAGAGTCTCATGTAGGCCAGGCTAGCCTCAAAATAGTTCAAAGGCACTTGTGACTCTTCCTGCCAAGGGCTGAGATTACAGATGTGCTACACTGGGATTCAACCCAGGGTGTCATGAATGCTAGGCAAACACTTCAGCATCTCCTGCATCCCCAGCACGCCCCCCCCAAAGTCAATGATAGTCTAGTTCTTTTTAAAGTCACTGAAGGATTTTCATCAGAGGATATTTTATTTTTAATCACAGAATGGCAAAATAATTCAGGAGGTGGAAATTTAAGAGGCAAGCTAGGACATAATCTTTGCCCCAAGTAGAAAACTTTGATAATCTGAAACTAAGCAGGAGAGTCAGAGTAACAGATAAAAGTCTCAGAGGACATTTTGAATTTTACTCAGGTAGAAAGGTGCTAGGAAAACATATTCCAAAGCCTCTGTGGTTCATTACTGGATAATAAAACTAGTATCATGAGATGAAGGTAGATTCAACAAGTCCTTATTACAAAAGAGACATTTTTCACACGTTGTCTTTATGCACAGAAAAGAAGACAAATAGCTTGAAAAGGAAAAAGGACAGACTCTGACTATAAATACATATGCAACCCAGACATACACATCATATAGATATAGATATAGACACGCATATACACATACACATCATATAGATATAGATATAGACACACATCATATAGATATAGATATAGACACGCATATACACATACACATCATATAGATATAGATATAGACACGCATATACACATACACATCATATAGATATAGATATAGACACGCATATACACATACACATCATATAGATATAGATATAGACACGCATATACACATACACATCATATAGATATAGATATAGACACGCATATACACATACACATCATATAGATATAGATATAGACACGCATATACACATACACATCATATAGATATAGATATAGACACGCATATACACATACACATCATATAGATATAGATATAGACACGCATATACACATACACATCATATAGATATAGATATAGACACGCATATACACATACACATCATAAACAACAACAATTAAGCAAAAGACACTGTGAATTTGAAAAAGAACACGAGAAGAATATGAGAGACTTGGAGTGAGCCAAGGGGAGGAGAAACTATGCAATTATATCTCGAAAGGCGAAATAGTTTTTAAAAGATCTTATTCTGTACATTAAATTGCCTGTCTCTTCGACATCAATTTCGAACACTTTTCCAAACTCAGACTGGTCGTTCCTACTCGGAGTGTAACTTGCCGAAGCCCAAGCTCCCCCAGGCAGAGCGGATCAGGTTCCCACAGCATGACCTTGTTCAGACGGGAGGCTCAAAACGCACAAACAACTGCAGTTGCAGTTTCTATGCCTCAACTCCCTGTTTATCTGCCCCGCAGAGCACAAATCCCTCACCACATTCATCTTGGTAATCTAATTATTTCTGGAGCCCGGAGGCCTCCACCACGCACTCTAGCAGGACAGGGATGGAAGCGGAGTGAATGTGGTCAGGGCAGGCAGCCTAGTTCAGTCAAGTCAGATATTGTTTTGAGTTGCATGGGGTTTGAAGGATAATTCGGTTTCGATGAATCGAGGAAAACAAAGGTGGAAACCTCAGACCTTGAAAACAGAAGCAGGCAGATATGGCCGCACAGAAGAAAACACTGAATTTTTTTAAAGGTGAATGGGCATATTCCTTCTTCAGCTTGTTTTAAGCCCACTGTGGGTGTCATAGGATACACTGTCCAAACCACCACTCAGGGAAAGTAAAAAGAGGGTCCATTGTTGATTACACTCGGATACAAGTAAAAGCCAGGGCAGTGATGGGCAAATCTCTATTTAGGAGGTAGACATGAAAGCTGACCTTCAGATGTCAGTTTCAATAAAGAGATCGTGGACTTGAGATGTGGCTCAGTGGTAGAGTGCTTACCCCCAAACATGAGGGCCAGAGTTCAATTCCTACCACTGTATCCATCTCATCATCATCACCATTATCAGCCTCACCATCATCATCATATCGTCACTACCACCACCACCACCATCATCACCATCATGACCTCCATCATCCAAATCATCACCACCGTCACCATGAGGTCGTAGGATTTAGACCACTAGCTTAAAAAGCAAGTCAAGTCAAAGTGGACGTTTGAGAATTCTCACCCTAGTTGCCCACAAGCCTTTAGTAAAGGTCGCAGCAGCCGGAAGTATGTGAGTCATTCCTTTAGTGTCATAATGAACTTCATTTAAATAATGATGATGCTTCTTCAATACACTAGAGTCCCAGATTAACAGGTCAGGATTCATAGCTTTATCTGTCAGTGTGACCAGATCAAGCAAGACCCAGATGGCTGCTACAGGTTATTTTTGGGAGTGCCCGTGACAAAATTTTCAGCAAGTATTAGTTGTGTGCCAGCTGTTGATGAGACATTCGTCTCCACCGCAGTGGGTACTGACCATGCTACTGGGAGCAGGAAGCCATAAACAGAATGCTGTGCCCACCCGGCCTCTCTGCGCTGGGATATCCATCTTCTGCTCCCACACATTGCTGCTTCTAGCTGTCAGACTCTGGACTCAACACCAGGACATGTGCCCATTCCTTGTTTCTTGGGCTTGAGGTCTGGGCTTATACTTTGCAACTGTATTCCCTGAGCTTCCAGTGTGTAGGCAGTGAGTCATGGAGACTCTTAGCTTCCAAACTTGGGTGGACCAGTCTTTAAAATAAATGTCATTAAATAGGTCTGGGTGTCTATGCATCTCATACTGGTTCCTCTGAGGAACCCTAGGACGAAGTTATAGAGTGTCTACTGTCTCATAAAATATTTGAATAAATGCTTGGTCTATAAGATATGAAGACAGCGATGGCAGATGGGGTCCCTCGGGATATGTCATCTAACACAAGCACGGGCTTAGCTTTTCCAATGTGTCACCCGCCAGTGAGTCAGAATTAACAATCCAAATGGATTGAAACTCCAGCACTGTCTTCTGCTGCCTTCCCGAATCCATTCTGAAGATGAGAGCAAGCTTCCTTTGCCAGGGCAGACAAGGGGAGGGTGGGCAGGCATGGACGGTTAGCACTCCCAGCTACAGAAAGCATATCATTGGCCAAATTTAATTAGGTTTCTAGCCTTAGTTAAGTCAGCAGCTAGCAGCATGACCTTGGGTAGAACACCGCACTTCACAGGGGCTTAGTTTTCCTTGCATAAAATGCAGGGATTTAATAAGATTACCCTGAAGGTCCTCTCGGATGTGAAATTCGACAATTCTCTGAAATAATTATCTCCCATATGTTTTAAATTTGCTTAAGGTTCATTTGTACTTGAGGACTGAGAGCACGCTTGCTGTATCACAAAGAAATTAGAACAGCCGGCTATTGACAGAACTGCTCCAACGGTAACAGTAAGAATGATTTTTGAGGCTCCCAGGGTCATAAACATCAGTGAACGGGGAAGCATTTCATCTTTTTAGTGTAAAATATGTCTATTGGAAGTTCTTAGGGGACAAAACAACAGAGATAAAATGCCAAACTTTATTGAGCTTAATAAGTATTAAGTTTATGTGAAGTCCCCAAACACGTCGAGGATGCTTGGCTGAGTTCACGCAGGAGAAAATATCTTCTCCAGCAGGGTAAGTTTTCCTCCTCCCACATTTTAATTTTTCATAACGAAAGACTGACACTACATTTCCAAGATATAATGTTTGAGAAGAAGAACAAAGGGGGCCTCTGTGAGGTTTTCCATCTTTGGTAAGTTCTCTGACACATTCGTTGGTGAGCTGGCGAGGCTCAGAGCAGCCAGAATAAATTGCCAACCGTGGGGCAGTCATCAGCGCACCCAGCTGCCAGGAAGCCGCGCTTTCCCCCAATATTACCCTGGTTCCTTTCCACCAGAGAAGTAGTATATAAAGGTATATCTCTATATAACGTAAAAACGGTTTCCTCTCTTGCCCTCACCAATGTGAGTGTCGAAGATTAGCCTCTGCCAACAATGTGTGACCTGTCCACCTGTCTACTATCATCTGTCTTCTTAATCTCTACTGATCTCTGTCCATGTTCACACACACATAACACACGTACGCTTACCCAGAAATGTGGTTTTAAGAAAGTAAAGTTCTCTTCTTTAGTCCCCAAATTTTGGAAAATGGTTCAACTTATGGACTTTGAAGATCAGCAAAAACCCAAACAAGTTTTCTTTCAACAAAATGTCTCTCAACAAAATTTTGACCCATTGAACTTGTTTGTACAAATTATTAGGTGGCCAAGAAAAATCAGTACAGGGCTATAGGAGGGCGATCCAGTAGGAAGATCAGCAGTCTCAACTAATCCCAACCAGTGAGATCTCTCAGACTGAGCCACCTACCAAGCAGCATATACCAGCTGATATGAGGTCCTGACACATATACAGCAGAGGACTGCCTGGTTAGGCCTCAGTGAGATAGGATGTACCTAACCCTTGAGAGAGAGACTTGAGGCCCCGTGGAGTGGGGCGGCCTGGCAGGTGTGGGGAACATACTATGGGAGACAGGCAGGAGGAGGAATGGGATGAGGAACTGTGGAAGGGTGGGCCAGGAGGGGAACAACTACTGGACTGTAAAAAAAAAAGTAATAAAATTAATTAATTAATTAATTAAAATCTTAAAAATGAAAATAAAAATTACTGACTTGAAAGGATAGATGGATCACATGATGAGACTCATGCTAGCAGTATGGGAGAAGCCGCCAGGCACCACATGCCCGTCACCTCCTCTTACATCCATTTTTAGAAATCAGGTGTTCAAGAGTGACTTATTTAAACGTCTTGACCATTAAGTTTTAAGCACACTTATGTCTGCTGAATAGGTAGAGTGTATTTTTCTCATAGACGAGTAGTAAAAGTCTGACTTGAAGATCTCCCCCTCCCCTTTCATACATTAAACTCTACCATATCTAGTGTCTGTTCCAATTGACACTTATTATATATGTAATATGCATGCATACACTTGTAACAATTATATAACAATCAGTACCAAAACCCTTATTGAATTTGCAGCACAGAGAATTAATTGACGGTAACTTGTCTTACTTCAGTGTGATTCGTGGACTCTGCAGGATTCCGTATCTGAGGGGAAGAATACAAGTTTTCCCTCCTGGTAGACCAGTGATTTTAACTTTAGTTGACTTGTCTTCTTGGCCTTGTAAAGGTCTGGAGTCTGCACTTGCCTTCGTAGGTTACAATGCAGACGCGTGCAATTTCTGCCATTGTGCTGTCCTGGCTTAGAGCTCAAGGGTCTGAACTCACATTCCTTTCGTTCCTACCTAATGAGCAGCAGTGGGTACCTGCTGGGTAATTCAGATTTCTATCCTGTGTTCCTCCAATCTTAGATGTTTATCAGTCGGCCTTCTCTGTGTACCATGCTCCTGTGCTCCCTTCTCTGAACCATACATACCACCCTCCTGTGCTGGCTTCTCAGTACCAAGCTGTGTTCTCTATACCCGTGTTCTCATCTTTCTTCCCTTGCTTTAGCTGTTCCGTTAGTTGAGGGCACATCTCTCTGGCTGTAGGATGTTTGCGAACTGCCAACCTGATTCACCTCCACTTCATGCACATTTAACATGGCAGGGCCACTGACGCTGTCTCCTTTCCCTTGGCTGCCAAGGCTAAATGTCCCTGACATCCTCTCACCTTAGAAGAACCCTGCGTAAGTTTTATTCAGAGCAAAAATGATTCTTTAGGAGTTGGCATGTTTCTTCGGCTATACACTGGGAATACCTCTCAATAGTTTCAAGTTTAGGGCAATTTCCCCCCTAAACAATAATTTCAAAGAGCAAAGTTAAAGACAAATTTTAATTGTATGAATGCTGCAGTCCCCAGATCTCTTACCAGAGAACCCTTTCCTAAACAAGGACAGAGGACAACTTGATCCCAAAACGTCACAATCCCGTAGCAGCTGCTCTTTCTGGCATCCCGCTGAACATGTTAGCATCCGAGAGAAAAGATTTACTCTCCTATTATAAAATATGTTCCTGAAATATTATAAGACTTCTTGGACTGGAGAGATTGTTCAGAAGTTAGAGCACTGGCTGCTCTTCCAGAAAACCAAGGTTCAAATCCCAGCATGCAGTTTACAACGGTCTCTAACTCCAGGTCCAGGGAACAGACATGCATACAGACAAAATACTGGCGCAGAAAAAATTAAGAAAGAAAGAAATAACTAAGGAGAGAGAGGGGGAGGAAGGAAGGAAGAAAGGAAGGAAGGAAGGGACTTTTCCATTTTCTTCACATTTATCTCTTTCGTGGCACTCACAGCAAAGAACAGATCCCATTTTCCTTCTCTGGGTACTCATGTTGCCTTTGTCAAGATTATTTTTATGCTGTATGGGACTCTTTGCTAAAATACGCAGGAATGCTTTTGCCTAGAGAAAAATGTCTTCTTCCCCAGAAATTCTAGTTACATCGTAGGCTTTACGAAATGCACAAAAGGAGGCAAAACTCTCACATGACCTGGTAGGTTTAAACACACACAGAGGCTGGTGTAGCCCGAATGGGAAAAGATCAGCGAGGAGTTAGATAATGAGAGATCTCTGAGGATTATAAGTGAGGGGCTGGGGATTTTTCCCAGGGGTAGACAGCTTGTCCAGCCCGCACAAGGCCTGGCTTCTGCTCCCAGAATCAGGGATGGAACTACACTTTCAAAAAAGGCAATTACAGCAAGAGAAATCCACCCTGTCAATGAGAATGGCTGGTGTCAAATGCCTGCACCCTGGGAGCACTCACTCACGAGTGCTCCCCGTGAGCACTCACTCACGGGTGCTCCCCGTGAGCACTCACTCACGGGTGCTCCCCGTGAGCACTCACAGGCGCTGTGAATACTCACTCACAGGTGCTCTCTGTGAGTACTCATGGATACTCCCTGTGAGCACCACTCACGGGTGCTCCCTGTGAGCACTCACTCACGAGTGCTCCCTGGGAGCACTCACTCACGGGTGCTCCCCGTGAGCACTCACAGGCGCTGTGAATACTCACTCACAGGTGCTCTCTGTGAGTACTCATGGATACTCCCTGTGAGCACTCACGGGTGCTCCCTGCGAGCACTCACAGGCGCTGTGAGCACTCATTCACAGGTGCTTTTCTTCCTGGAGAGCCATTGTTCAGAGAGAGAGAGAACAGAAGGAAGAAAGCATCCTTACTTCTCCTCAGGCTCACTGGCTTCTATAAGGTTCCGCAAAAGCTGGGGAGGGAAGGACATCCTCCTCATTTCTGCACACAGCTCTGCCCTAAAATAGAAACTCTCAGATCCTGCTTCTCAATCAATGATGGGCTCCACAGCTAAAACAACTGCGTCGAGCCAGTGTTTCATCTACTAATGATATCAATAGAGGCTTTCCCTACAAAGACTGAAGAGGTCACTCACCACACTGGGGCCACACCATCCCTTCGTTATAGCTTGAAATGTGTGCCACTGATTACCAGTGCCCTTCCTCTTTCAACACACTGACTGACAGAGAAAAGCTAAAGTGCATCCCCCGCCCTGAATTATAGGACATGGAATGGTGGATTCCTTCAGAATCTCCTTGTGAAGTGGATTCAAACCACAGCGAGAAGGAGAAATGTGAAGAAGTGAGCATCCGACCTAGAGATTTCCTCATGGCAAGAAAAGGAAGTCTTGGCAGTGGTGAGTAAGCTTCTTGGCATTTGGGGGGATAGAAAATGCTGAATTTGTCATTTCTGTTTAATCTGTGAGTCTGTTTTGTCACAATTCTTCAAACTTCCTAGGAGTAAGAAGTTCACATTACCAGACACAGTGTGATGTGTACACGGATATAGACAGTTTAGAGGGCCGCTTGCTTCTCTCGGGCACAGGTGAGATGTTATTATAAATATCAGGCCTGGTTATTGATATGTTTACATTTTGTAAATGTGTTAGATATGGAAAAAATGTCTTATGTCCGGCAAGAAGGCCTAAATTGATCATTTCTATAGTGCTTTAATAAAACACACCAGAGTTATGAACATGTAAAGACGATTTCAGCACCACCAACAATATTCACAAGGATAAGAGGGAAGTATCTGAAACCTACTTAACCTCCCAAACAAGGAAGTAAACCAGTTTGCAGGCCACTAGTGGAGTGAGTGGGTGATGCGGATGCCTCTTCTGCCCTTGAGAGACCCAGATGCTCTATGCTCCTCCCCTGTGCTCATTCAGGGCCTGTCACTTAAGCCTGCTCTCTGACACAGCTCTATCCACCTGTGCCCTGCCTAAGGGGCTGTGGCCACGCTAATGGGCAATCAAGTGGATCTAACGTCTTCTCTCTAAGATGCCAAACCAACAAGTCTTATCACCTGGAAAACACAAGAAACAGCAGTTTATGCAAGTGCCCCGGGTACCTAGTTAATCATTCTTACAAACCCTATCACATGGGATACCGCTCTGGTTTGCTGCGCTCAGCTTTCTGTGTAATGTAAGAAAACGGTGGCTTGGTGAGTGTAGAGGAAGGCCCACGGTGTATCCGAAGCGCTCTCTACATCGCACGCTTTATGTGCTGTATTGCAACACCAAATCATTCTACTGGGTGAACAGTAAGTTGCCATAAAAGGCAAGAATTTGAGCGCCTATGCATTTAAAATGTTGCTATAATGTCTGGAAGATGCAAAAATGAGCATTAAAATGCTTTTATTTTAAATATTAACAGGGAATTCAGTGACCTCGATGAAGACTTAAGCTGTTCTGCCATTAAATTTTAAGAATGATTTAAAACAAACAGAACAGAAATGTTCTATGCTTTGGATCTTGACATACGGGATTTTTGGATTTTTTTTTTCTTAAAGAAATCTGAACCTCCTGATTGTCACAGTTCCACAATGACAGAGTAAATCTCTTCCTTGCAGGCACCTATGAATTCTTTGCATTGTTCCTTAGGAACCTGCATCCCTGTTTCCCTGCAGGGAAGGGGCTCTGATCTTGAATGAGGAAGCAGAACCTAGTGTGGAAAGTTCAGGCTTTGGAACAGGACACAAAGAACCCAGCTCTTTACCCACGAACTCTAGGACTTTGGACAAATTTGTTTTAATCTTTGGATTTCATCATTTCCTTCATTTTACGAACAGTGGTAACATCTATCTTATAGATCGGTCTTAAGGAATAAGTTGAATAAAATATGCAAAGTTCTGATCACAGTCACCTTTAAGAAGCAACACTTCCTCAGACAGTACTATTTGTCAATAAGAACAGCAGATAGCATTATGGTAATTGGGTCTCATACAGAGTAGAGTAGAGTGAAAATGTGGGAAGCTGGCAGCAGGCCATGCTTGTCTTTCTGGGATCTTTCTTTTGACCCCATTCTTTCCTTATCATTCTCAAACAGAAAGTTTGAGATCTGATATCTATCTGATATCCTGTGGACTTGAGGCAAATGCTCAAAACCATGTCAAATGCATTTAAATGATATAGCATACTACCTATTCTTTCATGAAAGTGGACAGAAACTTCTTAATGAAACCAAAGATTTGTTTTAAGTGTTCGGACATGGTTTGGAGCAATCATCTTTTCTTAAAGAATCTTCTCTTCCAACCCATCAGATGGGGTGTTGAACTCAGGCAGGATCTTGAAATAGGAATAATAAATTCAAATAGGATGTATTTACCTGTACTAGCTGTGAAATGTATCCATGGCCAACTGGCTCCAGAATTGAAAAGACAATAGAAGGGCTGAGAGGCATAAACAGGAACTTTGGAAGCAAAAAAATAGCACTTGTCGATCCTAATACAAGGGTTACTATGGACTGAATGTCCCTTCTCTCTTCAAATACCTTAGAAGCAGGCACTGGTTTAACAAAAGAATAGTCAGCTCCGGTAGGTTTAAACTCTGAAATGCCAAGTCAGGTAAAACAAGGTGACCTTTTACACACAGAGTTGTTATAACTAATGAAGGTCCATCACATATTTTAACATAACTAGGAAAGTCTCTTGTCTTTTTACACCACTGAGAAATAGTAAATGTTGTCAATAATGAAGATTCTCCTCACCCCAAGTTGATTGCTACAGGGTGTATATGTATTGAAGCATCCCAAGCACACCGTTATGTGTGAGCAGAAAAATTAGAAAGGCAAGGCAGCCTCCCCTGTCTATTGAGACTTCTGCTCCAGCCTCCTCTGTCTATTGAGACTTCCGCTCCTTTGCCATTGATTCGTTTGTCACTTCTTCCTCTCACTGTCACCTTCTCTCGACCCCAACTCACAGCTTAGCAAATCAACAGAAGATTTCATTCCCATAAATGACGGGCCAGTCCAATATAGACCCACATGCTCCATGGAGGCCTGGCCCCTATTTTGTGGATACAAGTGATTGGTTGAGGAGAAAGGAGGCTGGGAGAGTAGTGTGTCCCCAGCTACTTAAGATGCCAGCCCAGCAGAGGCTAAGGAGAAGACATTTCAAGGCCTGAAGACTATTTCTAGGGGTGTCTTTGTTGCACTGATAAGTGTGTGTGTGTGTATGTGTGTATTTCTTTATCTTTGGTGGAACATGGAGAGTCTAGTGAATCAAACGAGGATGCTCCAAGTCCCCATAGTGTTTGTGATCTGCAGCCCACTAAGGAAGGCTTCCGCAGCAGCTGTAAGAGCAAGGTCTAGCCTGTGCTGACGAACCCGGCTGCTTTCCTCATTCCTTTGTTCCTCTCACTGACAGTGCAGAGGCCCCCTCATCCTTTGTTTTCATGTTGTTGCTGTTGTTTTTTTGAAATTATTGATAAGCTGTATAGAGTAAGACTAAATTACAACAGGAAATGGACAGTCAAGAAGTAAGTCGGAGAACAACCGGGACACAACAGACATACATGTTTCTAGGTTGGAAGATAAGACAGGCTATGACGCGGTTGGGCTGTTCAGTCTGTGAGCTGCTGGGGGAGTGAGTGGGAATGACTAAAGCGATAGCGCCTCCCTCCGGCCTCTCACCTTCTTGGCTCTGGACCTTGCCATTCTCCTTGGATATTTTGCAATATAACAAAGATACCAAACATCCACCCCCACCCCTGCTCTGGCTTTTAGGTAAAAATCCATACATTTTTGAACACTGCAAACACTTTTTTATGTGAAGAATAGCAACCATTCCTAATCTCAATAAATTTAAAACAAATACAGAAATGACTTGACGTGAGTAAAAAAAAAAACTCATTAGTTTTAAATCTAATGTATTTGGTGAAAAATAAGAGAAACAAAAATTTAAAAGAAAAAAATAAGATGAAAATTACCATCCAAACAGCAACCATGGTGATGATTTAACAACCCTTATCCCAGAGCTAAGTCTCACAGAGATTTTGGTCCTACTCCTATTTGGAAGTAGATCACTCTAATAACATGAAATGGCATCTCTGTCACCATATGAGAAGTCTAATATCACAGTACAATAAAAACACATGTAAAAATACTGTTTATTTTCTTGAAATCTGGAATTTTGTTTCCATTATGGTGGAGCAGAATAGTGTTTCATACAATTGAAATGTTTAGCAACAAGGAGTATAAAATTAAATTTATAGTTTAATTTTATAGAGTGTTTCCCAAACTTTGAATCTAAACTCATAGACCTCAGGTTGCTCTATGCGGGGTAAGCTTTAATTGCAGACTGTACAGAGAACACAATCCCTAACCACAAAAATTCAACTCTATCTCAGTTCATCCAAGGTTTAAGTTTTGTTATTTATTTCTTTGGATTAAGATCAGATGCCTTCCTCATCAGCAAAGCACTGCGACATTCCGTTTAGACATTCAATTCAATTAAACGTGTCATCATGTAAGTCAGTAAAACCAACTTTTTCAGAAGAAATAAGGAAGTTTATTTTAGCTTGAGCAAACGAAGCCAAAACTCCCCCAGCAATGTGTAACCACAGCCGCAGGGCTCTGAACTGACACACAGACGTGACCTCGTCTCTTTCAGCTACCTGTCTGTTCTCAAGACTATGGGCCTTGACATGGAGGTGGATTGTCTGTGGCATCCTGAGTGGTACCATTGTTCTAATATGTCAGGATCTTGAAAATATCCTTCATCACGAGGACCCCGAAAACTTGCTTTAAAAGTTTCACGCTAACAGTTGACCTCTTGCCTGTTTATCATCTGTCTTCTGTCCTCCCTGATTCCCCCCCTCCCCATCCATTCCACAGTCATGGCCCTGCCTCTCCAATTCCTCCCCTCCCTCCTGGGTAGTGTTAACTGCTTCTTAAGGCGCCTTTACCCATCAGCCTCAGCTCTGCAGACACAAATTGTGCTTACGTGCAGTTCTGATCGCGCAGCTCTATACAGACACCTGTCAGAGTAACCACAGCACGAATTTCAAACTTCTTTGTACTCTGCATGAAGTCTTTTCCAGCCTGTCTCTTACCTCTGCAATCCTCCTTCCTATTGCCGTAACTAAGTGCCTGAAAGGATTAGCAAAAGGAAAGGACTCGTTTGACTGTTTCTGAGAAGTCAGTCCAGGACAGTTGGCTCTGTGTCATAGTGGAGGAATTTGTTCACTTCAAGTCAACTAGGAAACAGAAAAAGATGGGAAGCGGACAGGAGCATAGGGACCAATCCTTTACCATGCCGGCCTTTGAGAAACATTGTATCCAAACCTCTTTGACTGTGTTCCTGACAACAATCCAACTTCTCAAACTGGAGCATTACCAGTAGATACTGTGTTTCCTTTTGCTGCATTGTTATTCCCAAATTTCTTGAAACCCTGCTTATGTTTGAGAACCAGGTCAAATGCCATTTTCTCCATTTAATCTTTCCAGGCTCTTATGGAAGAAAATTATTTTTGCTATCTCTCCTCTTAACATTTGATTCTATCTTTCCCTTATCATCCTTAGGAACTTCTTGGAGTTGTGAATGACCTCTCTGTGTGATTCTTATGCAAGAGCTCACATGACATGCAAACTCTGAAAGTTAAGATGAGCATTTATCCAGCAACACGGAGTTGACGTAACATTCCCACGGTGGTGTTTTGTGTTTACCTTCCTTGAGCCTCCAATTGTTAAATTTGAGGGTTATAATGCAATCTTCTCTCTTAGCTGTAAGTTGTACAGTCCCTAAGATCCTAGAGGATATACATAAAATGTACACTATCAAATAAGCAAATAAATAAATATACTTTTCATTCTCAAGTCTCAGCAAAACTACAGCAGTTCTTGTAACTGAGATGCCTTCCTTCAGGGGGTCCCAGAGGAGGCCGAATCTTTTTTTTTTTAAATTACTTTATGGTTATGAGCATCTTGCTTGCATGTTAGTCTGTGTACCACACGCATGCATGGTGCCCACAGAGTCCAGAAGAGGATGTTTGATCCCCTGAAACTCGAGTTATAGATGGTTGTGTGTCCCCAAGTAGATGCTGAGAATCAAACCTGGATGCTCGGGCGGAGCGGCCAGCACTGCTGAATCTTTGTATCTGTGGGGGGTCCATCACTTTTGTCAGCCCTTCCTTAACGCCCTTTCTTCCTCCGACGCTGGTCTTAGAGCACAGCCGTGCTCCCAGTGTGGACACAAGATGAGACAAGTCTTTATCCCTGTTTGCTCCACTCTGTCTTCTTGCTCTCTGCAGAGCTGCCACACCCTAAGAAGTCTCAGAAAGTAACCCTCCTCCATCTGATTACTTTTCCTCTTCCAGGAGGTCTGTGGAATGAAGCGAAGCTCTCTCACCCATAGGTTAAAACTACAATCCAGGAGCCTCACTCTCCTGTCCAGATGTCTTCAGGGAAGTGGGATCTCCTGCTACAGACATACAGCCCATACAGGCTCCAGACTCTTCAGCTGTTCATCAGCTGCTGCTGAATTCCTCTATGCCACTCCAGCTTCACGGACACACCTCGGCTTTGTTCCTAGTCTAGTCTCCAGCCACCAGGCTTCCTTCTCCAGCATCCATCCAAAGGCAGCTTGGTTCCTGGCAGAGAAAAGGGAAAAGGTGTCCCTTCTGGAGAGGGGGGGTTCCTTCTGGAGAATCAGGCTGTCTTCAGTAAGGCAGCTATCTTTAGAAAGTTGAATTGATTCATCCTTTCATGTTGACAGACTTCCTTCACAGAGCTCTGATTTATTCTTGGTATTCTATGTAAATGTATGTGACCTGCACATACTTGTGTGCATAGGTTACTGGCACTTGATGTTTTTAACAGGAGCAGCACTATGTAAGATTAAAAAAAAAAGTTAAGCATATTTTCTCTGATGCTATAAAGGCCAGTGAGTGGCTCAAGAATTGGTTCCATTGTCCCCTTGCTGCCCTCTAGCGGGCATCTGGGATATCCCCTAGTAGAAGGAAAGAAGTATAGATTGCTAGGTAGAAGCTCTAATCCCTTGGGTTCCAAAGATAATTGTGCTACAGGGGTCACCAAAAACAAAAGTAATTTGAAAGGCCAGTTACTACAAGTTCTTCCTCAGATGTGGGAATGGAAAAGGAAGACTACAAAGAAGCAGAGAGGAGACTGGTGGTAAAGAGATGCACCAGGAGAGGGAGGCTTCATAATGGTATCCCAGTACGGAGAGACGTTCACCATTGTCTGCATCAAGGAGGCTGGCTGGACCTTACAGAAGCTTACGTAGTCACAGCACTTTACTATACAAAATAGTAAAAGAAATTCATAAGAGAGGAGTTTAAAGATTCTCTACAGAAAGAAACAATGGTCATAAGACACAGATGAGGGCTGCCTCTCAAGGATTATCTCACGCTCTGCCTTCCGCGGGGGCAGAGGCGGAAATGAGAAACACCACAGGTGTAACTCTGGTAAGGATGATGCAAGGGAGGTCTCTGCTCATGCGCTCAGAAGGATGTCACCTTTTGAAGGTTAAAACTAAGTGAAAGGTAGTAATGAGAAGGCTTGCTTAATAAGCCAATCTCTAGAGAGCCCATCAGAGCACAGGATGAACGAGGCTCTAAAAATAAGCCAGGAGGCAGGACGCTGCTCTTTTCAAAGGCAGTTTATCTGACGAGCACTGGAACTACTCACCGGCAGGCACATAGAGACTGTGTGTAAGGGTCACAGGTTGCTCTGTTAAAGTGCCAGCTCCAAACAGGACTCAGAAACAGGCACCAGTTCAAAGGCTAGGATGGTGCCCTGGCGTTACGTGAGAAAATCGCTAGTACTTGAAGATCAGGGAGGCTTCGGATTCCTTGGTGTGCCTCACTGTCTGAGAACCTTAAGTACATGAATACGATCCCCTCCTTAATAAAAGCAGTCACATTTTAAAAATCATTTTATGTGTGTGGGTATTCGGCATGTATTTACATCTGTGCACAATGTATGTGTCTGCTGACTGTGGAAGTCAGAAGAGGATGTCAAGTCCTCCGGGACAGGAGTTACAAATGGTTGTGAGTAGCCATGTGGGTGCTGGAAACTGAGCCCTGGTACTCTGGAAGAACAGCCGGTGCTTTTAACCACTGGGCAACTCTCCAGTCCCAGTGGCCACATTTCTAATGATGTCAAGTCTACAATGCTCAGAACTGGAAACTACATAGAGACTGGAAAAACAAAACAAAACCCAAACCAACAAAACCCATAGTTACTGAAATAAGGACCATGGGGATGCCTCTGGGTCTATTAGAAAGGCTCTGAGAACATTTCATTCTGTGATGAGATTTCTAACAGGTATAACAATGGCGCTACAAAGACGCAAGCTTCTCCACAAGCGACAAGGAGGTGTTGGGAGATGTCTTATCATTGAACTCTCCGTCCTCTTACATCTATTTAAAAACAGTTCCTAAATTAAACACCAACCAGATAAACAGAGAAAGCTCTGTTCCAGAAAAGCCTGTTTTAATCACAGCAGTGAAAATTGATACTGCCTCCCTCCTGATTGTCGACCATCCCGCGATGCCCCTGAAATTCTCCTGTGTTCAGTAGCCAATCCCCTACAGCCCTCCCTGAAATTCTCCTGTGTTCAGTAGCCAATCCCTGCAGCCCTGAGCCAAGATGATCATGCACTGCAGAAGTTTGTATCTATTTAGGACGTCTTCTCTGCCAGGAAAAGTATTAGCCATATTACATTGATTTTTTTTTTCTCTTGCAGTGTACGGGAAACAAAACCCAATGGTTTTAATGAGCATTATTAACCGTGTTTTGTAGAAAAGGAAACAGATGATCAGAAAAGAGATACAATTTGCTCCTGGAGCCAGACCTTCCCAACTTCTACAGCTGGGAAGTCCCCTCCACCATTCCAAAGCGTGCAGAACACCATGCCCCCTGCTCCTCTTGTCTGCAAGAACGCAGTATGTAAACATATTTCAAACCATTTGATGAGTGAACACTGGGGGAAAGGAAGCAAAGCATCTGGTCTTTTTATTTAAAAATAAAAATAAAAATGATTGCGCAAAGGTGGCTGGAAATATGTTCAGTGGCGATTCTGAACATACAGTGATACTTCCCAAGGGGCACAGGATGCTCTGCAGGTGGTGAGCAGTGACATCAGAACAAGTCGGATTTGTCCACTGGGGTCTGCTGTACCTGTTCATGACTGGAGATGAAATCTGGCCAGTGACCACCAAGGGCCTGCCTTACACTCTTGGTTGATAGAGTAGAAAAGACTGGTTATTGAATAACAGAAACAGTATAGTGCCTGTGTCTGGGCAGAAATGGTTTCCAAATTTCTGTTTACGGGTTTGTGGCTATGTAACCAGAGAAGGCACCCATTTTCTCATCATATCCTATAGCAGGCGGAAGAGGGAAAGGGGAAGAGGTCAATTTACAAATGTGAGAAGCTGGTGGCAACTAAATAGTGTGCCAGTCAGGGCCACAGGGGTTGCCTCATTTATTGCTTAAGGTAACGATTTTCAGCAGTCATTACCTGAAGCATGCTAGAGAGGCCAAATAAAGTCCCTAGCACCATTCTACCAGAAGCCGCCTTCCAGTCCCTGCTCACAGCATCTCTTCCTAGTCAACCACTGAGCTCCTGCCGCAGAGCTTTGGCTAGCAGGAAAGGGGTCGGGGTGTTCCCTGGGAACATTCCTGAGCAGATATGTGACTCTAACTAGGAAAACATAAATTTGTAGTGATAACAATCCACATATTTTTCCATTTTAGCCATCTGAGCTCAGCATCTGTATTTCCTGTCTGTGTGAACAGTTGTTAGAAATTTAAAGCAGAGGGTTTTTTTAGAGGAATTTGGCATTATCTATTAGACTGGAAAAAGATGGTTAAACCATTTGGACACTTTGAAACCCTAATCCCCAGAATTATTTTTGGTCATCATAAAAATGAAAACACACACACACATTTGCACAATTCATGCACATACACATACGTACACATACACACATATGTACACACACCCACACACATAAGCACACCCAGGCACATACACACACGCACGTGAACACACACATACACATACCTGTTACACAATCGCTCATGCACACATACATACATGTATACATATACACACATGCACACAATTGCTTATGCACACATATATACATGTACACATACACACATGCTTGTGCACACAAACAGGTACACATATATGCACAGGTAGATACTCACAAGTATCCACATGCACATATGGACATGTACACATATTATTTGAGGCAGTTACTGTGCTGAGACATATTTGTAAGAAATTGTGTTTTATTTGTGATAGTCACTACTAAAAGAATACAAATATCTACTATCAGCTGTGGGAAAAAAAAACATAGTACACTGTCTGCTCTTCCAGAGAGCAGAGATTCAGTTCCCAGCATTCCCATGGTGGCCCACAACTGTCAGGAACTCCAGTTCCAGTGGATCTGACGCCCCTTTTAAGCCTCCACAGGCTACTTCTCCAGCACCATGTCTGCCTGCATGCTGCCATGCTATATCATGATGGTAAGAGACTAATGTCTGAAGCTGTAAGCAACCCCCCAACTGATGCTTTCTTAATAAGAGCTGCCATAGTCACAAAGTCTCTTAGTTCTTAGTGCTAGAACAGTGGCGAGAGAGGGAAAGTGAGTGCACTCGTGCCGGTGGTGCAGGGCATCAGGGAATCCTGGAGCTGGAGTCACACAAGCTTCCAACTTGGGCGCTGCAAAACACACTTGGGTCCTTGGCAAGAACAGTATGCACATTTAACTTCTGAGTGGTTTTATATATATATATCTTACCTCAATATATATATATTACTGTTCTTGCTGTTGCTGTTACTGTTCTTGTTGTTATTGCTGCATATATGTACACACATACACACACATATATATATGTACACACACACACATATTTTACATGACAGCACATAAGTTTGCTTACACCAGCATCACCTTGCATGAGAGCAAATGCTTTGACATTTTGTGCATGAGAGCAAATGCTTTGACATTTTGGAAGTTGTGATATCACTACCTGACAGGAGTTTGTCATTCCTGTGGCAATCTTGGGACTATAATTATGTGATTGTTGCAGACAGAAATGTCATTTGTGGCACATGATTGTTTTTAATTATATATTTTTTGTTTTAAACTATTTTTTTTCTGAAAAACAAAGTTTAGAAGATTCAATATTTCATCTTGCTTAGTCCTGTCCTCCAGAATCTAGAATAATGCCTGGCGGTATCTGATTGAGACGGAGAGATGGATACATTGATGCACATCTGTACTCAGCTGTGAGGTGAGGCACGGGAAGAGTGGGAGCTGCCGCTGTTACTGTTCCTGCTGTTGCTGCTGCTGTTACTGTTCCTGCTGTTGCTGCCACTGTTACTGTTCCTGCTGTTGCTGCCGCTGTTACTGTTCCTGCTGTTGCTGCCGCTGTTACTGTTCCTGCTGTTGCTGCCACTGTTACTGTTCCTGCTGTTGCTGCCGCTGTTACTGTTCCTGCTGTTGCTGCCGTTGTTACTGTTCCTGCTGTTGCTGCTGCTGTTACTGTTCTGCTGTTGCTATTGCTGCTATTCCTGTTGTTGCTGCTGCTGCTACTGTTGTTGTTTTTTCTGTTGTTGCTATTGTTGCTGTTGCTGTTGTTGCTGTTATTGCTGTTGTTGTTGCTGTTATTGCTGTTGTTGTTGCTGTTATTGCTGTTGCTGTCGTTGCTCTTGTTGCTGCTGTTTCTGTTATTGCTGTTGCTGTTGTTGCTGTTATTGCTGTTGTTGCTGTTATTGCTGTTGTTGCTGCTGCTGCTGTTGCTGCTGCTGCTGGGGCCTCGAGTGGTCTGCTCTGAGTGCACTTCTCAACAGCAGCACTCATTCCAACTGAGTGCTAAAGTTGTATTTGTGGAAAATGGTTTATCAAACAACAATTCAGAGGAGTGAATAGTTTCACAATCTGATGAAAGTATCTCAGAGGTCAGCAGATCCAAACAGCAAACACTCTTTACTGTGACCGTTTGAATGAGAGATGTCCTCCACAGGCTCATGTGCGGATTTGGAAGGTTCTGGGATGTTTATGAGGTGGGTCTTTGCTGGGGGCAGTATGTCAAAGACTTAGAATCTTTGAATGTTTTGGGTCTGACCCCATCTCCCTCTCTGTCTCCCTTCTTCCCTCTCCCTCTCCATCCACCTTCTCCATTCTGTCTCTTCCCACCCTTGCTCCTTCCTGTGTGTGGATGAACTGTAACCAGCCAGCTCCCTGCTTCTGTCACTATGCCTTCTTGCCTGTTGCTATGTCTCCCACACCATGACGGACTCCATACATTTGGAGCTGTAAGCTAAAATAAAGCCTTTCTCCCCAAAGGTGCTTTTTGTCATCTCATTTGATAACATTGACAGAAAAGCACCTAGAACATTTAGTATCTGGATTCCATGACTCCCACCACAATTCATAGTAATTTTCCTTTTAAGCATTTTTATTGTTTTATTATTTTTTAAATATGTACATGAGATGTGCATGTAGAATGGACATGTTCATGTGGCGGGGTGTGGACACTCTGTGGCACACATGTAGTGGTCAGAGGGTAACCTCTGTGTAAGTCCTTACCTTCCTCTCTATGGTCTTGTTTAGTGTGGATACATGAGGCTTGGAAGTTTCTAAGTCTAGGATTCTCCTATCCCTTCCTTCCATCTCACTGTAGAGGTGATGGGATTACAGACAGGTGTGATGGTGCCCAGCTTCCTTGGGTTCTGAGAATCTGAGCCCTTGTTTTCACATTTGTGCTGCAAGCAGTTTATCCACCCACGGATCCACCTCCTCAGCCCTTCATAACAGCTTGCAGATGTGCAGTGGACAGATGGTTTCCAGCTTGCAAACCCTTGCTTTGCCCTCTCATAAGTGCAGCTTATGAGAGTGCAGCTCTCATAAGGACATGACTTTATGGTACCTAGGGTACTGGGTATATACAAACTTTGTTGAGTCCCAAGAAATGATTCACATTTTGAATACCAACTAGAACTGAAGTTGTCCACAGAACAAGAATTAAAGGAACCTCAAAACCCACATTTAGAACATAATCCAATGCAACACATTAAACCTTTTTTTTTTCTATTCTATTCTTAATTGATGCTACAGCTGTTTAGCTATAAGAGAGGCATTTCATTTATGTAGCATTCCTGATCCTAGAAGCGCAGGCTAATACTAAGCAAAAGATCTTCAGTATCTGCCTGTGGCCAGAGGGCTAAGATGTTTGCAGTGCTGTGGGTTGCCATGCCATTCCATATTCACTAAGACAGTCAGGGTGACTTGATAGAGGGAAGATGCCAGGACAAATCCTACCACTAGGGAGCCATTGGCGAATGGCTTGCTTCTCCTGAGACTCAGTGGTAGCTTCACTGAACACTTCAGAAGGACTTCCCCCTTCTGTAACCCCCCTCTCAGGTGAATATATGCACACTCTGTGTGCATCGTGTGTGGTGAATATAAGAGTATATAAGTGTCCTTGAGGGTGAGTACACATACAGGAGGTGCAGATATGGAGGTCAGAGATCAACAGTAGGTCTTCCTCAACTGTTCTCCAGCTTAATTTTAGAGACAGAGTACGGCACTGAACCTGGAACTCACTGATTGACTGGACTGGGTAGCCAATGAGCTCCTGACTCTCATAACTCTCTTACCTCTACCTGCCCCCATCGACCCCCACAGCCTTCCCTTCACACTGGAGTTCACCCCCTGTGCCTCCACACCTGACTTTTTAAACATAGGTCCTGGGATCCAAACTCAGGTCCACATGGATGACAACCACATCAGGGACTGAGCCATCTCCCCAACTCTGCTCTCTGTCACTTAGAGCCAGTCTCCTAATGGAGGCAACAGTTGGCATCTCCATTTCTCCATAGCCCACGCGTTCACACAAACAACGCACACAAAGGCCTTGCTGCTAAAATAATAGCCAAATACCAGCAAACACTAATACAGTGTTTACACAGCTGCTCGTTCCTCTGCACGATTAAGTGAGTTTGAGTACCAGTGAGGTTCACACCATCGCACAGCTCTGACCTTGATCCCATTTAGGTTTGGCTGTGTGCACTGAGAGGCCCTGGCCTTCTCTTTCATACTTGTGAGGTAAAACAAGTTTCTTTCTCCAGAAACTTTTTTTTTCAAGCCAGTCATTTTTGAAGTTCTCCTATATTAAATTATATAGTCCTTCATTTCTTATTGTTTGTCACATAAATCTACAATTTATAAAAAACACCATCTTCCATCTAAAAATCCCCAATACTTGGCTAGTTTTATACACTCGATCACATAACCTTCCTGCTCTCTAGATTTTATTATGGGGCAGCCAAGCTTATGATATTTTCTCTATAACTGGAAAATAAAAGACATCAAAGCCACACTGGCACTCTCTATGTTAGACCACTCTGCAGACCTCCTATATCCTTGTATCCTTACCTTCTCCGTCATTCAGCAATGCTTTAACTACAGCATGGCATGCCTGCATTCCTTTTGGACCACAGGATAAATTTTTTTTAAGAACTCTCAACATCCTAAGTTCCTAGAAGCAGCAAGAATTTGTGTAACTGCTGTCTCATTGCAGGCCTGCAGAGAAGGCCCGGGGTGCCTGACAGCTAAAACACACACCAGTTTCAGTCTTTCATCCAAGCATGCCTTTAAATCCAGCCACTTAAGAGTCTAAGGCAAGTAACTGCTTCAGAGACCTGTAGAGGGCAGTGTTGACGTGCATTCTGTACTGTGATCTACATTCTCACAACCCAGGCATCAAAAGAAATGGGGCATCTTAGTGAGGAAGGAAGCCTAGTTTATTATTCCTACCTTTATGTATCTTAAAATATATTACACCTCTCCACTTTCTCGAGCACCATTTGTATAAACTGCTCTATTCTGATGACTTGTTTAAAACACTAGAAATGATTCTGTTTGAAACTAAACTCCAGCTTTGAGTGGTGCTACTGTAAGGCCATGACATAGCCGGTTCTGCTTTTCGTTTTTTTGTTTGTTGTGTGTCCACGATGCTTCACTTTGCTCAATCCTGGCACAAAAAGTAATGGCTGAGATTGTCTCACAGACTTTTTTTTTTTAAGAGATGTACATTAGATCCATTGTCCTTGGAAAATTTCAACAGTGTCATGGTTTGAAATCAGAGTGCAACTCCAACTTGTGGTAAGACCTAGCAAAATCAAAATGCTTATATTAGAGGCAGATTTGTTTGTTGCTTCTGGCGTTTCATTGGAAGCAGAAGAACAGTTTCTCATGCTGGGCAGCATGGATTGAAATGAGGGAAAGTCACAGCTATGCCACGGCCATTTGTACCCACTGGCAAAGAGGTGCGACCTTGATCTGATCAGACAGAAACAAGGTTGGTGAAGACTTGCATTTCTGTATTTTCTATGAGACAGCCTAACAACCTGGGTGCTGTCCCAATCCAGGTCACTTCCTAAAAGAGAGTAGCTTCCCCGCTCTACACTTCAGAGGGAAGTTAGGGCACAAGATGAATGGCTTTTTGAAATAAAGTTTTATAAGGGATGAAGAAAAATAGCCAAAACAAATATCACAAGGAAAAATGCAGCTCTTGAAATTAGATGGCTCAGGAATTGATTAGTGGGACTACAGGATGGCTGGATGGCTCAGGAACTAATTAGTGGGACTACAGGATGGCTGGATGGCTCAAGAATTGATTAGTCAGTCTATAGGATGGCTGGATGGCTCAGGAACTGATTGGTGGGTCTACAGGATGGATGGGTAGCTTGGGAATTGTTTAGCAGGTCTACAGTATGACTGTCTAAATCTGAAGAACAGAAGATGGAGAGTGTAGGGCTGTGTTACACAGATTAGGATCTGAATCACTGAGGGGAAAGTCTTGACAAAGCAGGTGTTCTAGGATAGCCTGTCTATTCCTGCAAACTGGACACCTGGTTGCTAATCCCCTCATTTGGCCACTTGAACAACCAACACAGTTGTAACCCAACAGCACCTAGATCACTGCTCCAGCTGCACCCCTTCGACCACCCTGGAAAATCTCCAAGCCTACAGGAAAACAAAACAACCCCACAAAACTACTCAAGGTTTCCCTTGCAAGCTAATGTGTCCTTAGCACGTGACTGTGCCCATTTGTCAGTTTGTTGATTTTCGAAGACTCTCAGTCTCCAAGGGAAGGATCTGCATTTGGGAAAGTCAGTAGCAGAGTATCAAACCTTGAAGCTAGCTGGGCATTGGGATAACCTGTGGAATTGATGGGGAATATCCTTCTAAAAGACTCCTCAGGGATGCTGCCTCAGAGAACAGTCCTCCATGCTTTACACTCACACTGCTGTTCTGTGCCCAGTTATATCATTCAGATATTCATGGTAACAACAGTTATGTCTTATTCACTTCTCATGGTTTCCATATCAGGCAGAATGCTAATAGGTATCAAGTAAATACTTAACATTTTTAAGCTTCTCTCCTTTTCTCCTTTTACTGGAAACTGAGATACTTTAATTGATCATGACAACTATTTTACCAAAAAAGGTATCTTGTTTTAAACTCACACCCACAGTTAAGCATTGTGTAGAATTAACAGTAGAAAATACTCCCTGTCTGCTGATTAATGGTTATCTTTAAATATGATATTCTGCATCAGCTAGCTAATTCCTCTGGTGATTATTTTGCTTACTAAGAAAAATATCATCATGTGTGAGGTAACCCAGACACAAAGAACACACATGCCATGCACTCACTGATAAGTGGATATTAGTCCCAAAGCTCACAATACCCATGATTCAATTCACAGACCACATGAAGCTCAAGAAAATGGAAGACCAAAGTGTGGATGCTTCAATCCTACTTAGAAAGGAGAACAAAATAATCATGGGAGGTAGAGGAAGGGAAGGACCTGGGAGGGAGAGGGGAAAACAAGATCAGGAACAGGTACGGGAAGAGACAGGGGAGAAGTACAGAGGCTCAGGAAATTGAACAGAAATATGCAGCAGTGGAGGATGAGGAACTGGGGTGGCCACTAGAAAGTCCCAGACACCAGGGAAGCAAGAGGTTCTCAGGACCCAACAGGGCTGACATGAGCCAAAATACCCAACAAAGGGGAGAGAGAACCTGTAGAGACCATATCCAGTGGATAGGTACAGCCCCCAGTTGAGGGATGGGCCACCCACCCATCTCAAAAATTTTAACCCAGAATTTTTCCTGTCTAAAGGAAACGCAGGAACAAAAAATGGAACTGACTGAAGGAAAGGCCGTGCAGAGACTGCCCCACCTAAGGATTCATCCCATTTGCAGACACCAAACCCAGACACTATGGCTGAAGTCAAGAAGCACTTGCTGACAGGAGCCTGGTGTAGCTGTCCCGAGAGGCTCTTCTAGCACCTGACCAATACAGATGTGGATGCTCGAAGTCAACCATCGGACTGAGCACAGGGTCCGCAATGGAGGAGTTAGGGGAAGGACTGAAGGAGCTGAAGTGGATTGTAACCCCAAAGGAGGAACAACAACATCAACTAACTGACCCCCTCCGGCCCCCAGGGACTAAACCACTAACCAAAGAGTACAAATGGAGGGATCCATGGCTCCAGCTACATATGTAGCAGAGGATGGCCTTATCTGGCATCAATGGGAGGGGAGGCCCTTGGTCCTGTGGAGGCTTGATACCCCAGCATAGGGAGGGTGCTAGGATGGTGAGGTGGGTGTGGGTGGGTGGGCAGGTGGGAAAGCACCCTCACAGAGGCAAAGGGGAGGTGGGATGGGATAAGAGGGTTGTGGGGGGGAAACCGGGAAGGTGGATATTGGAAACATAAATAAATAAAATAATAAATAAAGAGAATTATATAAATTAAAAGCTTACAGGGGTATGCATGCAAAAGTGTATTTTGAAAGATGAGGTAATCATTAAATGGCAGAAGAGTTTTAAGTGATAATGGGAATCCTGGAACCACTGTAACTAGGGTTTAACACGTGTAGGCCTCTTGCCTTACAAGTTGTTCTGACGTTCCATTCGTCAAGTATGTCAATGACACAAACAACTGTGGGGTTTGCTTCTAACAACATGGGGCAAAGAGTTTTGACAACAGCCACTCGATTAGCTATTCAGCTTCAAATAGCTCATTCTCTCGCAATATTAGAGTGTCACTCAACAGCTCATAAGCTACCTATGTATTCTTATTATATTTGGGTTCTGGGAGTGTTATTTTTATTATTTATGTGACTTATCTCTTGTCAAATTCATGCACAGACGAGGTAAGGATGTGACTGAGATTAAAATTGGGATTCTAAAAATTCATATAGTCAGGGGTCATGAGATTGGAAGCCAAACAAATAACTTTTCTAAGTCACATAAGCTAGTGCCTTGGCTTCTGGGATTGAAGTGTGATAACAAATGTGATTAGATATCTTACTATGTAGTATTTTCCAGCCTGGGTGGCTTTATATTGCAATTTACATTGTTGTCTGCCTTTTGTTTCCAATTGCTCCTTGATTAACAGAAGTTTCAAAACCATTTATGATTGCTCAGGGACCTCTCATTTTAATTGATGTGCGGAACTCCCAAACACGCACTGAATCTTTAAATAAGTAGAAGTTACTCACGACTGTGGTCTTAGGCGTCATCTAAGCCACGTGGTTTACAACATTTTATTAATTTAGGTGTCCCATGAAAAATTTCATAGATTTTTTTTGTCATAAAAACCTATATTTTAAAAAATTTAAGAAATGTGCTAAAAGCCACAAAGGTGGCTATTTGTTCGTAAGTGATAAAGGCACATAACAAACTTAAAACACTATTTCTGCCCTCCAAGCACTGTATGAGATATGGTTTACAGTAGTACCACCCAAGAGGCACTGGTCTCCTCCGAGCTCAGAGCAAAGCAGTCTTGGACCTGGTTAGTACCGGGATCAAGAAATAGATATCCAGCAAGCGGCATGGAAAGGGTTTGAAAGAACTCATCACAAAGGTGACTTGACCGGACAACATTGCACACTCCAGAATCACACAGGGCAGGGCTGAACCTGATCCCAGAGATACTGCTCACTCATTCTTATTCCACCTCAGTGGCCACTGCTACAAATTGAAACTAATCAAAGAATGACATTATTGTGAAAACTTGCCTAATGCCTCATTGCCTCTTGTAGAATTTAAGAAATGAATTCAGTTTGCATGTGAATTCATTCTCAGGTCACTATATACCCAAGTGGCCACCGTATACATAGATGTATATGTTTTATTCTCTTTGCTCACATGTAAAGCAATTAATTGGTTATTTGGCTAATTCAGGTTCCCTGTTCCACTCTGCCACTGAGCTGAATCAATCTTGTGCTCAGGTGAATGGACAGGCCAAAAAAAAAAATCAGTATTTCTTGTCCTTATTCCCACACTTCCAGTCTCTCTTTCTCTCCTAGTTTCCAGGGTGCGTGATAACTCAGAGACATCATCGATACCTCCGCTCAATAAACTTTTATCTCCTCCAGTAGACAGCATATGCTTGGGCAGTTCCCAGCATCTGAAAGTTGAGGACAGTGACTCTCTCTCCACCCTGATAACCAAGTCCTGCCAAAGAGCAGCAGATGGTGTCTCCCTCACAGATGCCTAGAGTCACATGGTAATCAGGCGAATGTTCTGGCTCTTTTAGGGCAGATCTATTCCAGCCATTGGCTTTCTTCACTTCCTCCTCAATCTTGGCAAACACAACCACAGGCTCTTGGTCACTGTCACGTTTCCCCATAACCCTTCGCTGGCCATGGGTTTGTACAGAGCAGAATTTTTGTTTTCCATTTGGTTTTGGTCTTTGCCTTCATCATTAGAGGATAGAAGGGAAATGTAGTTTTGTAAAATGATGCACCAAAATATCACTGGACAGAGAAGCAAAGTCTGTTTCCCACTCAACGACTGGCCAGGTTCCCATAGTTCCTCTCTAAGGAAAAAAATGACCACATCCAAGTGGGAAGCAATCCTCTCTTCCCTCCACCAGGCACACAGCCCTTGATTTACTATCTACTGTTCTCGCTCATTTCCAAACCACACACATCCGTGTGCATTCAACCAGTCTGGACCCATAACATCAAAAGGGCATTGTCCTAAGACAGCATGTGCGGTCTTACTGATAATGATCCTAACCATGTGTCTTCAGGTGCCTTTTTACATGAAATAAAGGCCTGGCCTGGGATGTGGGTCGATGGGGAGCATCTAGAACATGCAAGACCCAGAGTTTAATATTCCCACATGAGCTACAGAGACAGACAGACAGACAGACATTGTGAGAGTGATGGCTATTTTTGTTTTGTTTTCTTGAGACAAGGTCCCAAGTATTCTGAGCTGGCCTCAAGCACACTATATAGAATAGACCAGCCTTGAGCTCCATATTCTCTTACTTCCTGCAAAGTTTTGGGGTTCTAAGTGTATGCCATCACACTTAATGGGAGAAAAGCCTTCTAGAGCTTCCCTGGTTTCTGGAGCTGTTCCTGACTCTGCCACCCAACTCTGCCACCCTGCGGTTGCAACTTTATGTCTGGCAATCTACAACAAGCTGATGTGTCCTAAATATTTGTTTCTAAAATGAAAATAATACAATAGCTCTTCTAGCATCATAAAGTTAAAAGAATTTGAATATAGTGAGCAGAGAAAAGTCTCGGCAAGGAGGCTATGACCATTACTGTCTTACTCTCAGAGCATCTGTACTCCTGGAATAGTGCAGAGCATTGATAACCCTCCATAAAGCACAGTTGTACACTAAGAAATTTTCTGAACTGGGAATGAAGGCATGTGCTCATGTTAGAAAGCAATGTCTGTATAAAAATGTATCTAGTACATGTCCTTCACTTGCATGATGGGAAGAGGGAAGAAAGCAATGAACATTGGTTTCCTTTCCTTGTGAGAGAGGGTCTCACTATATATATATATAATATATATACATATATACTTTTTATACATATACACATATATATGTATATATGCATGTATGTGTATATACATACTTTTTATACACACACATATGTATGTATGTTTATATGAGTATGTAAATATGTATGTATGTATGTGTGTGTATATATATATATACATACATACACACATATATATATGTGTGTGTGTATGTGTGTGTGTGTGTGTGTGTGTGTGTGTGTGTGTGTGTGTGTGTATAGGCTAGAGGAGAGCCAGATGAGAAGTTCAACAGTCCTTGTAGATCCAAGCCAGGAGGGGTAGACTCTGAGGGACACTACATATACATATACATATACATATACATATACATATACATATACATATACATATACATGTCCCTGGATGGCTCTGCAGGATACTATATATATAATATATATACATATATATTATATACATATATACATGATATATATACATATATATACACACACATGTATATGTATGTGTGTGTGTATATATATATATATTCCCCTGGATGGGTAGTCTGGAACTGGCTGTGTAGACCAGACTAGCCTTGAACACATATATATCTGTCTATCTCTGCATGTGACACTGTGCCCAACAATATTTAGCTTTTTATATAGTATCAGATAAAAGTCACAATACAGAATATACTTGAGCAAATTGAGTAAAAGCAGTTAAGCAAGTAATTAGTTTTAATATTCAAATTTTTGAACTAGAATTTTGACAAACTGCCTAAAAATGATTGGAGGTTGCTACTGTCCAGAGAAAGCATTCTTGAAACACAAGTATTTAAGTTGAAGCTCGGGTTGTGTGGTGGTTTGAATATGCTTGGCCCAGGGAGTGGCACTATTAGGAGATATGGTCTTGTTGGAGTAAATGTGACTTTGTTGGAGGACAAGTGTCACTGTAGGGATGGCAATTAGACCTTCTTCATAACCACGTGAGAAACAGTCTTTTCTTGTTTGCCCTCAGAACAAGATGTAGAGCTCTCAGCTCCTCCTGCACCATGCCTGCCTGGACTCTGCTATGTTCCTGCCCTGACGATATTGGACTGAACCTCTGAACCTGTAAGCCAGCCCCAATCAAATGTTGCCCTTATAGGAGCTGCCTTGATCATGGTATCTATTCACAGCAGTCAAACCCTAACTAAGACAGGCAGTAAGAAAAAAATCCAGGAAACAAATTAAAACACAAAATAAATGCAACAATAAACACGTGAGAGAGGATTAGAATTAATGATAGGTCATGGATTTCTTCTCTCTGAAAAATCATGGAGCATTGGGAGTCAAAACAAGCCAGTATGGCTGGGAGACACAGACGAGGACGGTGTGATACTGTGTCCATCACAGAGCACTCAGGAAATAAGAGCGAGCACCAGGAGTCTCAGGGTACCGCCATTCTACTCCCAATATGGCGGGCTGCACGGCTGTAGCCTCTCCCACCACAACCAGCAAAATGAAAAGAATGTAAAGAAGGAGAGTGTGGAAGAGTGCTCAACTAGGAGTTCGGGGATGTGTATTCTGTCCACAACAATTTCCTAACAGAGCTCTTCCTCGTCCTCTGAGCAATATCGAACAAAACTAACTTCTTCACCAACGAGGAGCACGCTGTACTGATTCCATTTTCACAGATCTTCTAAAAGTTTCGGTTTTAAATTCAGATTTAAACTGCCTTTGTCACATGTCAGCCCTGTCTAGAATATAGGAATGGGAAACAACAATAGCTAATCATTGGAGCACTCATGAACATAAGCTTTTAGTGAATTTAAATCTACAATCTGGGAAATATAAAAGAATCAGTAACCATAGTTTGCTGGTCATCTCCCTTGGATGTTAAAAACATGCAACACGGAAGATACTTTACATGGACTCACAAATCTTATTGGTCCTGGAAAGGCAAGAGATCTTACCTGTTCCAGGTTGCAGAGGTCCTCGCATTAGAACACATTCATCCTGCAAATAATTTTAGCCACATCTAAAACTGCAGACATTTATCCATGCTGAGGGGTTTGACCTCTACCATCTGTGTTGTGTATTTGTGTTCTAGATTCATGTATGTGACAGACATCAAAAATGCCAAGCAGTTATTTCACTGTTTTTTTTCATTAAACATTGAGCGTTACACTTGGAACCTATTTCAAGCAAGTTGCCCTTTCAAAAGCAGACAGTCTAGCTCATCCCACAGGGGACATGATTCCACCCTGACGAGATAAGCAGACAAAGATTCTGCACTCCTACTTGATTTCTACTATTTGCAGCTAAAGATAAAACTTCATTTTACCAGGTAACTCTTAGAAAGTACTCTTCAATATTTATTTAGCCAAGGGCTCCTTGAGATCTGTTTTGCTCAAAGGGTAGCTCTGCCCCTTGCTTCAGTGATATATCATGTTTCTGGAACCTCAGCCCAGCTTGACACGCAGGTTATCCACACAACCATCAGTCTCTTATGTATCAGAAGCCAGGCTGTGTGTGAGAGCCATTCTTCTTTCTTTCATCGTGAGCCCTTTCCACTGACCCTTCCCTTAAAACTTCTTTGCACTGTTAGCAGATACCGAGAGTCTGACCTCTTCCGTGTTCTCAAATAAAGGAACTCAGAGATGAGGGAGAATTTGTAAATGTTATGGCAATCAGAATCCATAAAAGGTGCTGAGATTCACACAGTTGCTATACTAACATCTCCTTGCATTCCGGATTAATGTCCCGTGATGGGCGGCAGCAGTATTTGTGGCTATGATTAACATCCTGAGCTGCACCGCACCTGACTCCTCGTATCATGGAGTCACTGGTCCCTGACTGGACAGAGTGCAGAGCCAGGCTGCTGCCTGCAGCTCCTTTGTGTTGGGGACTCACCAGCATCCGTCTCAGCAGCAGCTTCCACGTTACCTTGAGGCTTTGTGGACCGGACGAGGGAAGCAATGTCACTGCCAGTGGTAGTGAAGGGAAGAAGGAGCCACTCATGTTATAGGAGGCACCAAGTCAAGGCCCTGGGAGCCAACAGGTAGACGATGGACCAAGCAGGGCAGGTAGACTTAACCCTGGATGCTAGATCTTCCTGAGTGAGGAGAGGCGTCATATGTGGCTCAGAGGAAGACTTCCATCACATAAGAAAGGAAGTAAATGGAGTCTGACAAAAGAAATTCACATTTTTTAACACCGGAATATAAACCATCTCATTTCTTTTCATTGAGTGGTTTCACACCAATTGATTCTTCACACATCTTCAGAGGAAAAACGATAGGAAAAGATGTTAGTAACACTCATCGCGGGGGCTCAGGGCATTAGAAATAACTCAGACTGCTTTCTGGGAGGTCAGCTGAGGAGAAGCTAGATGCAGAGGTGGAGGGAGGCTCCAGGACTAATTTAGAGAGGTCACTTTCCTCACTTGGGTGACATTATGTTGCAGCAGTCACACACACACACACACACACACACGCACCACCTCACCTAGCAATGCTGCCTTGCCTAGGGAGAGCCCCAACTTTTCCTACCTGCTCATCCTAATAGTGCCAGACACCCCCAAAATGAGATTTATCATTTATCAAAATGCTTGGGGGGAGACTGCTCTACCAGATGTTCATTCAGATGGTAAACAATAGTTTTGTAAGGACAGGAACGTGGCTTGTAAGGTCTGCTTTACAGACTTTCGTTTGTGAGACAAGTCCTCACCGTGTTCCCCAGTCTCTTGCAGTCTTCTTGCCTTGGCTTCCTAATCTCAGGCTACAGCACCATGTCCGACTCTGTGTATACCGGATTCTAATTATATGTTTAGTGAATTAACTCAAATGTAGGGTTGAGATGAATTACCAGGTTACTATAGTACTCAGGGCTTCTGGTTATTTACCATTCCCTATTTCGTTGGCTATTTACTGTTCCAACATTTTATTTTGTGTCTTCTTCTTTCCCTTCCTTATTTCTTTTCTTCCTTTGTATAATAAGTATTTATTAAGTTGCATGTCATTAGGTAGTTTGCTGCACGCTAGAAACACAATGGCGAGCAAATCTTCCCAGTTCGGATCTTAGCATTCTTGTTGAGAGAGAAAAATGACAAAAGCTATAGGCCTTCAAAGTCGATGGAGACATGCTCGGAGCCTAGGTTAAGAATACATATCCCTAAAGAAGCACACACAAGGCCTGCCTGGAAAGATGGCTCGGTGATTAAGAGCACTTGCTGCTCTTGCAGAAGACTGAAACTTCATTTCTAGAGCCCACATTGATTGGCTTACAACTACCTTTAGTTTCACTTCCAGGGGACCCAATGACCTTTTCTGGCCTCTACAGGCACCCTTCTGCACAAGCACAAACACAGACATAGATACACACAAAGACACACAGACACACAGACCGACACACACAGAAACACAGACACAGAGACATAGATAGATACACACACACACAGAGGCACAGACACACAGACCAACACACACACAAACACATAGACACAGAGACATAGACACACGCACACACACACAGAGGCACAGACACTCACAGACAGATACAGACATACAAACACACATGCACAGATATGCACACACACAGAATAAGACACACACAGAAATGCACACAAATACAAACATAGACAGATATCCAGACACAAAGAGACATAGATACAGACACAGGCACAGATAAACACAGGCACAGACAGACAGATAGACAGAGAAATAAAGAGAGGACATGCACACACCCAGAAAGATACATATACGCACACAGACACAGATACACATGCAGACACAGACAAACTTACATAACATAAATAATAAGACAATTAAGAGGTACAGCTGAGGTCCATCAGAGAGATGAGCTCAAGCCCATCTTCCCCTCCTAGACTGGGAAGAAGCTAGTCCAAAGCAAGGAGAGGGATACTCAAAGGTCTCAGTCATGAGGAGGACATGGCTGTCTTAGAAACTGAGAGCTGTGGCCATAGATGTGAGATTCGGGGAGAAGAGTGAAATACACCAGAGATCGCTTATATAGGGCTTACTAATCTGACTTTATAAAGGTTAGATTTATTTATATGAGTGTTCTACCTACATGTTTGTCTGTGAAACACACATGTGCTGGTGCTCATAGAAGCCAGAAGAGAGCAGCAGGTCCCCTGGAACTGGAGTTACAGAGAGTTGTGAGACACAATATGGGTGTTGGGAATCTAATCTGGGTCCTCTCAAGAGCAGGAAGTGCTCTTAACTGCAGAGACATCTCCCCTGCCTCTGTTCGTTTGTTTGTTTGTTTGTCTGGAGATGAGGATCATATATGAATATAAAATAATACTTTGCATATGAGAATTCTCTGCTTTTCATACAAACCTAAGGGATTATAAAAGCAACACCCTGCTGAGAGTGTTCTTACACACATCTGTGCTTCCAGCTCCAGAGAGGCTGAGGCAGGGGCATCTTGAAGTCAAGGCCAGATTTCCTAATGAGGCGACATCTAAGAGGCCAATCCTGTGATAGTGAATAGGAGCAGGGGGAAGAAGCATAAAGACACCCCCTGTTGTAACAGTGAGAGAATCTAGACAAGTGGGTAGAAACATACAGGACTAATATACAAGGATCACCACCCTCGCTTTAGAGACTCTGGCTTGTAGGCACTCACAAACACTGAGTTATCTGATAATTCCCGGTTGTGCTGTTCACCGATGCCAGACATAATCACACAGAGGAAGGTGTGATGTCCTTGGAGACAATGGAAGAGAGGAATATGGACTAAAAAACAGGGATGCCAACAGCTATGCCAAGCCATTGCAATGGGCAGATCTTACAGGAACCCAAAGAGTAACTGTACCCAGAAACATTTGCTTGACCAATGATATCAGTAAGAAAGAATTTTCTTCAGGAACTGAAATGGGTTGAAGTGCGAACATGAGTTGTTAAAAGAGGGTAAAGAACGCTTGTTGTGAGAAGAGAGAACCGAGCTGATGGTTACTGAGAGAAGGGTGGTCAAGAGAAGGCTGCTCCGCATTAATTAGATGTATTACTGAATGCTCATTGCTTTAAACTTTAAGATGCATGACAACAATTTGCTTTTCTTTTTTTATTTTTAATCCTTTTATTTGTTTACATTTCCAATGTTATATCCCTTCCCAGATTGCCCTTTGCAACACCCCTATCACATCCCTCCTCCCATTTGCCTCTATGAGGGTGCTCCCCTACACACCCACTCCCGCATCACTACTCTAGCATCCCCGTATGCTAGGGCATCAAGCCTCCACAGGACCAAGGGTCTCCCCTTGATCCACTGATGCCAGATAAGGCAATCCTCTGCTACATATGTAGCTGGAGCCATGGGTCCCTCCATGTGTACTCTTTGGTTGGTGGTTTAGTCCCTAGGAGCTCTGGGTGGTCTGATTGGTTGATATTGTTCTTTCTATAGGGTTGCAATTAATTTGCTTTTAAATAAAATTGCTTATGAGAATATATACAGAGAGGGCAAGGCTACATAAAAAGAAACAAGACATCATGAGCACAGTTCCTGGAAAGATAGGAATGAATGGATTTCAGATAGAAAGAGGAGTGGACAAGGTTGGGACAGAGCACCTTCTCAGTTGGAATAGAGGAGAAAGAGATAGAATGGGAAATACAAATAGCTTTGTCTATACAGTTCTGAAGTTGATGGATATGCATGAAATTAAACAGGCTTATGCAATTATGTGGGAGCCTAGAAACAAAACACTCAATACATAAACTATTGAAAAATAATTGATTTCCCTCCATGAAATGAGGCATTTATCTTTCAATCAAAGATCCCATTATGATAAATCACAGCCCAACCTATCAGCACCAAACAGCTCTAAGCACGACTTAGTCATTATCAATCTGTGATTCCTGTAAGCAAGTGACACATCAGGAATAACGACTCATGAGGAGAAAGACAGTGGGACTGGTGCCAAAGAAATGAGCCCTACACTGTGCCATGCCCCTCACAAATTGTTTTCCAGAAGCCTTAATTGCCTGTGTTGGTCCTTCTCGCTCTTTAACATCTCAGTGACATGTTGGCAAGTCAGACCAGAAAGAAGGCTTGGATCACTGAGTAAGCCAGAGGGAAAGTTCCCGGCCATTTGCTTGTTGCTGACTAAACATGCGCTGAGGTGTTTAATGCACTGTGTGCTGCTTGCAAGGGGAATTTGTTCCCAAACAAAATCAGCCTTGTTTAAACAGAGAGCAGGGGACGGGATGGGGAGGGGGGGGGGACAAACAGCAAGAAGACTAATGGCTAGTTGTCTGGTCTATTTCTTATAGGCAGAATGTTGAAAATAAAATAAAATAAAAATCTGTGAATAAAATTTGAAAAATAGCCGGGCGGTGGTGGCGCACGCCTTTAATCCCAGCACTTGGGAGGCAGAGGCAGGCGGATTTCTGAGTTCGAGGCCAGCCTGGTCTACAGAGCGTAGTTCCAGGACAGCCAGGGCTACACAGAGAAACCCTGTCTCGAAACCCCCCCCCCAAAAAAAATTTGAAAAATATTTAAACCTGAGGTCATTTTTCAGGAAAGGAAAAATATGTATCTAAGACAGGCATTTTTCCTGTAGCCCCTCCCCCTGTGGCCCCTCCTCCTGTAGCCCCTCCCCCACGGCACATCCCTAGTGCTAATGGCACGGTCTTTATGGGAAGGGCAGGTGGGTTCTGAGCCACAGCACAAGGTGTGTATGTCAAAGTCTAGGAGCAATAGGTGAAGGCCCTCTAGAAAGGTACTCGGGTCCCATCTTCCCTGTTGACATGGGCTGAGTATTTTGGTCTGGGCTGAGGTGTGTTTCCTGCAAATACACACTGTAGTACCTCAGAATTTAAGACTTCTGGCTTCCTAAATTTTAAAGTAAGGTCTTTGGAGCAGCCATTAAATGTCAGTGTGGATTGATGTCAATCTAACATTCTAGCATCCTCATAAGAGATCAGCTGACTGAAAGGCAATAGAACAAGATCCTGTGAGGACACAGTGCTACGGAGATGGTAGTTCTCCAATCCAAACACAGATACTGAGGAAGGAACCAATCCAAGGAGAGGGACTGCAGAAGGGACCAATGCAAGGACAGAGACTGCAGAAGGGACCAATCCAAGAACAGAGACTGCAGAAGAGACCAATCCAAGGACAGAGACTGTAGAAGGGACCAATCCAAGGACAGAGAGTGCAGAAGGGACCAATCCAAGGACAGAGACTGCAGAAGGGACCAATCCAAGGACGGAGAGTGCAGAAGGGACCAATCCAAGGATGGAGACCGCAGAAGGGACCAATCCAAGGACGGAGACTGCAGAAGGGACCAATCCAAGGACGGAGAGTGCAGAAGGGACCAATCCAAGGACAGAGACTGCAGAAGAGACCAATCCAAGGACAGAGACTGCAGAAGAGACCAATCCAAGGACAGAGACTGCAGAAGGGACCAATCCAAGGATGGAAAGTGCAGAAGAGACCAATCCAAGGACATAGACTGCAGAAGGGACCAATCCAAGGATGGAAAGTGCAGAAGGGACCAATCCAAGGACGGAGACTACAGAAGGGACCAATCCAAGGATGGAGAGTGCAGAAGGGACCAATCCAAGGACGGAGACTACAGAAGGGACCAATCCAAGGATGGAGAGTGCAGAAGGGACCAATCCAAGGACGGAGACTGCAGAAGGGACCAATCCAAGGACGGAGACTGCAGAAGAGACCAATCCAAGGACAGAGACTGCAGAAAGGACCAATCCAAGGACGGAGAGTGCAGAAGGGACCAATCCAAGGATGGAGACTTCAGAAGGGACCAATCCAAGGACGGAGAGTGCAGAAGGGACCAATTCAAGGACGGAGACTGCAGAAGGGACCAATCCAAGAACAGAGACTGCAGAAGCAATCAATCCAAAGACAGATACCTAGAAGAGACAGCCCTGGCAGCACCTTGATATTGGGTGTCTGGCTCCTGAATTCTAAGAAAACACAGTTCTCTTGTTTAGAACTCAGTTTACATTACTTGTTCTGAGAGCTTTAGGAAGGTAATAAATAACCTGCACTCTTCACCCCCACCTCCTCCTTATCATAGATACATACAAGGCTGTGCTACGACCAGTGCCGATCAAGGAGCAGAACACAAGAAAAGCTTCTCATGGTCTGTATCACTCCCAGACCTTCTTATGTTTGCCAGTATTTTCTCTGCTCGAAATTCATGACATCGTAGTTATACAATCAAAATCCAGCACTACTTTTAAATCCCAGCCATACTCCTGCTGCCCTGGCAAGGCCTCACTGCCCTTCTATAGTCTAAGCCCCTGACAGATTTAGGGTCCAGTGCAATACTATTTAGTCCCTACACCAGGACTTAATGTGTGGTGCCTGCCACACGACTTTTTGTCCTAAGAGCCTGGAGCTCCTTCTGTTTCCATCTCCCCCCAGTCTTGAAGTATGGATTCATCACTGGTCCTCCTGATATAGAAGTCCAGTCTTCACCCCTTTTCCCACACTGGCCTCCAGGGAGCCTGGGTAGCTCTCCTTAGAAACCAAGTCCCCATTTTCTTCCTTTAGTAACTCTCTGGTAGGTCAAGCACAGTTCTCTCTCTCTCTACCCACATCATCCTAAAGCAAACTTAGGGATGAAGCAAACTTATAAAATACAATCAGGGTCCTTACAAGTCCTTGGTGGCTTTAACTTCGGCTGCCAGTAGTCTTATTTGTGTTGAGGAAGGAGCACACATTGTTGGAGGCATAAAACCTCTAAAGACTCTAGTGGACCAGGCCTTTGGTCTTTCTAGGACTGATGTCATGGGCCTTCGAAGATGGATAGAACCAGTGATTTGCCAGTCTCCCTGCAGATCATTCTTCCATATCCCTCAGCAAGTGTTGGCTGCAAACCCGTTTCTTCTCCAATATTTATTTTCCTGAGAGCTATGTCTTCTTTAAATTACTGGCTGCTCTCTCTACCAGCCATCAGCTGATTCGAACATGATTTTGTCCCAGCTAAGCCCCTTCAAGATGCACATCCATGGGAAAGAACCTGCTCCAGGAACTCCATTCAAAGGAACAGCCCTGGTATTTGTTGGGGTCTCTTGCTGTCTGTTTTCTCAGCCTCATCCGATTACAAAGTCTTTTTCAATCCTTGGATGAAAGAGGCAGGTGAGCACAAGGAGCCCAAGCATGGGTAATTAAAACCAAGCCATAAAGCATGACGAGCAAGGAAAAATACCATTATTCTGGCAAATAACTCATTAACAAATAGCTTCTGTCACCAGGCAATAAAAGACACGATTGGCTTTTTTATATTTGCGATGGACTGAGTGATAAGGCCAGGGGGACAAGATTTTAAAGAGAAAAAGAGTACACGGTACGGGAAATTAATGAGTTTCTTGAGTCTCCAGTGTCCTACAGCGGTGGGGAAAGCCGCTATGATCCAGTTCAATAACTCAGACTTGAAAGTCCTAATTTTGATTAGACCAGTACAGTCAAGTCATCAGAAAAAAAAAAAACAAACCAAGGTCACATTTGCTAATTAAAACAGCAGACACATTGACTGTGTCCCATATGATGGCGTTCTACTAAGTGGTGGGGATGGCGGGCATCATCTCTCATCTCTGTAACTTCCACGAAGAGAAGAGAGAATAAAACTTCAGCAAATGTCAACGCTGGGGGGCGGAAGAAGTTATGGCTGCCATCGGCACTGCCTTTTCGACATTTAACTTCATTCTTTCCTGTCATTCCCATTTTTCCCAGCTCACAGCTATTTGGCTTCTGTCGGATCTAGAGAACCCACCACTCTGTATTCTTACAGAGAATCTGCAGCACACGGTGCTCATGGGTTCAGGTGGGTGTGTGTGAAGCCTGCTGTTCGCACAGGGAGTGACGGTATGAACCACTGATCGCCAGCCAGGGAAATGATACCGACCGCATCACATTAAGTAAACCATTGCCTTTAAAGCCTGACGTGTGTCAGCACAAGACCCGAAGTGTACATATGTGTGCATGTAATTTCAGCAAGCATTAAAGAGGAATATGATACAAGTGTTTCCCATGCTTGTGTTAAAGGAATCTTAGTGGGGTGAGAGGTGGTCAGGGAATGCTTGACAGCTACTGGAGACTGGAAGAAACACCCTAGACGAGGAGCTTGTTAATTTTATTTGATTTGTCCACAAAAGGCTACATTATTATTTCATGAGAGATACTGAGCACTGTAAGATACTAATGTATATGTAAAAATGACAGTTTAGAAGATATTTCAAGTCTATGTAACCTTGTGAATGCTTCCGGATCAGAATACACATGGATTAGCACCCGAATGTTAGTGGCCTGGACATAGTGTGGGAAGTAGTTAGCTTCTAATCACATCCAGTTGACGATCAGTTACCGTCATCACGTTAAGTCACACAGATTTTAGTGCTGGTTGGAAGGTACAGGTAGTTCTGGAGGAACTCAGAACTTGGAGGATCTCAGCTGGGTCAAGGCTGAGACAGACTCATTTTGGTCACTGATATTTTCGGATTCGGCGTGGCACTTTAATATTTTATTCAGAGATGGATCTTGTACAGGAAAGTGTTGAGAGTCACTCTCCTGCCATGCTGTGGCATGGCCAATGCTGTGCCTAGACAGGCTGGCTCAGAAATCTATTCCTAGTTCCGGTGCCACCAGTAAAGACCACTGATTTCTATTAGTGTCTTCCATGTGTTTTTTATAGCTCTACATTTTTTTCTTTTTAAGTCTGGCTCGGGGATCAGAAAACTGTGGCCCATAGTCCAAATCAGGCCTTCTGTCATCCATATTTCACATTTTTAAGTGGTTAGAAAAGAAATCAAAAGAGAAATAATAGTTCTTTTAAATTAAATTATTTATTCAGTTTTGCTTGGTTGGTTCAAGACAATGTCTTACATTGTAGCCAGCACTGGCCTAGAATACAACATAGCCTAGGCTGGCCTCAACCTAATAGAAATCCTTTTGCCTCAATTTTCTGCCCTCTGTCTCTCCCTCCCTCCCTCTCCTTCACTCTTGTCTCTCTCTTTCTCTGTGTGATTGTGCATCTGACTATGTGCATGTATACATGTATATATGTATGCATGTATGTATAGGCTCATGTGGGAAGGGTTTGCATAAGAACATATATCTATACATTCATATGGAGGGCAGAGGTCCACTTTGGATATGATTTCCCAGGAGACCTGTCTCCCTACATTTTTGGGACATCATTTCTTATAGGTGTGAACTTGCCAAGTAGTCCAGGCTGGCCAGCCAGTGGGCCCCAGGAATTCCTGTCTTCCCAGAACTGGGGTTCCTGGCATAGCCCTATGTTCTGCTGTGTATGTAGATGCTGGGGACCAGACTCAGGTCTTAGGGCTCACCAGGAAGCACTTTACCAACTGAGGTATCTTCTCAATCTTCTATTTTTGTTTTTCTTTAAGACAAGGTCTCACTGTAGCCCCGACTGGTCTAGATCTCGTATGTATCACACAGTGGTGTCAAACTTAAGGCAATCCTCCTACCTTAGCTTTCCAAGTATGGGATGGTGTACCAGTTACTGGCATATACCTTTAAGAGTGGATGAACAAAGTTGTACTGGGACCCAGTCAGACACACTTATTAGCTTGTGTCACTATAGCAGAGCAGAGTGGCGAGGTAGAGACTATGGTCTGAAAAACCTGTGGCATTAACTTTCTGGTTCTTTCCTGAAAATGTTGACTGATCCTTGATCGAGCACACAGTGATGGGGATTGGAGCAGCATGCCCACAGTGTAGAAACATACTCCCGGTAGACATATCTCCTGAGTGGCCATGTGCACACATGGTTTATATGACACAAGCAAGAATATCAAAGCATGAAAAAACATCCAAAGCATTCTCTCTCTCTGCCATGCAAAGAGCCCTCTCCAAAGCCACACTGCAAGCTATTGAATGTAGGAAGAGAACTGGGAAGCAAAACAAAATCGTGCAAACTTGTTCTAAGGAAAAGAATGTAGTGCCGCCGCCCGCATGCAGAATGAAACAATGTATTGACTTCGCATCTGAGCACTTGCGAACATAACGTACAGCTTTTATGTAAGCAACTCCTACTCCCGCCCTCTAGATGGCCTGGGCATTCCTGGAAGAGTGCAGAGTTGCCTACAGAACTGGGCAGACAGAGATGGTCACTGCCACTGTTCAGTGACAAATGCAGTCGAGTGGATTTTAACAGAGTTCTGAGATGAAAGGGGAGGGGGGGTTTAAGACACAGTTGCTATTGTCCAAGTAGATGCCTTAGCAGCATATTGAAATAGTGATCATGACAATGACCAAATCTTACATTAAACCACTTACTGAAAGTTTCCCTGTAGTGCTGAGGAGATTGCTCATTGGTTAAGAACATAGCCTGCTCTTGCTGAAGACCCAAGTTCAGTTCCCAGCATCTCTGTCTGGGCAGCTCTCAAATGCTTATAATAACAGTTCCAGAGGATCCACTGCCCTCTCTGTTTTCCGCAGGCACTGAACTCATATACAGAGACACATGCAAATGCACATAATTAAAAATAAAACCCAAAGTACCCCCATATTTACATATAAAATATATGCCAAATGTTGACTTGCTTTGTAAATGTTATCTTTAATTATGCATCTGCATGCCGCTGTGTGTGAGTTTGTGTGTGTATATGTAGGGGTACCCGCAGAGGCCAGAGGCGTTGCATTCCCCCTGGTGCTCGAGTCAGTGGCAGTTGTGAGCCACCAAAAATGAGTGCTGGGAATCAAACTTGGGTCCTCTGGAAGAACAGCAAAACCTCTTAATCACCGATCCATCCTCTTCCCGGCCTGTGACTTCCATTTTGAAACGACAGTAAGTTAATATATCAAGTGATATCATGTGTTCAACCCAGCAGTCACAAACACAGACATAACTGGTAAACTTCCATTGGTGATATTACATAATCACCTTCCCAAACCAGAAAATTAGCCAAGTATTTTCTTTCCCAGAGACACCCATGAACATCTGTCAGAACTATTTATTTCTCGGTTGGCTTGTAACGTAGCACAGCTGTACTGAATGTCTGAGCAGATACGAACTTTGGTAAGTGAAAACATTTACAGACTCCAGACCTAAGAAATGCTCTACCCAGAAAACGTTGTCTTGTACATGTGTGGCATAGAGCCAAGGAGTTTCACATTGTGGAACGAGGAGAAGAAAAATCAAACCGGCGAGCTAAGGTCTGACCAACAGCACTTCTTACGTTAGCCAGGAACAAGAAACAGTGGAAATCTGATCGTGTTTGTGGGAGCGTGTCACAGGATGGCACAGGAAGCAGAGAGAAGTAAACATCTAAACACTGAGCCAGCAGTTGAAAGACAGTGATTATAGTGATTAACGAAGTTTTTTTGGCCTGGATCTAAACCATGTCCATGAGTGGAGGGCATGTTTACACAGTCGAAAGTTTGCACAATTAAACATATTTTTTGGTTAAAAAGGAAAGGACAAGAAAGGAAAAGGACCTGTAGCGCGTTTATTCCATTTTCTGAATTCCCGGGTTTAGTAACTTTTCACTTAGCTCCTGTGAGATCCTGGAAAGTAGTTAGGATGAATATTGTTATCGAAAGCTTGAAGGATTCACATGCTTGTGTGAGGGAACTGGAAATAATCAGCACGGCCACAAGGAAAGGGGAAAGATTCTCTTCCCGAAGGATTTTAACCGAGCCTCACCTCAGATGGATCACAATGGCCTTTCTGTTTCTGGAAGGATTTCTCTATTCCTTTTCCCATTTCCTCCTGTTTCTACCTCTTCTTTCCTCTCTTTGGACAAGGACCAGGTAAGACAACGGCCTCTGGGAACTGTTCCCAGATGGGGAGGTGAGAGTCTGGGATGCTGGCCTTTGAGATCCATAATGGGTCTTGGTTGGTCGGAAGACTGATTTCCAGCATGGTCTCATATGGCATGTGTTGCTTGGTAGTTAGACAATGGGCCGTCTCTTACCGAGAGCATACAGGGCGTGTGTTAAGAGCCCAGGGGCAGTTCCCTCAGTGTGTATTGTCTAAGGAAGAGAACTGGGCTTTGGGGTCTCACAGGAAATTAACTTGGTGATGGCTATTCCTAACGGGTAAGACCACTTCTGCCAAGTGTGTTTTGATTCTACACCGTCATGACACCATGCTGTAACCTTAGAGATACTTGCAATAGGTTTGTAACTGGGAAACCTTACTTAGTGTTCATTTTATGATGCATTTAAATGTGTAAACAGTTTCAAATAGATTAAAATGCCTACTCTCACCTCAAGGATCCATTCTTAATGGCTGAGTTGAGAGAAGAAGACTCCTGTTTACCTATTTCAGTTCAAAACAAGTAACTTCACATGCCTGTCTTCTGGAAAATACAGTCAAGATGCTAATATACTGGCTCATAATATAAAATGTTGGCTCATTTTAAGTCTTCATAGTTACCTTTATACACGTTTATTCTGGTCTCTTGAAACTTCGCCTGCAAATCAGCACCATACTAATCATACTGTTTCCATCACTGACTGGTAGGGATTAGATGAAAGAAGAGCCTGGAACGTTCTCTAGCGCATCAGGAAATTACCTTGCCTGAATGTATCTTTTTCTATAATCAAGGAATAGTTGATCTTGGGAAATAAAAGCCAGATCCTCTGTCTGAACAACCCTGAGGGACATTCTACCGTCAGAGCTCCACAGGCTGAGATAAGACCTCAGTTCCCGTGGTGGGCAGACAGCTCGGCTTGTCCGTCTGTCACCACCGTTCTCTCACAGGCGAGTCGTCTCCAGAGAACAGTGCAGCAAGAGCCCTAAGGTCTCCCCATCACGAGGTTTCCCAGAAACTTGATTTAAAATTATAGGCAAATTATCTAAATAATATGTATACTATCTATAATTATGATATCTCTATTTACAATTATAAATATTTATAGACAAAACATCTATATTCCACATCATCCTGAAATTGACTTGAGGGCCTCAGGCTTGAAGAAAATAGTGCTATTAAAGTTCCAGATTCTAAGTTAGAAAGACCAGTGGTTCTGTATGGAACCGAGCCCTTATAAGCTTATGAAAAGAATCAAGTTCGAGATTGACCCTGACCCTGGCTGACCATGATACTGTATGGAGCCACATACCTTCCAAGCTCACTGACAGAAATCAAATTGGAGACGGATCCCTGCCCCTGGCTGTCCAGGCAATGCTGTATGGAGCTGTATCTTTCCAATCTCTCTGACGGAAAGAGCATTAGGGTTGGAGCCCTGCAATGGTTGCTACAGGCAAGACTAGGAAACTGGGTGTGCTTCCTACAGAGTGGCTTACTGAAAGGCATAAACTGTTGAGGGATATGCAAGGCTGTTCGCTATGTATAGACAGTCAGGACGGCTGGGATGGAGAGATGGCTCAGTGCTTAGGAACACTTGCTACTCTTGCAAAGGACCCAGCTTTGGTTCCCAGCGTCCACATGGCAGCTTACAACCAACTAATCGTAATTCTAGTGCCAGGAGATCTAGCATCTTCTGGCCTCCAAAGACACGAGGTATACGCATGCCACATGTAAATACAGGCAGACAAAGCACTCATCACATAAAATAAATACAATAATTTTTTAGGAAGCTAGGAAGGCAAAAGGGCACAGCTTATACATTTTGAAATCCCCCTACTCCTTCCAACTTGAGGTCTCTCGATGAAATCAGAAGCGGGCACTATCTTTGCTGGGTACGGCAGCTGGTGACCCACCAAGAAAGGTGGGCAGTAGAGAACAGGAAAACAGCCTGTGTTTTCCTCCCTTTGCAGAAGAGGAACATGAATGTGTTGGTTGCTAAATACTCAGAAAGAAAGCAGCTGGACAATAAATCCTCTTGTATTCCATCCAAGAGGACCATGTCTACAATGTGGACTTTCCACGTGAGTGCATTGCCAGTGCCAGAGACATGAAAAACCCATGAATCCACCCCCATGGTAGTATCAGCATTTGGAGAGGAGCACAAAGACCAAGTTGTGTGAGGTACTGTATTGCAGTAACAGCACCCACGCACCAGGATCCTACATCCAGAGACCAAGACAGAGAAGTGGAAGAAAGCATGCGAGATTTCCTTCCACTTTAGTCACGAGAGTCACAGGACCAGGATGGAAACCTCACAGAGCAGCAATGGTGCAACATTGTTGCATTAGAGGGGCAGTCTCTACTCACATACAGTCACAGCCCATACACAGCTGGATGAGACTGCTGCAAGAGCCGGGAGGCAGCTTCCTGCTTAGACGGAGTGCAGAGACATTTTTTTTAAGTTCCACAAATGTATAAGATTTAATCAACGGATTATGAAGGAAATTGAATAATAAGTATAGCAGTAGGAGTCTGATTACTTTTCTTTTTTCTTTTCAATTTTCTTGTTAATGTTTTTTTTCTCTTTTATTGGATATTTTCTTTATTTACATTTCAAATCTTATTCCCCTTCTAGGTCTTCCCTCTGGAACCCCCCTATTGCTTCCCACTTCCTACTACCTCTATGAGGGTGCTCCTCCACCAACCCACCCACTCCCACCCACCATCCCACCCTGACATTCCCCTACACTGGGGCATCAAACCCCCTCAGGCCCAAGTGCCTCTCCTCCCACTGATGTCCAACAATGTCATATGCGGCCAGAGCCCCAGGTCCCTCCATGTGTGTTCTTTGGTGGTCCAGTCCCCGGGAGCTTCATGGGTCTGGTCAGTTAACACTGTTGCTCCCTCCATGGGACTGCAAACCCCCTCAGCTTCTTCAGTCCCTTCTCCAACTCCTCCATTGGGGACACCACACTCAGATTGAGACTTCTTTTCCTCTTTGGCCATCATTAGCTCTAAGTCTCTTTTCACTCTACTCTTCTGAGAGATTATTCTGAGAAAATCAGTGCATCTTTACTCCATTCACAATTGTCTATTTCATTAACAAAACAAGGAAAACTCAGCCCAAACACATTTTAAGAAACAGAGACCAGCTACATTTTCTTTCTTCAAGGACTGTACAGCAAAAACTTGCCAACATTCCTTTCTCAATCACATTTCCCAAAAGCTTAGTACTTGGACATAAATGTTCACTCTGGCCTAAGGTTTGCACATCTGACCATATAGTCTTCAAATTTGCCAATTTGGCTGACTTTTTTTTTTTTTTTTGAAAAAGCAAGTGGAGAAATTGGAAAGAGTGAGGTGAGATTTTGTAACTCGTGGCACTGTTCAAACAGATAATTCATTTCATGGACAATAAATCTATTAAAAAAATCCACACTAATCTTGGTAGATTGTTTTCCCAGCTAGATTTTTTACAAGTTTGAAATCAGTGTAGAAACATGATATGCAAATGAATATAAATTAGTAATATGCAAAGATGCCAGTTTCCAAATTCCACTGAAAATTTTTGATTTCTCTTAATAGTTTTAGACATTTCAAACTAATGCAAGAACAAACAAAATCAAGATTCCTCATATAGGGATATGTTCTAAAGACATATGGCACATGAAGGTAAGCTGCTCGCATAGAGTGTGCATGCAGGCTTGTAGTGTTAGAATGAATAGGGAGGAGCTGGCTGGAAGCTCTCCCGAGCTTCGCTGGTTATCATCACGAGTCAATGGGATTAGAGGACTTAACTGTCTCATATTCAGTCACACATCTTGGGTACTTAGACTTCGACATTTTGTCCATAAAGACAGGTGTGTTGGGTCTGTATTCATTATGTGTAGCGTGTAGGGTGGGTTTCTCAAAGTAACAACTGAGAATGTTACAGAGAGGACCGATAGAGAAGACAGACTTTTCATTCATATATATCGACAATATAAATTCATATATATGTATATATATGCATATATATATATCATACAAAGTACCAGCCATACATCTACAATCCCTCCTTCCTTCAATTTCTGATTAATGGAAACATTCCATAGTAACCCCTCAATTTATGTGTTAAAATATTTCACAATTGGAAAATCTGAAAAATACTATATTGTCATTCCCACTTGAAAAGATAAATCAAGTATCTTACTGTTTGTAAACAATCCTAGTTTTGCAAAAATCTTATGTTGACTATGTGCAATAGATCTCCACATCCTTATACTGGGTACCAAGATACTTGACAGGAAGTGTTACTTTGTCCTAAGGCTGCAGAGATAAAGCCCCAGTTACTGAGATGCGTGACAAAGACACTTGATTCTCTGTTGCGTGGGTACTTCCAGCTTCTTTTCCCAAGTTTAAATGTCACAACTCTCTCCACACTCTATAACCATTCAGAATTATAAATCTCAATTTACAGGATTCTGTGTATTGCCTTAAGGATTTAGACAGCACCCAGTCTCAATGGAGCAGTGAGTTCACTGTATGTAGGACTATGGACATATCAGCAAGGCTGAATTTCCTGATGCCTTTTACAAAAGACAACTTTAGACTTCTCATCACGTAGTCTTCTCTGTGGCATATGTCACAGGCCCTATAGCTGTGCACTGTCTGTAAAACCTGTGTCCAGTCACGGCATACTGGAAAGACCTGAAGGCATGCACCGTCTAACACAGGCTCAAGTATATCTGTTGTACATCAGAGGCTTCTCGACAAGCTGAGATCTATGGGAAGCTGATAGGCTGACTGGGTAGGTAGACCCCCAGCATTTTTACTGGAGATAAAAAGCCAAAGCCATCCACTTAATACCATGGTGGTTTAAAAACCAACAGGCCCTGGTGTGAGAGAATACATAGCGAAAGAAATTTCCTCTACGGATACTTCAAAGCCTCTGCAACATCTGGAATCTGACTCCTTAAGGGATATTCCTCTAAGAAGTAAGAACAAAAGGACTTTAACAGGGCAAACAAGAGTCAGGTTTCTTACAATGTGTTCTCCCTGGGGGAAAACAAATAACACAACACATCTGACTAACCTTTCTGCACTTGAGCTGCATTAATTAACATTTAGTCACGGATTCCATTTTGAGCCTGATGAACTCAAGGCTACAGCTGTTTTCATTGAGGGGAAGATACGCTCTCACACTTTAGATTCCCAGATCTTATAAATCTGGGAAAATAGGTTTGATTGGCTGCTTTTACGACAGCATTATTGATACAAATTACATATTACACACACAAGTCAATACTCACCCACCCTACACTTCTGAAATCAGTACCAACATCACATCAACTGGATTGTCCAACTCGATAAAAACCTGCATTCTAACTCTGTTCTACTTTTATCAAGGTCTAAGGAGATGCAGAAGAACTGATCAATGATGTAGACCGCGGTATTGGAAGAGCAGTTCTGGGGTTATTCTAAGGTTTAAATATGGCTCAACTACACTAAAATGGATGGGAGCCAATAACTAAGAAACATGAACAGATGTTGCAGATATTGGGCATGGATACACTGGTAGAAATGTCTTCAGTTCCACAGGCCAGACATGTGCAAGGAACACAGTGGAGACAGAACTGTAATAACGCTTGCTGGGCTATTGAAGAATACTTTTTTTTTTTTTTTGGTTTTTCGAGACAGGGTTTCTCTGCGTAGCCTTGGCTGTCCTGGAACTCACTCTGTAGACCAGGCTGGCCTCGAACTCAGAAATCCACCTGCCTCTGCCTCCCAAGTGCTGGGATTAAAGGCGTGCGCCACCACAGCCTGGTGAGACACTATTTCTGCATGTTATGACACAGTTTGATCAATTCTAGTCAAGTCAAGAGTCTCATGGGCAACTGAATCATTCTGCAGCCACAAGCAGGCGTGTGTGTACACACATCCTCTTGTGCAAATGTGGGATCATTGCCTGTGTAGATGACAGTCAAAAGTAAATGCTTGTCCTCTCAATTTTCAGCCAGAATTGACGATCAAAACCAGTCTGACACGTCTTCACTTCCCTCGACACAGAACATCGATAATTTAATCAAAACAGAAAATTTATCTTACCTGGAACTACTTCAAAAAGGAACTTTCCTGGGTTCTCTTCATTGCACGGATGTTCAATGACCTTATTTCCAGGCAGAAAAATAGTCCCCTGCAAACACAAACGCCCCAAACATCAGCAGAGCAGTAAGCACCACACAGCAGCAGCACTGAGCCATCTAAGTTGCTGGGTGTCATGTGCACCAAACACCCTCATGTTTATGGTAATCAAATTCCATAAGCCAGAGTTACATTCATTTACCTTTAGTACATACTTTTGAGCAGCTCATGTGCATTGGACAACGTTAACTCTGGGATCATCTTATGTCTCAATTTGTGATGTGGATTGTGTACCATCAAACTTACTGAGCATTCTACCAACACTGCAATATCCAATAATAGACTAATCTAAAGCAGTTGATATTATCTTCTCCCCTTTCATGGTTGTAAAAAATTAAAGTGACAGCATTAAGGAAACTTAGTAAAATTTCGAATTGTCCACGTCTTGTGCCACAGGTGGTTATGTGGGCCCAAGATTTGAAATTTAATACTCACGCCGTGTTTGGGGAGTTAGGTCACTGGGAGGTATAGAAGTCATGAGACTTCTTCAGAATCTAATGTTGATGGCCATTATGAGAGTGAGTGAGGTTGGAATTTTATCTCTTCTCTCTGCCTTCCACCATGGAGAGACACACTGAGAAGATGCTGGTTCCCTGAAGGTGACCTTTACAGCATCTGGAACTATGAACCAACAGATTTCTGTTCATTATAAATCTAGTCTCAGGTACTCTGTTATGATAGAAAGTACAAAACAGACTGAGATGTTTTGATTATCCCTTCTATCAGATTTTTCTCTATCCAATGGACCATTCCACCAGTTTAGATACACATAAATGTCTATCCCATTTTTAAAAGTTGTCCTGAATAACTCTTTCCATATTACATCCTATTTTATATTTATCTAGAATAAAAATGCCTGTACTGAATCATTCGTTCATATATACCTTTGTCGCCTTATCTTTGCACCTGTGGTGCAGGACACGTGACTCAAGCTACATTCTTAACAGTGTTCAGTCCTCAACGAAACTTCAATCTATTGGCAACTGTTTCTTTTCTTTTTCTTCATATAGCTGTGGCTGTCCTAGAAATCACTGCATAGACCAGGCTGGCCTTGAACTCAAAGATTCTCCTGTCTCTGCCTCCCGAGTACTGAGATTAAAGGTGTGTGCCACGACATTGAGCTCCGATCACTGGTTCTTGAAGCACCTTTTCTCTGTTTTGGTTTTTCTTTGGGTTTTTTCTCTTGCATCTCTGTTATTAGAGTCTCATTTGCTGACTTTAGTTTCCCTTGGGGCATTAGAATTTTTCAGATACTTGTCTAATGAGTCCATCTCTTCTGACAATTCTTTATCCGATAGCTCACATTCCTCCACACCTATGATGTCAATAACCAACTATAAGCTGTTCAATATCAGTTTATCTATAATAACGGTTCTCCTTCTTAGACTACAAAACTGAGAGCTTATTTGGCATTTCTAATTGTTTATTTCAAGAGGTATTTTAAACCCAATTAAATTAAGTTAAAATTAAAATGCAATTTGATTTAGTCCTCAGCGTGAGTTCCCTATCTGAATGCTATTCAGTATCCTTCACTAGTTGTGCACTATAGCTATGGAAACGGTTGTCTATATTCTGCCCATTTGCTGCCATAAGTATGATCTTTAACGCCAATATGTCTCACATCTTCATTGGGGACTGTATAATGATTTCAGCATCTTCCAATCTAGTATCGATGCAATCTGTGTATCCTTTAGAAACACACTTTAACCCCGCCTTCCCTACATAAAATAGCTTGTGGCTTTTACTTGTTCCAGAATGAAGACCTCAATGACCATGTCCCACCCATTTCTCTAAGCTACGTTTCTATGGCTTTCCTAAGATCTAGGTAACTGCTTTTCTAGAAACGCTATTGTGCTCCCACCACACTAAGATATTATCTCTCAGGTCATTTGATAGACACAACATACATTTGCATTGATTGATTCTCAATTTACCTCTAGTGCCCAGCATGATACCAGCATATAATTAAAACCCAATAAGCATATGGTTGATTAAATGCATAGTGTAGTAAAGTTATATTCTTGCTGGAGAGATGGCTTGGTAGTTAAGGGTGTGTATTATTCTTGCAGAGGATATATATTTGTTTCCTAGCACCCTTTGCAAAGCAACTTAAAATTGTCTATAGCTTCAAATGAAAGAGATCCTTCCCAGAGAGCCTCTGCAGACTCCCGCACATACATATAAGGGCATAGCCCATGGATACACATAATTAAAACAAAATAAATATAATTTAAAAGTCATATTCAAAAATTCATTGCACTCGAAATCCCAGGATCCTACCCTCTGAGATATATATATATATCATCTACTTTTCTCAGTTTGAAGTAATACATAGTCTAGGAAGTCTTTTACTCAACTCTACCCCTATCTAGTTTGGCAAAGAAAATTACAGTCATCACTGAGTTCTCTCCTGGGCTTGTATTGAGTAATAAGGGTTAGTTCTGGTCTTTAAAGTTTCGAACCTCCCAGAGAATTACACAGGGCAGTATTCCTGTCTGATTTCAGCCCCGTTAGTTTCATTAACCCTCATAATACTTCCTGATGCCTTATTTGTCCCATAGACTTCATTTGTGAATGGTGTCATTGATTTCTTGATGGGATCTTGAATTGCAATCCATCCAGAGTATAAGGGTCCATATTTTCCATGCCAGGGCTCTATACCTTAGCATGAGGCTCAACCTGATGGCACCACAAACTTCAGTAGTCTAAAAGGAAAAAAGGCTCAGACACAAGAAGGGGGTGTAACAATTCTGATGGTTCACAATATGTGTCAATAATCACATGCTACCAACACGCATATTCAAACTGCAATTATATTTATGTTTATCTCCAACGGGTTTAACATCTTCATATAGTATCTGTACTGGCTGGTTTTGTATGTCAACTTGAAACAGGCTGGAGTTATCACAGAGAAAGGAGCCTCCCTTGAGGAAATGCCTCCATGAGATCCAGCTGTAAGGCATTTTCTCAATTAGTGATCAAGGGTGGGAGGGCCCATTGTGGGTGGTGCCATCCCTGGGCTGGTAGTCTTGGGTTCTATAAAAGAGCAGGCTGAGCAAGCCAGGGGAAGCAAGCCAGTAAGAAACATCCCTCCATGGCCTCTGCATCAGCTCTTGCTTTCTGACTTGATTGAGTTCCAGTCCTGACTTCCTTTAGTGATGAACAGCAATGTGGAAGTGGAAGCTGAATAAAGCCTTTCCTCCCCAACTTGCTTCTTGTTCATGATGTTTGTGCAGGAATAGAAACCCTGGCTAAGACAGTATCACTGCAACTTCAAAATGCAACATGGTCAACACCATCTTTCATAGTTTGGCAGCTGAGAGTTGACAAAAGGAAGGAGAATCAAGAAGTACTTCTGACTTCAGCTTAACTTGCTATTAAAATGAAATCTCATCTCTAGTTAGTATCAGACCAGGGAGCCAAATCCACAAGAGATTAGAGTAAGGTTAGATATTATTGAAAATAGACATAGGGATTTTTCCTTTGGAATTTAGTCTGGAAAAAAAAAAGCCTGTCTGTGTGTGAGACAGTGTCCCAGGCCAGGAACGTGGTAGGGAGCAGGAAGCCACTTACTGTCTCAGGTGGGTGCCTGGGTGCTGGGGACTCTGAACCTGCTTAACTTTACTATTTATAGTAAAGGTTCATGCTTACTTGAATTATTATTTAGTTGAATTTAAAAAGAAACTATGCAGCACCTAGCCTCACAGAGACTTAAAAGTGCCAGGGTTGGGGGGGATATCCAGGGGACCCCCACATACTTGGAGGAGAAGTGGAGGGAGGAAATTGTGAGAGGGTGCATTGAGGGGGATGTGAAATGAATAAGTAAGTAGGTAAGTAAGTAAATAAATAAATAAAATTTTAAAAAGATGGAGATGTGATGTCTGTTTTTGCTGTTGTGCAAGAGGACTTGAATAATGGCCTCCCAAGGATAGCAGCAAGTAATCCCTGGATTCTGGAAGGGTTACTTCATCAAAGGAGAGCCTCTGCAGATGGAATCAAATTAAGTATTTTGTTAAGAGATTATCCTAGACTCTCTGAGTGAGCCCAGATCATAATCACAACGATCTTTAAAATAGAGGGGTATGATGGGCATGGAGAGTTGATACACAGATACCAGGGACCTCATAAAATCTTAGTTAGACAGAACTAACAGCCACAAGTCAGGGACACTGAGGGTCCCCGAAAGCTCGAGGCAAGGGCCCACCATCCTCCTAGAATCTTTCTGAGCTCATCCCTGCTATCCCTTGTTTTCAAGCTTCTTGGTCTAAAACTGGGAGAGAGTGTACAGTTTTGTTTAATCTGTAAGTAGTTATTAGGTGCAGCACATAAGAGAAGCCATGGCTTCAAGGAAAGACCAAGAAATGACCTCCCAAAGACCCCTAGTAGGAATTTACAGACCTCCGAGGTTTCAAAGAAGCCCAGTTTTCAAGTTGGCAAAGAATACCTGACTTTTCATTACCCCACTTTGTTTTGGAGAAAATCCACAATGTGAAAGGCATCCAGAGAGATGGCAGCCTGGGAAAATCCCTCTCTACCCAGTCTTCTCATCTCACCGGGATGCATCACTTCAGGCCCCTGGAAGCACAGGGTAGAAAGTCCTTGGCATGTTTACCAGTCCTTATATGGGAAGAGTTGAGGTCCACTTCTGACCCTTTTCAGTCCACCGCTAGGCATTGTCTCGCACACAACCATTTTATAGCGTTTGTTATTTCTCATAGGAGAAGAAGTGTCGGCTGTACAGAAGGCAGGAGGAGCGGAATGGTGGCTTAGTAGGCTCTCTCTCTCTCTCTCTCTCTCTCTCTCTCTCTCTCTCTCTCTCTCTCCCTGTGTGTGTGTGTGTGTGTTACATGTAACAACAATAATCACAGAAATGGAATAGAGGAAAAGCTTGAGGGAGAGGGTCTTGGAATGGCGTGAATACCACTTTTGGCAACTGAATCTCAAACGTTTTATTTGGAAAGTCAAAATTTGAAATATAGCATATGATGGAAGAAAAAGAAGAAGGGGAAGGGAGTGGGAGGAAGAAGAGGAGTGGGAAGAAAGTGGAGTGGGGAGGGGAAGAAGATGTGGCTGTCTTGGGAATTTATGCCTCAGTATGAAACAAAACAAGAGGGAAAGTGTCAGTGTGATAGAATATTTATTAGGGGAAAACTCTTAAGACCTTAGAGTAAGAAATCCAATAAGCTATCATCAATGGACCAGAAAATTGATGGCAAAGTAGCCCACATTTAAGCCTGATTTTAATTAAAACCTCTGCACATTTAAAATTTTAGTGGAAAAGACCTAGCACTAACCTTGAGAGAAACCATCTCACAGGTAAATCTAGCACCAAATTAACTGAAGACGTGGGCTGAGATGATCCCAAAGGTTTGTTTAACAATGAAGTAAAAATATTTTTGGATTTATTCAGTGCCATTCCGTATATTTTCATATTAAAACGGGAAGCTGGAACAAAGTCACCACAGGAAGAAATCCTCTCAGGGCTGGATAACAAGGGGCTTTTACATTGAGTGTCTTTCTAAGAAAATCATTCAATGTCAACTTGGGAAACAACTGTTACCTTGAAACTATTTTAACATTGTATCTGTTTACCAATGAAACCGCAAATGTGGGAAAAAGCCCGCAGAAATAGTAACACTCTTTGGCTATACATGTGTCTTATTATTCTTTAGTTTCTTTGTTACTCCAGAATTCCTAGTTAGCAAGAATATTACTTTTAAAAATATAAAATATATAAAAATTGAATTTGTTATGTCCAAAACTGTCCCAGTTAATTCACAGAGTTAAGGAAGTAGCATGAGGGCTTTGTTACTCTGGACAAGCAGACCCCAGTGCTTGGGAACAGAGAACCTAGTGGACATACCAGCTTAAACATACGCAAAAATATGATATCTGAGTATTAGTGCAGAATGGAATTGGGTATAGACGCAGAGACCCCAGACACCCCTATTCTTCTCAGTTATGAAAATGTCTTCAAAGGAATACCAGAGACTGAAGGTTGAGGTTCAATAGTCAAGCATTTTACATCTCAGAAATTGTACTGAACTCATAGATGGTCTCAAGGAATATCATCGGATTTGATATGTGAGATCCTCATGTCTGTCCAAAGCTATTCAAATGTTATTGTTTTCTTTTTCTAATTTAACCATGTGATAAAGTACACACACAACACACACACACACACACGTAGGTATAGGTATAGGTATAGGTAAAGGTGTAGGCGTAGGTAGGTAGGTAGGTAGATAGGTAGATAGATAGATAGATAGATAGATTAGATAGATAGATAGATAGATAGATAGATAGATAGATAGATAGATAGATAGATAGATAGATAGATAGATAGATAGATAGTGCATAAGGGTTTTGTTACTTTAGATAGACAGACCCCTGGACTTGGGAGCTGAAAATGTATTGGATATAGCAGTTTAAACACATGTAGAAATATTATATCTAAGTATCTGTACAAAACGGAAATGAGTGTAAATGCAGACTTCTTTTTATTTAAAGTAATAAAGACACTTCACTTCCAAATACCCATTCCTCCCAGGCCCCAAGCATGTAACTGGGGGTAGTGTGGCCATCTTATTAAAATCTACTTTCATGTAGTTGTCATTAATATCAATATTCCAATCTCCCAACTTCTCAGACACACAGAGTAGAAAGCCTTTCTTGTCACCCCCTTGACAGCCGCCGCATTTGCTTACAGCACAGTGTATGGCGCCAGGGCCTTGCACATGCCGGCCCAGCCCACTGAGCTGCATTCCCAGGCCATCGGCTGCTGTTTAAGCATCGATTCATTTCTTATCTCAGTGTTGTAACCTGACAGAGCCAGAATTTCCATCCATCCCTTCTTGAGGTCAGACAATGCTTTCAAAGCTGAAGATGTAGTCGTAAAGATAGTATATCCATCTGGGTTCCCATCCACGCTGCTAGCATTCTGATTAGAAAAACATGCACACACACTTTTATAGGTGAATTGGTTTAAAAGCATAAATGAATCATTAATCGGTGTAATCAACTAAGATGAGGTGTCAAGCTTGGAAGTGGCCCAGGTACTTGCTTTAGAACCGCTGGCCAGAAAAGTCCTCTATCGGTTGACAGCTTTGCTGAGACATCAGTGCTGAAAACAGACTGCTCACATGAGAAGCAAAGGAGAATGGCAATATTGGGGGGCAAGAGGGGCTGGGTGATGGGGTTCCCTTCACCTGGATTTTACCCTGAGTGCAGTGAGACGCTTTAGAAGGGTTTTGAGCACTGGATCACAAGACTTGCATTTTTCAGAGAAAACTGCATTGAATTAATAACAGACAATATCTACAAGAGGGATGAAAGTAGAAACAGGAGGTCCTGTGAGTCTGGTACACAAAAGATCAGTAGCCTCTAAGCTGAGG
>BTHU01000014.1:6650763-6978508 GCA_036184795.1 Tokudaia tokunoshimensis
CTATTTACCAGACACAGTATTGAAAAAAAAAATATTATAGTATAGTGATGATACCAAAAAGAAAGAAATTAAAATGCCATTTATTTATTTAGACAATATATTTCAGAAATACACTGTACTGAAGGCCATGAATTTCATTAGAATATGTTTTATATCCAATAAAAATCCATTCTCGCTATATTGTTAAACTGCATTGACGACTGTGTAATCACAGAAAATCCTGGTTTAACAATGGGCTCTGTGAAAAGTTCTTTATAATGAAAGGTCGTTTTCAGTATGAAAGATAAAGTTTTGTGTAGGCGGTTTTTGTTGACTAGAAGCTTTCTCTCTAAGTCTTCAACAATTTTTACTTAGTAACGGAACAACTGTTGGGGTAAGTCTTTAAGTGAGTCAATGGGTACACTCTGGCAGGCCTGAGACCTGCCAGCAAGAGAAATCTTGAGAGGCATTTGTGTCAGGCTGATTCCTATCTGCTTAGCCCAGAACCTGAGAGCCAGAGGGGACTTTGAAGTGCTGGGTCTTCCAGACTCTGAGGCATGCCAGGAGGGAGGAATCTGAGATTCTAGAGGAAACTCAAGCCCAGACCCTCCCTGTAACCCCGCTGATGTCTGGCCCTCGGAGATCCCTGTACCCAACTCCTAACACTGCCTGGGAAGATACTCTTGCTCTTGACATCTATCTCTGAAGACAGACAGACATACACTCGTACTATTTTAGCTTCCTCTCTATTATCTTTTACATTTTCCTACAAGTGTATAAATATATTTTGTGTGTTGGGCGCATTGCTCCTCCTCAAACCCCTATACTACCTCGTTCTCTTCCTTTCTGTTCATATTATAATTATAATGTCATACAATAATTACAAACTTTAAAGTATTCTGAAATAACTGATGATAAATAAATAAATATTACTCTCCAACTTCTCATCCCCCAAACCCTTAGCATTCTCAGAACATGGCCTTATAAACAATAATGACAGAACATCCTGTTCTGACAGTCCATTTGGCAAGAATGACACTGAGTTCCTGTCACTTTCCCCACCATGTTTTGGTTTCTGTTAGTGTTTTCATGGCCTCCATATGAAAGTGGTCCTAGAAAAATGATTCTATCACTGTTACCTATATACTTCAGCTTACGAATAAGAAATTTGATGCTAACAATTTTTAACTCCTCATGAAACTACTTTAAAGTTGCACTTGAAGAAGAAATGGGTTTACTAATACATAGACTGTCAGCCACTATAAGTTTACTAGCATATAGGCTGTGTGCCACTATAGGTTTATTGATATATAGGCTGTCAGATACTGTAGGTGTATTGATATATAGACTGTCAGCCACTATAGGTTTATTGATATATAGGCTGTCAGACACTATAAGTTTATTGGTATATAGATTGATGGCTACAATAGTAGTAAAAGAATACAAAGTACAGTGCTAAAGATGTTGTGTAGAAATACATGAATTAACTAACAATCATTAATAAATAAGCCAACTGCTCTTCACCAATGAATGGATAAAGTATGGTACAACCACACCAACACTTCTTGTCAATACAAAGGGAAGGGCTAATGATTGATTACATTGCATTTAATGGAAGGAGCCAGGCTCAAAGCTATGTACATACTGACTTCATACCACACTCTCAGAAAGGCACAAGTAAGGGGAGAGGAAATGAAACAGTTGTGATGGAATGTACAAATAGAAGAGGAGCTGGTAGGAAGAGGGCAGGGGCCATTTAGAGGGTGGCGTTGAATGGTGGGAATTAATTATATAGCTATACATAAATTATACCTCAACAGAGCAGACTTTTAAAATTGCAGTGTTGTTGATCCCCTGTCACTACTGAGAAGCATTACAGCTTGTTCACACAACTGTACCAACATGCTGGCCATCCATGAGAGGATTATCTGCTTATAAATCAGGGAACATTAGCCCTCCCAGTTCTAAGAAGGACCAGGTACCTCTCCAAGAATCGTTTTATTTTATAAGACCACCAATCCAGTTCCTTCATGAGTACTTTGCCCTCAACACCAAATCACCTCCCAGAACCCCCATTTCCTAATACTGTTATCTGAGGGTTAAGAATTCAGCAAATGCATTTGTGGGGAGCACTGTCATGGGGACTATGGTAGAGGAGTACCCACTGAAGGCAGCCCAGTGGAAGGAAAATAATTCTCCATCTTTTCCTGACTGAAGATCCTCCTCCAACCTCACTGCCTACCCAAGTACCCAGAATCCTCTGCACACACTACTCCAGCTATGCTCATCAACTCTATGCCTATAAAAGAACTATTTGTATATTTCTCACAATAATAATTTCCAGTGCTTGAGTTGATCTTTATTCCCATCTAAGTTACAGGCTCAATGATGAGGACGATGCAATTATGTGCTTTTGTAAACCTTTCTGTAATACTTATCAAACTCATACAGAAGAGAAAAATATCTGTGTCTTTCACATGACAGGAGCTCAAGAGTCTGTGTGGAATGAGTAGCTGAATAAATTGATTGAAAATGCGAATGGACTTCTTACGTAACTGTGGCATTTCTGCCTGACAACTTCTATTTAATTACTTTTTATTCATTGCCTTGGTTGAGTTTGTCTTTAAGACAGTGGAAGACCAAGTTCCTCTCTTGTCAACAATGGCCCAGTGGTCTCAGTCCTAATCTTGGTAGGACTTAGTGCCAGGCTTTCTCCTCCAACCTTCCTCGTGCTGCTTTCTTCTTATCATGAATATTCTCATGGATAAGACCACACGGGCGTGTCTCAGCCCACATTCCTGTCAGCTCGGAACTGTGCTTTCACTGTTCCCCTCCCTCTACCCCAAACCAAGGCTTCACTGCTCCTACCCATATGCCCCATGCCCATCTAGCCCATGCCAAGACTTCACTGATCCATCATCTGCTCCATATCAAGACTTGACTGATCCACCCATCTGCCCCATATGAAGGCTTCACTGATCCACCCATCTGCCCCACACCAAGGCTTGACTGCTGGACCCCAATCTGCCCCACCCCATCTATCCAACACTAAGACTTCACTGATCCCTCCTATCTACCCCACACCAAGGCTTCACTGACTGCCCTATTTACCCCATGCCAAGGCTTTACTGTCCCCCAGGTCCCCCACACCAAGGTCTCACTGATTCCCACCCCCCATCTGCCCCATGCCAAGAATAGTCCTCTCCATAACTCTTTGCATCATATCATGTACTTTTGAGGCTTAAAAGTGGCCTTGACGGGCGGTGGTGGCGCACGCCTTTAATCCCAGCACTTGGGAGGCAGAGGCAGGAGGATTTCTGAGTTCGAGGCTGGCCTGGTCTACAGAGTGAGTTCCAGGCCAGCCAGGGCTACACAGAGAAACCCTGTCTCGAAAAACCAAAAAAAAAAAAAAAAGTGGCCTTGAAAGATCATTTACAACAAGCTAAAATTTCAGTTTATCTTCTCACAGACTGGAAATGAAGCTGAGTAGGCAGGAGACTGTAGAAACCAGAAAAACAACATATAATATGAAACCCGAGTCACATCAAAGTCAGCAACTATCAATGTTTTCCCAGTAAAGAAAGCTGAGGCGAATTGTTCTAAGCTTAGTGCAACTGAGGTCATATATTAAAAATGTATTTAGTATTCATGGCCCAGTCCTGCCTTGTGCAAACAACCTGGGTTACAGTAGCATCAAAATTCCTAAGACCTTACGGCAAAGTAACAAACACATTTTCAGGAAAGTTTGACAATCTGTGGTTTTAAAAAAAAATACTAAGTTAAAATAAGACTAATTATTTTATAAAATACTTTTTCTTATAACCATTTATAATCTGGAAAATACTAACACAAGCTAACTGGATGCAGAAAGAATGCTGTTATTATGTATTTTAAAATATCTTCCACTTACAGGGTATTAATATGTTGCGGGACATAAGTTACAGGGGCATCTGGTCCCTGTGGTAATGATTTTGAAACGACCATTGAAGGGTGAGATCCTCTCTGACTTTGTGAAACTCCATCACTGTGCGCCTGTTTTCATTGAAGTAAGGAGAGTTAAGATTTAAGAAAAACCTGTCTATCTTCCTCATTTTCTTCTGCCTCTTTTACAAAACCAAAGTATACTTCCCCATTACAGTTCCCCCCACTTTCTTTTCTCTGAATTCTCCCAACAAGAGTTTTATTACATACAGATGCATTATTTACTACACATATATGTTCAAGTCAGAGGGAGAAAGCAAAGCCAATAACATGTCCCATGTTGAGCATAGTAGAATCGAGGTAAATATCTCATGGGGAGGGGTAAATGAAATAAGTCCCCGGGACTGATGGGCTGCTCAGTTTGCTTTAGGCTAAAACACTAGGTCAAACCTTTAGCTTTATGTCCTCTTAGATGTGACCACACTGCAGATGATTTGGCAGCTCAGCATTCAGAGAATTTTATTAAATTCATTTGCCATGTGTTTTCACTCAGGCAGAGCCTCCATTTTCTACAAACACATAAAGGACACACATGTCTGTCTACCGACCTTGATGTCAATCAGCCTTTAGTTTGTACTAATTGGGGGGGTTCACTGGTTTCTTGAGCCTCTGTCGGGACCACCCACGTAATTCCCAGTCCTAATAACCAGATTGTAATCAGTGTCCCACCAGAGAACCTCTGAACTAAGGGTGAAGATTTTCCTTCTTCACGGCTTGTTTCAAATTCTTGCTTTGTTGATAATATTTAGTTTACAGTAAGGTACAGTCAAGCAAACAACACAAAAAAAGATGAAGCCTTTTGAAAAGTATAATAAGTATGTCCAATCAAGAGAGGTTGTTACTAACCATTAGGCAAAGACTATAATAGGTGGCTAATGTAGTCATAACAAGAGGAAGTGTTTAGGTCTGGCGTGGCCATAAGAAGGAACAAAAGACATGATGGAGGCTAAGGTTACAGAACGTGGCTCTGATTTCCCTATGAAACTTACCTTCAAGAATCCTCTCACTATATTGACAGGCTAATTAGAAAGACCTCGTGTGATTGACTTAATTATTACAATGGGATACTTCTTCCTATTCAAAATACACCTAGTATATTCTTGGGGGGGATCTTCAAGGATTAAATATTGTAAGTTATATCTTCACAAGATCATAAAACCTTAGAATAATTTAAAGAAGTCTTTTATTTGGATTTTGTGCATTGGAAGAAATGTTATAGAAGGAAAAATACTCATGGGGGTCCCCAAAAGCAATGAGAATTAACTTTGATCTTTTCAGCAATGGTAGTGTATTAAAATTTAGCGTGTGCGCACACACACACACACACACCAGCTCTACTTCACATCAAACATGGATACTTAGCGGGACTCTATGAAAATGCCCACATCCAGCTTGGACGTCCATCCTCAAGCTGTGATTCACCTCTGCCTGCATGTCTGCTGACAGCCATGATTCAACTGGAAATGGCTGGAGTTGAGCTGCCTGCCCTTTACCAGTCTCTCACCTCCGATTCCTATCTGCCCTGTGGTTATGTCTGCCTCTGGGTGGCAACTTCATCTTTCAGGGAACACAGCCAAAATTCTTGATTTCCTTTATTTTTTTTCTTTTAATTTCTCTCTCTCTCTCTCTCTCTCTCTCTCTCTCTCTCTCTCTCTCTCTCTCTCTCTCTCTCTCTCTCTCTCTCTCTCTCTCTGCCATTTTAGACAAAACGAAATATAAGTACAAAATTTCCTCCTCCTTCCAACTTCAGCCATGTTCCTTCACCCTTGGTACCTCTCAAATTCTTGTCTTCTTTTTCTTTATTGTATAAGTACCCATACACACACATATGCATAAATATAGGCAACCTGACGAGTTCACTCAGTGTCGCTTGTAAGTGGATGATTCCTCAGATAACACTTGGATTGGGTAACTACCTAGTGTGCTTATCTTTGGAGATGACTAATTTTCCCATCTTTCAAAGGTCTTTTTTTATTTCTTGCAGTTCTTTGTCAGTAGGTGGGGACTTGGGAGATTTTCTCCTTCCAAGTTAGCATGTCAACTGGTATTGCCACTGTCTGGATCTTATTTTGGTGGCCATATTGATGAGGAATCACAGGTGAAATGTCCTTGTCATTTCTAGGAGGCACAATCTTGCAATAAACTTCTAGTCCTTTGGCCTTTTTCTGGTGATGTTCCCTGAGCCTTAGGTGTGAAGGCTGTTTTATAGCTACTATCAACTGAGGCTGGACATCATGGTTATCTATTCTCTGGGTTTTGACCCAGAGACTTTATTATTGAGAGGTGAGAGTTACTTTACCTTTTCACTCAGTGCACAACCATTTCTGCTATTCCTGTCTTCAAAATAGACTCACAGCTAGTGGCTTCTTAGTACTTCTACAGTATTATCATGCCAGGCAAGTGAAAGCATTTCCCTAACGGTGTCCGTTGTCAACAGACAGATATATTCACCTCATCAGCTTTGATTGTGACTTCTTGCCATCCAGCAATAATATTAAATGATGTGTTGGAGACTTGCACTATTCTAGATCATTGGGATATATCTGTGAACAGCATAAAGCTCCCTGTCAATGGATCTTACATCTGATGGGAGGCAGGCAGTCAAACAAATAACAAGAGAATGTTAAATAACATCATAGACCATGGTTATGATTATTAAGATAGAAAAACAGAGCAGGGCAAATGCGACCAGGGCTTATAAAGGGATTGAAGTATCAGGCAACAGTTCTAAACAGGGGCATCAGGATGTGGTAACTTTTTGGTTTTTGGAAAGTAGAATTTCCAACAGATATTTGTCTATTTCCTTTTATATATCTAGCAAAAGGATTGATAAGCAAGTTCTCAGGATAAAATGATACACATTGACCCCATCTTTGATTTAAATATATTCTCAGTCAAAGTATTGTGTTAGTGAAGGAGAAAGGAAGGAAGTGGGTGAGGGAGTCAGCTAGGAAATGGACTCTTGCCATGGACTGTTTGTGTCCCACCCAAATTTGCATGTTTGCATCTTAAGCCACTGTGACGGGGCTCAGAGATGCGATCTTTAGAAGGTAGTTATAGAGAGGTCATAAGGTAGGGTCTTAATGACGCTCAAGACTATTCCAAGAGGAAATACAAGGAGCTTCCTTCTGGTATTTGTCTCTGCTAGGTGGTGATATAGCACAGAAGTGCCTCCCTGTGAGCCAGGATATAGCCCCTCATCATTCCCACAATACTGGCTCTCTTGCCTCAGTTTCCCCCCAACCCCCAGAACTGTGAGAAATAAATCTATGCTGTTAAGCCTGTCTATTTTATTTTGTTAAGGGCAAAGGCAGAACCTTAGACCCACTATACTGTTAAGTGTTAAAACACTACCTAGTTCTTAACATCCTATAGATTCATTCACTCTTGGAATGTCTCACTCCATCTCCCAATTGTTTCTCTTGAATCCTTAAGCTTCTCACGTGGAAAATTCAAGGAACCATCCAGTGGTCTAAAACACTCAGTGTCTTACAAACGTATTTCATATTTAATTAATCCCACCGCATCCTCTAAATTCTCCCAGTTAAAAAGATGTCTACAATATTTAGAGCTACTGCCACCATAGTCCTCATTTGTCTCCCAGTCACCTCTGTCATTTCCACAAGTCACTAGTCACAACCACCCAAGTACAGTCATCTATGACCACCAGATCATCCAGTGATGGAAACTCCCTGGTAAGAATGAAAGTTCAAAACCGGTAACAAGATGGAAACAGTTGTGTGCGTGACCTACTTTGTCCTCACCATCGATTATCCCAACGGAGAAGACTGTAGGAAGATTCAGTGGGTGACTCGTAGTAGCTGCCACTGGCAAGTACCTCCTCTTACTTTTCCTTACAAGGCCACTCTCCTCTCAAATGCATACTTCGTGATGAAACTTGCTGCATAAAGAACAGTGTACCGTCCACTAAGAAAGTATATGAAAGTTGTAAATAAAAATGGACACAGCATTATTATCATTTTCTGCAGCATTTTCATAAAAGCTTCCAGTCTTTTAACCCAAATAGCTTGCCAGTGCCTATCCTCACCCTGGTTCAGGCAGCTCTGTCTGTGCCCAGCGCATCCTCTTTAATGCTTGCACAGGAGTGCCCACATTTTGGGCCCTATGCACACCACTAAGAATGGGATGTGGTTCACACGGCCTGTCTTCAGCCCTGGCACATTTTCAAAGTTCAGGTTCTACACTGTCTACTGTCCCTTTTCTTCGCCACTCAGTCCATTTGATGAGGGACTCAGATTAATTGATTTGTCATCTCCTTTCATTTTTTTCAGCCTATCTCAAAGAACAGATTTGTACATTTATATTATATTATAATTTCCACTGTGTAGCAGAGTTGTGCTTCCTGCTACAATGTCCCTTGGCTTTATGTATGCATCCTTTCTACCTCCCAGATACTCAAGCTCCTTCAGTAGAAAATCAGGATGGTGGTAATCTCCGTGACATCATGAGAATGCAATTCAGTGCTAAGGACAGCTGGTTCCCACCACATAAAACAATTTAAATAAATGTTTTCTGATAGAAGAGCACGCCGGTTGATAAAATGACTTGGGGAATGGTATACTGACTCTCTGAATACACTCCACCAGGAAAATGCTTGAGCTACTCACAGAATTCAGCGTCTTTCTCTGTTAGCTACAAATGTCTTCTCCAGCTCTTTCCACCGTTTCTGCGATGGTTTCCTTCTGTGTAAGCCAGTAAAGTCCTCTGGCAACTCCTGCTTCTCAGCCCGCAAGTGCTGTTCCAACTGAAGCCACAGGATTATCTACTAGACATTTTTAATTCACAATGGATAAAATCCAGTTGTGAGTTAAGTTGGAAAAATTTTTCTTGGGAAATAAAACAGTTGCATGTGTGATACCAGTGAGCCAATCTGAGGAGACCATGCTGCCATTTGGTACACAGCTTAAGGAAGTATAAAAGGGCCTTGGACTAGAAACACAAAACCACTAAACAACACCAGTGGAAAGGATGGAAACAAACCAGGAGTCTGAGATAATTCAGTGACAGTGTCCCATTTGCTGCCTCCTATATAGGAATGTGTGTTTCTAGAACATGTGTGCTTAGTTTTTGTTTGGTTTTAATTCTGATAGAAGAGACATGTTTCCTTCCTTTTGTTTACTGGCCTGGATCTGACCTCTTGCATCTAGGAAAGGTCATCTTGGAGCAGAAAAGATGAATAAATTCAATACATATTTAATTTAATACAAATTTAAATTTTTGTTTAAAAAAACAAAGCATTTCGGATATTATTTCCCAATACAGTCAAAATATATCTATCCCTTAGTGAAACCAAGACCTGCCAACTACTCTCTATAGTCAAAAAGAACAAAAACAAAAACCAGTCGTTGTAGTACATTCAAAATGCAGCAATTCCTCTGTGTGAGGCTAATGTAGATGAAGATGAATGGGAACCAACCCAGCACCCACTGGCTGTACTCAATCAATCTGCTTCCTCTTTGGAATTCTTGTTTCTTTGAGTCTCAGAAATGTTGTGAAATAAAACATTGCTCAACAGTGCACAACTTATTATACCAATTAATTCGCTCTCCGTCAAGTCCAACTGATTCCTAGGTGATTACACGGACTTATTCTAATGAAGACTAACCGATAGTAGTGAATTTGAAAACATCCATCTCTAATTTACTTGATTTCCAGCAGATAGAACTCATCCAATAACTTAAATTTGATTTATTTTAACTTCAGAGTTTTAACATATCAATTTCAATAGGTCACGGTCAGTGACGATAAAAACACAAAGCCTTCACTAATAATCACAGTTGCTATGGCAATGTCATCTTCATGTCAAAATAAAAAAAATTCAAGTTTTTAAAGCTGTGTCTCACACAAAACTAATTTTCTTGTTGTCTGATTAGCCATGTTTGGGAATTCTGACAGTACTACACTTCAGATTTCACTTCTTTCAGATGGGCAAGTGTGGAAAGATAAGAGGAAACTATATACATTCTTTATTATAGACAAGCATCTGAGGTGATGAGAAGTCATTTTCCTATATACATCCCCACATTATAGATAAACATCTTAAGGGATATAGACATTACCACCTTATGGATAAACATTTTAGGTGATGAGAAGCTGTCTTAATATAGACACGCCTATATTACAGATAAACTCTGTAGGGGATGAGAGACTGTCTTCTATGTATAGCTCCACGTTATAAACTTAGGTGGGAGAAAATGTCTTAGGTGACAAGAAACTGTCTTCCTATAGACAACTCCACCTTATAGATAAATACCATAGGGGATAAGAAACTGTCTTCTATAGACATGCCTACATTATGGATAAGTATCTTAGATGATAAGGAACTATCTTCTATAGATATATGATAAATAAGCTCCTTAGGGGAGAAGAAACTGTCTTCCTATAGATATCTTCACATTATGGATAAGTATCTTAGATGATAAGGAACTGTCTTCCTATAGTCATGCCCACATGATTGATAAACATAAATGATAAACTCTCTTAGTGAGCACACTTCATGACTGACAAGGACATAGGTGGCAGAAAAGTGACAGTCATGGACCATTATCAGTGGCTTTCTGTGCAGAGACAAATAAATGCAGGCATTAAAACTATCTGTCTCTTTATTTCTCACAGTGAATGGCTGAAAATAGATCAACTGACACATGATCAAGTATCAAGTTTTTCCAACAGAGCTGAGTCTGGGGCTGGAATTCCACAAACATCCCAGATAGAAACATTCACATCATTCTTCAGTACTCGGGTTGTTCTCCTCACTGGACTAGACATTTAAGACCCGGTATAAAATCGCATCTCTGAGAGCAATGATGTGGGAGTTAGTTTAGTGCAGATGAGTAGTAAATTGGCTCATATTGAGCCAAAGATTCATCTTCATACTCAAGAAAGAAATGCCTAACATTTGCAGATATTTTTCTAATACTCTCTTTATAGGCTAAAAAATAACCTAAAAATGCCTAGTTGGTCTATGGAAATGGTCTGTACCTGTATGTATGTAGGTGTGCACTCACTATGTAATACATACACAGTGAGGAGGGAGGAAGGAAATGAAAGTCAGACACAATAACTGGACTTTATGGGTAAGATAACTTTCACTCCATATGCCTGCAGTGGATGGATTTTCTAGACCTTAGCAGATAATGAAAATGTATACCACCAACACTCCCAATAACCTTCACTAACACTACTCAAACTTCCATTTGTACATTGCAAAAGCAGCACTTCTCTGCCTGGGTCATCTCCTCAGTCATATCAGCAGAACCTTTAATTTATGATGCTAATGAAAGTGTGTATTTGGAGTTCACATAGTGTATGTCACTTGAAGTTTTGGGTTAGTATGTGAAGAAATCAGTCTCGGTAGCATTTTATTACACATATATTTTGTTATACTATAGATCATTTTGCTTGCTTTCAATCCACAGTGGAGCTTAGGGACTTGTTTAATCGATGCAGAGCCCTTTCCAAAGACAGAAGTGAGAGGAATATTCATATGGAGGGCATGAGAGAAATAGTACAGGGTATTCTAAATACCTATCTAACACCATGCCTCTCTACATGGGGGCTTGAAAGATTTCCTTAAAGCTCACATCATTCTCAAACAATTGATAAAAATACTTTTTAGAAGGATCATCAAGACAAGCAGATGTCTGATTTTCTTGATGAAAACCTCATTTTTTTTCTATTTTCTTATGAACTCATTATCTCACTTGCATTGTGTGGTTTGTTAAATATCAGTCATAACTCTTTCCACAAGGAGCATGTGTAAATGAATTAATTATCCATAATATAAATATGAACAGTGAATTAATCAAGAGGCTGTATCTCTTTACCTTATGGTATTCCCCAATAACCATACTGAAAAAAAATGAGATTTATTCAAACATGCACCTCAATTGCCTAAGCAGGTATTGATCTACCTTTACCTCCTATGCTAGATGGCTACCTCCTGGCCACATCCCATGACACTTGCATATTATTACAGACCTGGCTCTTTGGACCCCTTCTTCATGGCTCCAATTCCTCCACCCTGCCTGCTGACCTAAATCTCCCTCCCTCCCTCTCTCTCCTCTGGCTTGCAGACGTCCTACCCTATACTCTGCAGAGTTGCTGTGTGATCAGCATTTATTGACAAGGAAGAGGATAAATGGTAAGAACTGTCTACACAAGCCTGAGATAGGAGATACTTGGTATAAGCATTACAATGCTAAATGTTTCATATCTTGAAACAAGATATGAGGGCAGAGAAATGAGCTTTTGAATAACCCAAAGGGTAAATTTTACACAGTGGCTAAAACATTATACCTACAAGCATGGATGGGTTTTGTGAGTGCTCTCTCTCATAGGCACCAATTTCTATCTACTGACCTGTTTCAGGGATGGTTTTCTCTTGGACCCCAAACCTCCAAAAAAAAAACTATCAACTTTCTTAAGGCAACAGTGCTAGATAGGCCATGTATAGGTATTCTGATTACTATAGGAAATTTCCATAAAGTCCCAGGTATGTGACATTTTCTTGATCTCTCCAAACCACCCATTTAACAACAGATCCATAAACAAGAGACCTCAGTTGCCAACAAATTGATAGAAAGGTAGAGCCAAACTCTGCCTAATTTTCCGGTGCCAAAATAGTGGGATGAAGTAAAAGGATGTGTTAACCTTGAGTGTTTGCAGGGTTTATCATGCAGTGATGCATAGAGCATTCTAAAGTACTTCATGCCATGGAAACAAACCCCACTTGCATAACACAGATTCTGTGAACAGGTGGGAGACAGAATCTTGTGTCCTGGAGAAGCATGGAGAAGGTAGAGCAGGAGAAAAGGTAACCCCTGACCCATGGTCATCAGATGTCAAGTAGTACTGGGCATCACAGGGTGGGAATGCCACAGGATGGACTGGTTCCAGGAGTCCCTTTCAAGTGGTAAGTGGTTTCTTCTGAATGTGATACTGTCTGAGTAGAAAAAGATAAAGTAAAAGGAACTTCTAAAAGGCTTTAGAGAAAGCATGGTAAGACTTCCTGTGGTTAATTATAAAACTTTTCTTACAACAAATAAACTGCTTTGGGGTAAATGGCAGATTCTGTGCGCTGAAAATCAAGCAGCAAACGTTCTCATCCGTGTGTCTGTGAAACATTCTCATCCGTGTGTCTGTGGAACATTCTCATCCGTGTGTCTGTGGAACATTCTCATCCGTGTGTCTGTGGAACATTCTCATCCGTGTGTCTGTGGAACATTCTCATCCGTGTGTCTGTGAAACATTCTCATCCGTGTGTCTGTGGAACATTCTCATCCGTGTGTCTGTGGAACATTCTCATCCGTGTGTCTGTGAAACATTCTCATCCGTGTGTCTGTGGAACATTCTCATCCGTGTGTCTGTGGAACATTCTCATCCGTGTGTCTGTGAAACGTTCTCATCCGTGTGTCTGTGGAACGTTCTCATCCGTGTGTCTGTGAAACATTCTCATCCGTGTGTCTGTGAAACATTCTCATCCGTGTGTCTGTGAAACATTCTCATCCGTGTGTCTGTGGAACATTCTCATCCGTGTGTCTGTGAAACATTCTCATCCGTGTGTCTGTGAAACGTTCTCATCCGTGTGTCTGTGGAACGTTCTCATCCGTGTGTCTGTGGAACGTTCTCATCCGTGTGTCTGTGGAACGTTCTCATCCGTGTGTCTGTGGAACATTCTCATCCGTGTGTCTGTGGAACATTCTCATCCGTGTGTCTGTGAAACATTCTCATCCGTGTGTCTGTGGAACATTCTCATCCGTGTGTCTGTGGAACATTCTCATCCGTGTGTCTGTGAAACGTTCTCATCCGTGTGTCTGTGGAACGTTCTCATCCGTGTGTCTGTGAAACGTTCTCATCCGTGTGTCTGTGGAACATTCTCATCCGTGTGTCTGTGGAACATTCTCATCCGTGTGTCTGTGAAACATTCTCATCCGTGTGTCTGTGGAACATTCTCATCCGTGTGTCTGTGGAACATTCTCATCCGTGTGTCTGTGAAACATTCTCATCCGTGTGTCTGTGGAACATTCTCATCCGTGTGTCTGTGAAACATTCTCATCCGTGTGTCTGTGGAACATTCTCATCCGTGTGTCTGTGGAACATTCTCATCCGTGTGTCTGTGGAACATTCTCATCCGTGTGTCTGTGGAACGTTCTCATCCGTGTGTCTGTGAAACATTCTCATCCGTGTGTCTGTGAAACATTCTCATCCGTGTGTCTGTGAAACATTCTCATCCGTGTGTCTGTGGAACATTCTCATCCGTGTGTCTGTGAAACATTCTCATCCGTGTGTCTGTGGAACATTCTCATCCGTGTGTCTGTGAAACATTCTCATCCGTGTGTCTGTGAAACATTCTCATCCGTGTGTCTGTGGAACATTCTCATCCGTGTGTCTGTAAAACATTCTGCTGGGATCTCAGAGCACTTTGACTGTACAACCAGGAGATCTCAAGTCTAAGAATCCTACACACACGCCTCTCACAATCCTACACACGCCCCTCACCCGTGCTCGCCCCGGTCATGAAGGGCTCCAAAAGATTCAATGAGTTGCCTTTAATGCCGACCAACTACACAGTGAGGTTCTTCTGTGCAGCATTATTTACAAAGGAGGGCATTGAAAAGCATTCCTCTCCTTGTCAATCACTGCGTCCACCTTCATGGAAAGGGTAGAAAAGCTACCCATTCTACACCATTCCATTACACTGTAGAATTAATGACATGTATGCAAACAAATTAGAAAGAAGACTTCTTTTTTTATTTTATTTTATTTTATTTTTTTAATTTACATTCCAAATCACTTCCCCTTTCCCGTTTCCTCCCTCCCCGAAAGTCCCATAAGCCCCCTTCCCTCCCTCTTTTCTCCATTCAACCCCCTCTCATTACTCTGTCCTGGCGTTCCCCTACATCCCGTCTTTCCAGGACCAGGGGTCTCTCCTTCCATCTTTTTAGAAATCTATTGATATGCTGATTGTGTCTAGGGTATTCTGAGATTCTGGGTCAATATCCCCTTATCAGTGACTGCATACCATGTGTGATCTTTTGTGATTGGGTTACCTCACTAAGGATGATATTTTCAAGTTCTGACCATTTGCCTAGGAATTTCGTGAATTCATTGTTTTTAATTGCAGAGTAGTATTCCATTGTGTAAATATACCACATCTTCTGAATCCATTCCTCCGTTGAGGGACATCTGGGTTCTTTCCAGCTTCTGGCTATTATAAATAAGGCTGCTATGAACATAGTGGAGCATGTGTTCTTATTGCATGCAGGTAAAGTCTCTGGGTATATGCCCAGGAGTGGTATAGCCGGATCCTCCGGAAGTGTCATGCCCAGTTTTCTGAGGAACCGCCAGACTGCTTTCCAGAGTGGTTGTACCAGCCTGCAATTCCACCAGCAGTGGAGACTTCTAAAGATCATTTCCCAGTTAGTTGGTTGCCGCTTTGTCTTTTTGACAGTGTCTTTTGCCTTGCAAAAACTTTGTAATTTAATGAGGTCCCATTTGTCTATTCTTGATCTTAGAGCATAAGCTATTGGAGTTCTGTTCAGGAAATTCTCCCCTGTGCCCATATGTTCAAGGTTCTTCCCTAGTTTCCCTTCTATTAGTTTCAGTGTGTCTGGTTTTATGTGGAGATCTTTGATCCACTTAGAATTGAGCTTAGTGCAAGGAGATAAGAATGGGTCAATTTGCATTCTTCTGCATGTTGACCTCCAGCTGAGCCAGCACCATTTGTTGAAAAGGCTATCTTTTTTCCACTGGATGGTTTTAACTCCTTTGTCAAAGATCAAGTGACCATAGGAGTGTGGATTCATTTCTGGGTCTTCAATTCTGTTCCATTGATCTACATGTCTGTTACTGTACCAATACCATGCAGTTTTTAACACTATTGCTCTGTAGTACAGCTTGAGGTCCGGGATACTGATTCCCCCAGAGGTTCTTTTACTCTTGAGAATAGTTTTAGCTATTCTGGGTTTTCTGTTATTCCAGATGAATTTTTGAATTGCTCTTTCTAACTCTATGAAGAATTAATTGAGTTGGGATTTTGATGGGGATTGCATTGAATCTGTGTATTACTTTTGGTAAGATGCTCATTTTTACTATATTAATCCTGCCAATCCATGAGCATGGCAGATTTTTCCATCTTCTGAGGTCTTCTTCAATTTCTTTCTTCAGAGACTTGAAGTTCTTGTCATACAGATCTTTCACTTGTTTGGTTAGAGTCACGCCAAGATACTTAATATGGTTTGTGGCTATTGTGAAGGGTATTATTTCTCTTACTTCTTTCTCAGCCTGCTTATCCTTTGAGTATAGGAAGGCTTCTGACTTGCTTGAGTTGATTTTATATCCGGCCACTTTGCTGAAGTCGTTTATCAACTGTAGGAGTTCTCTGGTGGAGTTCTTTGGGTCGCTTAAGTATACTATCATATCGTCTGCAAATAGTGATAGTTTGACTTCTTCCTTTCCAATTTGTATCCCTTTGACCTCTTTTTGTTGTCTAATTGCTCTAGCTAGAACTTCAAGTACTATATTGAAAAGATATGGAGAGAGAGGGCAGCCTTGTCTAGTCCCTGATTTTAGTGGGATTGCTTCAAGTTTCTCTCCATTTAGATTGATGCTGGCTACCGGTTTGCTGTAAATTGCTTTTACTATGTTTAGATATGGGCCTTGAATTCCTGATCTTTCCAAGACCTTTAGCATGAAAGGATGCTGAATTTTGTCAAATGCTTTCTCAGCATCTAATGAGATGACCATGTGGTTTTTTTCTTTGAGATTGTTTATGTAGTGGATTACATTGATGGATTTCCTTATATTGAACCATCCTACATCCGACAGAGGGCTAATATCCAATATATACAAAGAACTCAAGAAGTTAAACTCCAGAGAGGCAAGTAACCCTATTAAAAAATGGGGTACAGAGCTACACAAAGAGTTCTCACCTGAAGAATATCTAATGGCTGAGATGCACCTAAAGAGATGTTCATCATCCTTAGTCATTAGGGAAATGCAAATCAAAACAACCCTGAGATTCCATCTCACACCAGTCAGGATGGCTAAGATCAAAAACACAGGAGACAGCAGTTGTTGGCGAGGATGTGGAGAAAGAGGAACACTCCTCCACTGCTGGTGGAATTGCAGGCTGGTACACTCACTCTGGAAAGCAGTCTGGCGGTTCCTCAGAAATCTTGGCATGACACTCCCGGAGGATCCGGCTATACCACTCCTGGGCATATACCCAGAGGCTTCCCCTGCATGAAATAAGGACACATGCTCCACTATGTTCATAGCAGCCTTATTTATAATAGCCAGAAGCTGGAAAGAACCCAGATGTCCCTCAGCGGAGGAATGGATTCAGAAGATGTGGTATATCTACACAATGGAATACTACTCTGCAATTAAAAACAATGAATTCACGAAATTCCTAGGCAAATGGTCAGATCTTGAAAATATCATCCTTAGTGAGGTAACCCAATCACAAAAGAACACACATGGTATGCAGTCACTGATAAGGGGATATTGACCCAGAATCTCAGAATACCCTAGACACAATCCGCATATCAATAGATTTCTAAGAAGATGGAAGGAGAGACCCCTGGTCCTGGAAAGACTGGATGTAGGGGAACGCCAGGACAGAGTAAAGAGAGGGGGTTGAATGGAGAAAAGAGGGAGGGAAGGGGGCTTATGGGACTTTCGGGGAGGGAGGAAACGGGAAAGGGGAAGTGATTTGGAATGTAAATTAAAAAAATAAAAAAAAAAGAATACAACTGAAAGAAAAAAAAAAGAAAGAAGACTTCTAAGCAACTTGTTTCTAAATGTCTGTCAAAAGGGGGCAGAAGCTCTTTGCAAGTAAGGTTAAAAACAAAACAGGATGAGTGTTTTTTTTTACTTACTTATTTACTTCAACACTTATCAGTTTGCATTACTTGGAGGCTATTTTGAATTCTAACCCTGGAGTCTCTGCTGACTACTGAGCATTTCAGTAGCATCTGCCTTCTTGTTGTCTTCATACACGTGGCCGTGGATGAAGGCCATGGAACTGGCCTAGCCTAGGCGGAAGTAATAGCTTCCGTCGGGCCATTCCTTACGGCTCCTTGATGAAGTTCCCTATCGTCGCTTTGTAAAAGTGAGTAAGTCTGAATTAGAGCAAACCACTGGCTTTGTCTATTCAAGTAAGAAACTGGAAGTTTGCCTGGCAACTCAGTAAACTAGCACACTGTTTACAAACCGGGGCTCTCTGCTGGGATAGCCGAGAGGTCATGTGGAATTAACAACTATAGCAATGCATATTGCTGTTATCAGTGCCCTCTGTAGCTCTGGAGTGTGGGAGATGACTAGGTGGTGCCAGGCTGGTGCTGAGTGGGTGGGTACAATCTATGTGGGTGTGGCTAACTTCCTAAACTAATGTTTAAAGAGTCCAATTTGACTCAGATAGATCGCTGTTGATTAATCTCCATAGACTCCTGGGCCTTGAGAACACCTATAACTTTGCACATTTCTTTTTCATCTATAAAAATGAAGATGATTGTGGAGAGTACTTTCTGCGGGTATTTTAAGAACTGAAATACATACTTCTAGAAAGGTTTGTGAAACAGGCAGTAATCCCAGCTACAGGGAGGGAGGGCCGAAGCAGCAAGATTGCGAGTCCAAGGACCCTCTGAGAAAAATCTATGAAACTCTATCTCAAAAAAAAAAAATTAGTTGAGGACAGGTGTTAGTGGAAAAGTTGTTACCTAGCTTTAAGACAAACAAATAAATCCTTTATTAGTCTTTCTGAACAACACTAAACACATCATCAGCATTGAGCTGTATTCTTTCATTTCTCTCTGTTACTCTTCACAAGAAATAGCTTTATTTTATCGAATGTGTCACAAAGATTCAACTACAAAGCTTGAACAACCACCACAGAGCAGCTGAACTGACTGTTCACTCCTCCATGGCCGGGGCAGCTCAAGTTCCTCCAGGAATATCCTTCTTGACCATTCCTGCTGTTGTTTTGCATAATACATCTGAATAATCAGATTTTTCTGAATCATTACATTTGAAATCTAATGCATATGAAGCCTTTGGACCCTTTCCTAGAAAAATCGGGCACTCTGCTAGGATGAGTGTGTGCATTCCAGATGCATTTGACAGCTCAAAGCAGCTGTTGTCTCCTACTGACCAGCAGGCCTGGCTCCAACTTCCCAGACAGGAAGCAACCCTCGGAAGGGAGCACAGTTGAATGTCACATGAGTTAGAGAAGGCGTTCGTGAACTTACATCACACTTAATTGTATCAAATGCTTCTCATTATGTGGTTTAGGTCTGCACTGCTTCTGGGAAGGAAGAAGAAGGAGAAAAGTCGCTGGCGTTTGAACAAAACCAGAAATCTCTGTTCATTTGAGAGCTCAGATCAGACTTGAGTCATAGGATTGCCAAGTCGCTCATGCTGGAGTCAGCTGGACTGGTCTGGCCCCTTAAAACACAATGTGCTTGTTCTTATTTAATCTCACTCTCTCACTTGATGAAAACGGGGAAGATGTTCTCAGAAAGCAGAATTTGGTAAGAAATACAATTCAGTTTTAAAGACAAGTCTTAAAATAGTTTTAAAGTCTTAAACTTCACAAGGCGTCTTTCTACATATTTGAAGGCTGACTGTCAAAACTCTATAGTGTTTTTTATATTACAGAAGCTCTGCTGAATTGATGCATAACACATCTTTGGGTACCAAACACCTACACAAGGTGTGAACCCAGGTTCCTTCTTGCCGTGTTTGTCACTTTACATGCAGCAAACTATAGGATTCGTTCCTGTTGGAGATGGCTGTTGAGCTTTGAAAACACAGAAAGCTTAAAACTGTGCTGTTATTCATGGTGTACCCAGTCCTGCATCCATTACAGTAAGAATGAATGGAGAGTAATACCCTGACCGTGGCTGGGTTTCAGATCATTTCAGTACCTCATTAATCTCTGTCACTGGTTTCCTGTGATAACCTGGGTCTCTCAGTCCACCACTCTGAAACCAAGAACCAAGATACTTCGGGAGTAGGGCACTGCACATCTGGATGGAGAAGCCCACGAGCTCACAGGCTGGTGCCATCAACATTTGAATGAACTTCCTTAGCACAGATTGGCTCTTGTTCTTTTATTATTATTATTATTATTATTATTATTATTATTATTATTATTATTATTATTATTATATTTTCTTTATTTACATTTCAAATGTCATCCTCTTTCTTCCTTTCCCCTCTGAACACCCTCTATGCCATCCCCCTTGCTCTGCTCACTAGCCCACCCACTCCTGCTTCCCTGTCCTGGCATTCCCCTACACTGGGGCAACAAGACTTCACAGGACCAATGGCCTCTCCTCTCATTGATGTCAGACAAGTTCAACCTCTGCTACATATGTGGCTGGAGCCATGGGTCCCTCCATGTGTACTCTTTGGTTGATGGTTTTGTCCCTGGGAGCTCTGTGGGGTACTGGTTGGTTCATATTGTTGTTCCTCCAATGGGGCTGCAGACCCCTTCAGCTCCTTGGGTCCTTTCTCTAGCTCCTCCATTTGGGACCCTGTGCTCAATCCAATGGTTGCCTGAGCACATCCCCCTCTATATTTGGCGCTTGTTCTAATCTATCTCCATTTAGTGGCACGTTTCCAGGACTGTGGTTCACTTCTGTGGTGCTCTGTGAAAGTGCGCTTATGTGTTGCAGTGGAAGGTCGGTTATGGGGAATCCTTCCCACTGCTTTCTAGTTTTAGACATATCAGATGAATTATATTTTCAAAAAATATTCATCTTCGAGAAGGATATCCAAGGATAAAAGAAAAGGTTCAGGATGTCAGGGCTTCCTCGACATTTAAACACAGGCTAGGTTGCCACCTGGTAGGGATCAGGCCTGCCAGGGTCACAGTGTTAGAGAACACTGAGCAGAGGGTGTGACCATTGAGCTTCCTTGTCCAGTACCAACACCACCACCACACACACACACACACACACACACACACACACACACACACACACACACACTTTAGCCCAGAAAGGAGCCTTCCCTGAATAAGAAATGCCTGTTAAACTTTTATGGGGTTTTCATGTATGCTTAAGCCTTTTAAAATAGTCTAGTAAAACAATACTAAAAGTTAATACAAAATATCGTATTAATCATTCCTGGGTTGTTTGTTTGTTTGTTTGTTTTCCTTGGATATTAAGTGCATGGCCGACTTAAAAAGACTCCATGTGTTTCTTTTATAGGTCCCTAATGAAAGAAGCAAAAGCATCAAAGAGATTTTTTTTATTTATTTTATTTTATTTTTTTAATTTACATTCCAAATCATTCCCCCTTTCCCGTTTCCTCCCTCCCCGAAAGTCCCATAAGCCCCCTTCCTTCCCTCTTTTCTCCATTCAACCCCCTCTCGTTTCTCTGTCCTGGCGTTCCCCTACATCCAGTCTTTCCAGGACCAGGGGTCTCTCCTTCCATCTTCTTAGAAATCTATTGATATGCGGATTGTGTCTAGGGTATTCTGAGATTCTGGGTCAATATCCCCTTATCAGTGACTGCATACCATGTGTGTTCTTTTGTGATTGGGTTACCTCACTAAGGATGATATTTTCAAGATCTGACCATTTGCCTAGGAATTTCGTGAATTCATTGTTTTTAATTGCAGAGTAGTATTCCATTGTGTAGATATACCACATCTTCTGAATCCATCCCTCCGTTGAGGGGCATCTGGGTTCTTTCCAGCTTCTGGCTATTATAAATAAGGCTGCTATGAACATAGTGGAGCATGTGTCCTTATTGCATGTAGGTAATGCCTCTGGGTATATGCCCAGGAGTGGTATAGCCGGATCCTCCGGGAGTGTCATGCCCAGTTTTCTGAGGAACCGCCAGACTGCTTTCCAGAGTGGTTGTACCAGCTTGCAATTCCACCAGCAGTGGAGGAGTGTTCCTCTTTCTCCACATCCTCGCCAACAACTGCTGTCTCCTGTGTTTTTGATCTTAGCCATCCTGACTGGTGTGAGATGGAATCTCAGGGTTGTTTTGATTTGCATTTCCCTAATGACTAAGGATGATGAACATCTCTTTAGGTGCTTCTCAGCCATTAGATATTCTTCAGGTGAGAACTCTTTGTTTAGCTCTGTACCCCATTTTTAATAGGGTTACTTGCCTCTCTGGAGTTTAACTTCTTGAGTTCTTTGTATATATTGGATATTAGCCCTCTGTCGGATGTAAGGTTGGTAAAGATCATTTCCCAGTTAGTTGGTTGCCGCTTTGTCTTTTTGACAGTGTCTTTTGCCTTGTGAAAACTTTTTTTATGACTGAGAAGCTATCAGAAGATCTCTAAGAGTTCTTGAGTTAAAATCTATGTCCCCAGCAATCGCAGCAATAGCAGCTGAGTGGCCTGGCAGGCCCAAGGCTCTCTGAAAATGTATTCTGAATATGAAATAGGCTCATTACGCCTATTGTTCCCTGGATGTCACTCGAAGAAGAGACAGCCTGAGGTTCAAGCTGTGAGCCTGTACTACTATGCTGGATAGCAAACTTGAAGCCCTCTCACCCTCTGAATGTGCAGTTAAAATGTGGATTTTCTGCCAAGGTCAAAGCTACAAGATAAATCTCTGTATATCAGCATGCTAACAGATAAATAGAGGGTTAAAAGTCATGAGCTATCACAGGGAGGATTAATACAGGCTAGAGCAGAAGAAAATCACAAACACTTGTGCCTGTCACTGATGATCTTTGCTTAATCAAAGTACCTTGATTCTTTGGATGGAGCAGGTGTCAGGAGCAAGTGACCATAGTAAGAAGTCTAGACTCTCACTGCTTTCCCAAAGGGGAGTGCCAGGCCAGAAGGGCTCTTCCCACTGAATGGTTGAAGCTCACCTTCCAAGCTCAGCAGCTCCACATTCCTCATGCTGACACTCTACCCACCCCATTGCTAGGTGTGTCTTTTAATGGCACGGGAATAGAAAATGTGGAAATCCTTCCCTTAGCATGCCAGTTTACAGCTTCAAACAACCAGTGCTTTTGACAGTAGGGAATACACTTAGGGAATGAGATCACATTTTTCTATACTGATCATAGAGCCCTTCTCCTTATCTTTTATTTTTCTTTTAGATATTTTTATTAATTCTTTGAGAATTCCAATCAAAATCCATATTTCGATCATATTCACTTCCCCTCCTCTAACTCCTTCTACATCCACCTCCATTTTCCTGCCTACCCAACTCCATGTCCTCTTTTGAAAAAAATTAAAGCCATTGAGTTCAATTTGTGCTGCCCCAGTACTCTTGGAGTTGAGGCCATACACTCAGCATAGCTGATACCAGTGGTCACACTCTTGATGAAAACTGACTTGCCTTCTCCCATCAGCTGTCAATTACCCATAACTCCTCCTCTAGGGGTAGGACTTAGTGTCATCACCTCCTTCCTTCATGCTGAGATATTTGTCTGAATTGGATTTGCACTGGTCTTGTGCATGTTGTCACAACTGTGAATTCATATATGAAAACAACACAAAACATTGTTTCCTTGTAGACATTCCTGGCCTCTGGCTCTTATACTCTCACTGAGTCATATTCTGTGGATGATCTTTGCATGGAGAGGTATAATGATATAGATGTCTGACTTGGGGTTGAGTACTTCACAGCCTTTATTCTCTACACATCCACCACTTGTAGGTCTCAGGGTTAGTTTCTCCTATTCCAGGAAGTTCTCTGATAAGAGCTGAGAGATGTATGAATCTATTGGTATGGTAATAAAAGATCAGGAGTTGGTTTAATGCTATGTCTATTTAGCAGAATAATAGCATTAGGTTCCCCCTAGAGCCTATGACCTATCTAGGTACAGGTTCTTGAACCCATTAATGGTGCCAAGTGTGGATTCTATGTTGTGGACTGAGCCTTACATATGATCAGAAAGTAGTTGGTTACACATTTGTGCCACTATCTTTCCAGGCAGTTGTTGTTGTATTGTACTGAAATAGTGTACATCACAGGGCACACTGCAGAGTAAGACAAACGAGCGTTTCTCTCTCCTGATAGCATGTTAGCTATCCAGCATTGTGAAAACTAGCCAATGGGGATAAAGATTCAAAGTCAGTGCCATCTTGATTTCTCCTTGTTCTGTGATTGAAGTGTGTTTTATTTACAAACCACATACTTACCCTCAAGTTCTAGAAGCCAGCCATGAGCAACATCAATGTCATGAACCTGTAATATCTGGGGTCTCTAGAATACCACTAGCCAACCATTGCAAAAGTGGTGGCTCTGTTTCTGATACTGGGCCTTCCTATTGCTAGCCTGTGGTGTCTGGTAGGGGCATTGTCCTCCATTCTGATCTAGAGTACACACTGTACATTCCAGCAGTGCGTCTCCAAAAGTCAAGGGGGGATCTCAACACCACTGGGACCGTTATGGGAACATCGAGATGCTGTTACTCCAAATCCAGCGCTGTGTTTGTTTTGTTCTTCTGTTTTCCCTCACTTTACTTCCTCACTCTCTCCACTTGCTCAACTCTCCTGAACCCAGTCCCAAATCCCACATCCCAAGACACCATTGAGCTGCAGATATAAACATAATTCTGGGGAGCTTACTGAATAGTTGGAGGCAAATTCTAGTGAAAAGATCAGAGCTGCCCCCTTTAGAGAATTTTTGCAAAATTATCTCACAGAGTTCCTGGAACACGAACAGCAGCGGCAAGGCAAAATGTCAGCATTAATTTGATGTGGCTTTTCGTTAAATGCAGAATGGTTCATTAAAGCCTTAAGCAGGTGGCAGGTTTGGCAGTCCAGTGTGTGTGCACGATGGGCAGATTTATTATGCTTCTTGTTCTAAAATATTTATGCAGAAACAGACTCAGTGAGATAAATTATCTTGTTTCACAAGAGCATTCTGTTGAAGGCGGCTATGATAACTGCCATATCAATCAAATTATGCAATGAAACCTTACCATCAATTTTACAATCATCATCAATTATTTATAGTTCGGGAAGAGTCTTTCCATTACTTCTCCATTTTAGCTTTAGGGTCTTGTGGGTATCATTTACCCACATATGGAAAACAGTGCCATAAAATAGAGACTACGCAGGATGCCACAATGGTTATGGAGGTTCCGAGTAGGAATCAGATATGCATTTCAAAGCAAGACACATGGATAGCACTGGCTCTAAACATTCTGCATGGTGACATCCAGTGGATCAGAGTGCGTAAATATCCAAGGGTGTTCAAATATGGAAAGAGCTTTGCTCTGTCAAATGAGGTGAACTATGGTCCAACTAGAGCTCAACAAAATCACAAGTGGAACCAAGTGCATCGTTTCGTTACCAATGGATGTTCATGCTCTTCCTGAGCCCACAGAGTAAAGTCATTGTGAACTGAAATGTTCACCAGTGGGAGCTTGTTTTAGGAACTTGAAACAGTCCTGGAAATCTTCCCATAAGGGTATAGACATGGTTACCCACACTCCATCCTATCAGGCAACGTGGAACCTGGGTTATTCATATGCAATAATCTACCAGCCATATTCTAGCTATCCTGACCTGGTAATTCTACTTCTCCCAAGTGTGGAGTGTGTGCTGCACCTTGTACTCTCCTAGAGAAAACATGCAGAGAGCTCTAGCAAGAGTGGGCCGCATCGCTTCTTAACTCCTACCTGACTTCCATTAGGGGAGTACTGGCTCTCCTCACTGTCGCATCAGCTCAGTATCTCAGGGATGGGCATGTGGCTTCTTACACAGCTACCAATCTTTCTGGTACACTCAGCACAGAAGAAAGCTTCCCCTTTGTGTTGACCGAGCCCCTCTTTCTTGTTATTGACTATATCGCTTGCTTTTCTCCAAAATTCTGCTCAGGAATAAATTCCATGAAGATTGCTCAGGCTAACTCTGATTACAAACTGTTACAAGTACCCCCTCTCCACATCCATGAATGGATGGACAAATAGACATTTCTTTGTGGCTATTTATGTTCTTGGGTCCATGAGGAACACTCAGATGAGACATAACGTAGATTCTGTCTTGGGAAAATCCTACAACTAAGTTCAAGTTGATTGATTCTAAGAGTCATTGATTGTGAATGATCAGTTAGTGCCAGTCCAAGGCACACTCTGTGTGGCAGGGCAGCCCTATAGTGCCAGGCCCAGGTGCACACACTGTGGCATGACAGCGCTATGTGCACTGTCATGTCTTGACAGGACAGAAGTGAGATGCTACTGACATTTATGGGTAATCATCCATCAGAGGGGTTATTGAGACCTGGAGTCGGGAAGACTAAGTTAGTTCGGAGGGAGGTTGTTTCTTCAATTGTGAGTTCTGTAATTATGAGTCAGTCGTAGTCTTAGAAATGCTTCAGTTTCTTTATCAATAGAATAACGCTGAGGTAGCGATGCAGAGAAATTGGTTCTGGGATGATATATGTCTTATGCCACTTTCTGTCACCAGAATGAACTAGATAATTTATAGGAAAAGAGGCTTCATTTGGTTCACACTTGCAGAGATCCAAGACCACAGTACCAGCAGCTATTCAACTATAGACAGGGATTCCAGATAATGACCTCACATGGACAGAGCACATAGAAGGGAGAGTGAAGGGGCGTGTCAGCCTGCTTTAGGGCAGGCCAGTCTCCCAGTAAAGAATCCAGCTCTGAGAGACCAAACCCACCTCAGAATTTGAGTATTAATCCTTTTGACTCTTGGGATTCCATGACTTAATAATGTCTTAGAGTGTCAACAGCTCGCAACTGGGAACAAAACCTAGACATGAATTTCCAATCCTATGCAAACCAAAGCAATGTGCATGTATGTGTCTATGAGAGAAAGAGAGAGACAGAGACAGACAGATGACAGAAAAAAACAAAAGACAAGATCCTTGTTGCAAGGTGTGCAGAAGTGTCCCAGTGCATAAACAAGTCTTCCATGTCAAGGTGATAACTTGAGTTTCAATGGAGTACACATGCTCACTCTGGCATGCTATACAGGCACCATATATATGTATGCGTGTACACACACATACACACACACACACACACACACACGAGAATAATAACTTTAAAATATGAATGTTCTTGTTGCTCAAATGTTCAAAGAGATCGTGTTGTTTTGGGATGTGTGATAACAAGCCACAGTCCTTATGCTCTTCTCAAAAGGGCCTGTGTGCTCTGATAGTGGAAGATGAATGGTCTAGGTTTCCCAGCAAGGCTGGCTGAGTGACAAGGCTTAGTTCTTGTATTTATAGACAAAAAGAGAAATAGATAAGAGAAGTAATATAAACTCTGATGTGACAGTGGGTCCCCCAATATGTTTACTGGTCCTTAGCAAAGTGGCATGTGGAAAACACAAATTACCGAGCCCCAACCATATCGACTGGATCAGACCCCCAGTGCTTCTGAGGAATCCTGAAATTTGAGAACCAGTGCCCTATCAATCAGCTGGGCTTAGCAGCAGATGCTGTTAACTTGGTGAATAGCCCATGGGCCGAAAGGGCCAGAGGAGGTGCCTTGAGCTTCTGAACATTCCCAGTAACAACAAATGACCTCAGCTTCCCCAGCAGTGCAGACTCCTCATGGTATTTCCATGAAATCTGAATGACCACTAGATGCCTGTCAGCCTCTGCAGGTCTTCTTTGCATAAGTAAATCTATAAGTTTCAGAGAGGTGCTTTGCCTCTGCGAGGAGCTACACTTGTGTGTTCTAAAGGTAGGTGTCTCTTAGGTAGAAGAGGAAGGGTGGCTTTAAGAGATTAAGCGCATCACGCTGCAGAGTGATGAGATGTCAACACATCGACAGAGTCGTCTCCTTCCTCAGTGTGTGATGTGCTGCCAGAAGGATCACTGCCCGAGGATGGCGCCCAGCTTCCCCCACTCTCCAGTGTGAATCTTGTCTTCCTTCCCTGCCTTTCTCTTCCATTCACATCTTGAAAGTTCCAATCATAGGGCAAAGGCAGTAAGCGAAAGAATAGAGAGAAATATGGCTGAAGAACAGAGGGCCAGAAGAAGGCACACAGAGAAGTTTATCTTCCACACCAGAGACCATTCATCTCCCTCTCTCAAAGCCGGTCCTTTCAAAGATAGCATAAGGATTGTGCCATTTTATCATGTATCCCAAGACAACACGATCTCTTTGAACATGGTAGCAACAAGAAAGTTCATATTTTAAAGTTATCATTATTATTGTCTCCATATTTAAAGAAATATATATGGGAAGAAAATCAGAAAAGGTACCTAAAATTTAGCTGTGAAGAGCGAATGAAAACACCCTGTGCAATTGATGAATAGGACAATAACTTGCATTGATCCTTTGTGTTTATAATTTCACTTTCAAAAAACTTAGGAATATTTTTATGCCTACCATTTTATCTGTATAATTTTTCCATGAAATACTTAATCTTAACCTGTTTTTTATATATTTCTTCAATTTTATCAGAGATATTTTCCATGTAAATCTTCAATTTTATCAGAAAATTTTATAATTCCACTTTCAATCAACTTAGAAATATTTTATGCCTACCATTTTATCTGTATAATTTTCCATGATAATCTTCAATTTTAATGTTTTTCCATATAATTTTTTTCAATTTTATCAGAAATATTTTCCATGTAAATCTTCAATTTTATCAGAAAATGTTTATAATTCTACTTTCAATCAACCTAGGAATATTTTTATTCCTACCAATTTATCTGTATAAATTTCTTCAATTTTATCAGAGATATTTTCCATGTAAATCCTCAATTTTATCAGAAAATGTTTTTACTTCTACTCTCAATCAATTTAGGAATATTTTTATGCCTACCATCTTATCTGTATAATTTTTCATGAAATAGTCAGTTTTAACGTGTTTTTCTATATATTTCTTGAGTTTTATCAGAAATACTTTCCTTGTAGATTTTCACTTTTATCAGAAAATGTTTATAATTCCACTTTCAATCAACTTAGGAATATTTCTATGCCTATCATTTTATCTGTATAATTTTTCCATGAAATAGTCAATCTTAATATGTTTTTCTATATATTTCTTCAATTTTATCAGAGATATTTTCCATGTATATTTACACAATGGAATACTACTCAACAATTAGAAACGATGAATTCATGAAATTCTTAGGCAAATGGGGAACAGGGGGAAGGAAGAGGGCTTATGGGACTTTTGGGGAGGGGGTAACCGGGAACAGGGAAATCATTTGGAATGTAAATAAAGAATATAGAAAATAAAAATAATTTAAAAAAAAAAGAAAAGAAAAGAAACTCCTGGACTGGGATTGGGACATCTTGAGGGCTTGGGAAACACTGCACAGGGCCCCGAAGAGCTGCCCGGGAGGAACAGCACAAGTTCAGGGCTGCAGTAGGAGACCTTGGAACCAGGTCACTAAGGGAAGGTGTGGCGCTAACAGAAGGAAAGGAAGAAAGGTTAGCCTGGCACTGCCAGCAAGCAGCTCATCCCTCTTCTGCAAAGACAGTCTTCTCTCCCACATCATCTACTCAAGCGCCCAGCTGACTGACAGCCTTGGAATCAGGCAACTCACACTTCCCTCCATACGGAAAGCAACTGAGCTCAATGTCTGAGCCTCCAGCCCTCTGAGAAAAGATGACAGAAAGAGTGTGTTGTTAAAAATAGTGGGGTTGTGTGCCTCTTGGGTACAGAGCATGAAGCTAACACACCCAAAGAAAGGGACGTGCCTAGAGGAAGAGAAGTCTAAGCCCGGGAATGGAAGCCAGCCCTTGAGAATGTTGGACTTTAGTATTTCTTTTAATTCTAAAGGCTTTCAAAGAGCTTCCCCATCCCCGCTCCCTGGTCCTCATCTTGATTGGCATGCAGTGTCAAATGATGGCTGGTAATGGAGAAACACACACAGTTAGCTTCTTCCGGAGCCCAATTGGAACACAGACTCTGCCTGTCTATTTAGTTTGCGTTAGAACTTGCTCTCCTAACAGGTGGGAAACTGAGGCACACCTGTTGATACAGAGAAATAGTAGACCTGATAACAGAAAAGAGTCTGCCTCAACTTACCCTACATAACTCAGCTAAGACCAGCCTGTACAACCCCAGTTGGTAGTGGAATGGGTATGAGATGACAGGATCCTCAAAGACGGTCATTCAGGCTAGTGTCCCCATTGAGACACCTGTATATCTTCAATGCCTTGACAGAAACAAAGGCCAGAAATGCCACAGAGTTGAGAAACTACGCTATACTCCTAAGCGAAGCCTGGATTAAAAGTCCTATAGGAGGAACAACCTCACAAACAAGGGAGGCTGTAGTCAGGAACTAAATAGGTATCACCTGGCTTTGAGATGGATTAATTCATCTTTTTTCTAGTTTATTCTAATATCACTTAAAATTTCTCTCAATGATATAAAGCTCAATATTCATAAGGGTTTTATCCACATGGTCCTGGCTCATTTGGACAAATAAAACCAATCAAAATCATAGCAGAATGAGTGTTTAGAGACAGAAAATTTTCTGAGCTGGTGTCCTTCAGAACAGGAACCCATGCTGCTTCTAAACTCATGGTCCTTCAAAAAGGAGAGTGTTCAAGGGACAAGTCTCCCAAGAGACAGAACACATAGAAGCTTAATTAATTCAACAGATGGCAGAAGCACCTACTTATAGCAGACACTGAGACTCTTTGCCTCCCCTATGCCTGTTCTTGGAGGTTCTAGTGTTTGCTGGTGGCATATTCATTCGTAGCACATCATTCCTTCCAGAAGAGGCATTGTGTCCACTTCGACAAATAAGCTTAGTTTTCAGCTGCAATCCCCGACCCAGAATCTGGCACAAGTAAAGTTCTGTAGAAAGCACTGTTCTCGAGCACGTAAGTGCATGAGGCGTGTACATGGGTTTGTGGAGCCTCCTGAGGGATAAAAAGCGTGACCCATCCATCCGCAGCAGAAAGAGGGAGACGCCCTGCACTCTCAGGTTCAATGCAGGAGGCATGCACCTCCTGTTGACGGCCTCACCCGCAAGCATGCCATGCCCACTTCTACTCACTCACGACAACTTCCCCAATACATACATCATGTCCCTGTCCCCCGTGAGCCGTGTAACTAGAATAAGAACGTTCAAAAATAAAAGTTTGAATTCCGAGAAGAAGCTCTGTAGACAAATATATGATATTTATTACTGTGATTGTTCTAATAGACACAGACGAAATAGAGGAAACACAAAATAAACCATATAGATCTTTCGGGAAGGCTTAGCAAAAGCAAATCAAAGGTAGTCAGCTTTTTCCAAGTAAGAAACTCAACAGAAGCACAGGCTACTCAGAGGATGTATCTGGGCAAAAATAGTGAGGTATAAAAGAAGATCATGTTTCCCATATTAAGCACTTTAGAACAAAAGGCATCATTAAGGAATGTCTGCGGCAGAACCCCAATAATGAAGGGTTCTATATGTCAAAATGATTGATTTTTTATGTTGTTGGACAACTGTTTGTGACCAGGCATGCCCATTAGAATGTCTTAGATATCCCTTGACCATATAATACTCATGTCCTAACCTAGGAGATTCCAGGTCTGTGGATCTGGGATTGACAGCTTCACTGACACTTTCTTAAACCTCCACGATGCATGTTTTGATCAAGCGCTGCTTTCAGCTCAGAAAGAACACTATGTTTTTGAGATTCTGAGCATGGAAATCCACCTTCAGCTTCATGGTGGCTAGGTCCTTTCTTGGGCAATGGGGAGGAAATCCTACAGGGATGAAAGTGCAAGAGGAACGGCTCACGAAAATGAGGTCCTGAGGCCCAGTCAGTGAGCTTGTGGACAGGAATTACTTCACAAAGAAGGGTGACCTCAAATCACACCCCTCTTCCTGTCTGGTTTGGTGATACCATCATTTCCAGGTATGGAGGCAGGTAGAAGAGAGAAAGGAAAGTGAGTTACTACCCTCATCTTCATAATTGGTTAGGCTCAGAGCATGAATTATGCAGGAGACTGAGAAGGTATTGATTTAATATGCCCCATAGCTCTCTCCACTGCAGTTTTGGTAATTTGGGAGTGGTTTTATTTAATTTGGCTAGCATGACACTCTCACAGTTCCAAATCCCATAGGCAAGTTGCAATTGTAACAATTTATGCCAAGTCAATGGCAAATGGAACCACTCTCTTTGCCTGAGGTTGGAAGGAGACGGCATAGGCAACCCAAGAAACTTTCTCTCACTCCATCTTTTCTAGCAATGCAGGGCACCGGGATGCATGCTCAAATTTCTCAAGAAATCCCACAGGCTTGCCTGATCATTTGATGGGAGAATGGCAGTGTACAAAATATTGTGCTCTTCTAGGTAGATTTGACAATTCAGCCCTCATGAATATCCTTAGACATATTCATTTCTACAATCTTTTCCCCTCCTCTCCACATTCCTCAGCTTCCTTCTGTGGCTCAGAGTTCTGATGACTTGTACTGAAGTCATGAAAAAGGTTGTTGACCAATTTTCTTACACAAGTGGAGAGTCGAGCTCACCAATATGCTGTTTGACCTTCCTGGGTTTCTTTTAAGGCTACATCCTTTACTTTGTGACAGTTCTATGAAGGGAAGTAGATATATTATTTGTCTATAAGTACCTTCTGAAGACAGTGGTGTCACTAAATACAAGAATAAAATGAACTTTCTCATGCTTCACTTTGAAACATATTTCACAGCAGATATCTGACCTTATGAACCAAGGCAAAGCATCTACGTTTTGTTTTTTTTTTATTTTATTTTATTTTTTTAATTTACATTCCAAATCACTTCCCCTTTCCCGTTTCCTCCCTCCCCGAAAGTCCCATAAGCCCCCTTCCCTCCCTCTTTTCTCCATTCAACCCCCTCTCATTACTCTGTCCTGGCGTTCCCCTACATCCAGTATCTGAGTATTTTTACATACATGTAGATATTAATAATACGTTCATCTTCTTTCTCATAGCACTTTCTCCTATCAAACCCTTTCAATATGTTGTCACTGTGGTGAGAACAAATCTATTTACCCACTGCAATAGCCCATTCTTTATAAAAATGTGTGCTATGAATTTCTAACTATATGTGTTGTCACAAATATGTGGGGAGTGTAGACCTAAATTCTACCAGGAAGAACAAAGACAAACTGGTATCAATTAAACAATGTCAGGTTCTTCTTTGGACGTTTTGGACTCTCCCCTTTTGGGAGAGGTGGGCCTTAATTTTCAAGAAGCCCCAGTTTCTATATCTAAGCATGCTCACAGAAGTTTTAAAGTTTTGAGTGTAGAGTTGGATGGAATAAAATTGTTTGCAATTTTCTGTTTAATTTTAATTATCTTTAATCTGATGTCTGAGAAAATTACCATTCATAAGTGCAGTAAAGGTCTGAAACAAAGAAGTCATTGAGGAGATGTCAGGCAGAAATTACTAAAAAGCCCACTTTCCTCAGATTTGTGCCTATTTTTCTCACAGGTTAACAATCAGTGGATACCAGAAAACTGAAGAGGACCCCAAGTGGTAGTGCCAGACACCCTTGAAATGTATAGCTTTTCCATGTGCAAAAAAATATTGTTTGCCTATTACCTTGATAATGACAACTATTTTTATTTCGGTGCTACTAGAATCTTTCATTTTACTTGGGCTATATTTATTCTATATATCCTGACATAGAAGCAATTAAAAACTTATATGCCAATGAGTATTTAATAAGCATTTCTTGGGCTGCCAAGATGACTCAGTGGGTAAAGATAGCAGGCCTAATGCCCTAAGCTTGATTCCCAAGACACATGAAGGACTGACCTCTGCAAGTTAATCTTTGATCACCAGAAGCACATTGTGACGAGGCTTTCTGTCTGTCTGAACATGAACCCACATGCACACACACATGCATACATAAACATGTGCAAAACCAAATAAATTTTAAAAATCAAAATAAGAACACTTTTGTTTAGATAATGAGCTTTTAAATATTTTCTGTTGACTTTGATTCATGACACTGCATATAAAGTTATTTATTTTTATGATAAAGAATAAAATAAACAAAATACAGAAAATAATGAAAACACAGAAGAAACTGTACAATTGAACTTCATATGCTCGGAAAATTAAACCACACTATCCTGAACCTTGTTGTTTTGAAATATTTTTCTGAGATAAGAATAAGAATAGACTAAATGGTAAATAGGCTGTTGTAAATTTGCAACTATGGTCAACTTGATTCTCATTACCCAGGGTAAGACATAGTCAAGAATATTGGAAACTGAGTTGTTCATGTATATACATACATACATACATATATATATGTGTGTATATACACACACATATATATGTACATATATACATACATATATATGTAAAAGCATCCCCTAGTTATCCAACTGATGAGCCTTCTTTTCATGTGGTCCACTAACCAGGGAAAGGCCTGGGTGTGTATCTGTAACAAAATATATTCACCGCATTCAATTGCAGAAAGCACACACATCAATTTATCAAAAAATATCTATGACAAATTATATCTACAACAAACCCTATCTGCAACAAACCCCGGGTGTGTTGCTGACGACTTGTTCAGGATTGAAACACATGTCAACCACCCTGTCGTGTTTACAACCAAGTGGCTGGATTTAGCTATTTTGGTCTGCAAAGAGAACTAAAGGTCACGTGTATCCGGGAGACTGAGTCTGGCTACTTCTGAAGCTTTAGAGTAACTGATATCAATGAAGATGAACTGAAACTCGTAAAACACCAAATGGACGAGGAATGGAAATTCTCAAAATAACAGATGCTGCCACGTGCCAGCAGCTGTCTGAAGAACTCCCCTCCTCAGATTTTCTGAAATCAACTCAACAGGGGCACCGCCCTCTCTCACTCTCATCCTCTGTGGCCTCCCCGAGCATCTGGCTTATCAAAACCAGTATCTGTGAATTAATCATGCTGTCTTGTTATATGTACATGAAAGGTTGATTTTAAAGTTACACTTAAAGCAGTAGTTCCAGAAAGGGGGGGGAGAGCTGTTGGAAATAAAAACATCAGTACTGAGCAGTGTTGACTAAAGGGCAGAAAGCTGTTCAACCCCTCAAATGTGTGTTCTTCTTGCTTCACAGTGGGCAAGACTGAGGAACTTCCTGGCTTGTTTCTTCCCCTAGAGGAGAGAATGCTCTCAGGGTGGGAGGGAGAGTGACTGCTCCAACTTAAAACTTAAGAAATTCTAGGTACAGGGCTGGAACAATGGCTGGGCAGGAAGGAGTTAGCTGCACAAGGCTTTTTGAAAACCAAAATGGCCTCTGCGAAAATGTCCTTCAATAGCGTGAACAGTGAGAGTGTTTTAGTTTCCCCCTGTGTTAGCTTATGAGGGGACATATTTTAATTAATTAAGACTTTTCATTTCCTCTTGTGAGTGTTGAGTATGAGAGACGGCCACAGGCTGGAAAGTTTGTGCTTAGCTCATTGGTAGGGTGAGGCCATCTTTCCCATGCAAGTTAGCCAACACCGCACCCACGGAGCTTGTTAAAGGACTGGATACTTGGCCAGCCACAGAGTTAAGGAGGCTTTGGTGATTCCCTGGGACCTGTCATTATGAATGCACTGTGTGAGAACATGACATGCTAAGAGTTCTACAGGGATGACCCTGGGAACATCAGTGTAAATGTCACGGCTCTGGATGGAGTCCATACCTCTCAGAGTGAGGGGCCTCTGCACGTCTGTGCTCAACGCAAGGAAAATAGTTACTGCATACATTCTATATTCGATTCTATACACAGATCAGAATGCCATGGTCAGAGCTCAGAGCTCAGGTAAGGTTTGTGAAGATGACTCTGTGGGACTTTGAACCACAACAAGAGGTTCATAGTCCTCATGGGACGACGCCCAAGCCAGGTGTGAGAAGTTACTTCAGGTGAAGTTCCCTCACTTGGTTGTTCTGGCAGAAACATGGAGTATAAAATTTCATCTTGGGTAGAAAATGTCAAAGAAGAACTGGTCTATGCTTTTCTAAGTTTAATAAGCATGTGACGCCCATTGAGAAAAGACAACCCCAACAACCACCACAATAGCAAATGGAGGAGGTAGATCCCGCTGTCCCAAGAGTGATGGGTTTGCCTGTCCCACTACTGAAAACATATTTTTCCCCCCTATAATTTGTATGAAAACAATTAAGAGAAGAGTTTTCTTCTTTTCATAGACAAGACGAAAGAACTTACCAGCCAGTTGGCCAATAAGTTCAAATGTGGAGGAGATGGCTCAGATTGTAAAGAGTTTGATGAGCAAACCCAAAGACCTGAGTTCAACCCCATGACCTACAGAAAACGCCTGGCATGGGTGGCCTGAGCTTGCAATCCCATCCTCAGGCAAGTAGAGACTGAAGCTTTCTGGTTAGCTGGCTGTCAAGTGTAGCCTATTTGGTGAGCTTCAGGCCGAGGAGAAGGGAAGGGGGCTTATGGGACTTTCGGGGAGGGAGGAAACGGGAAAGGGGAAGTGATTTGGAATGTAAATTAAAAAAATAAAATAAAATAAAAAAAAATACATACAACACCTGAACAATGACACAAGGCTATCCTCTGGCCTGGAAATGCACACAAGAACACACACACGGTTACCTACACACACATGAACATGTGCACACATGAACATGTACACACAAGAAACAATGCAATCCCCAGCGCATGCTAACTGCAGCTATGGTGTTCCTCAGAACCTCATTTTGAAGTTCTTATCTGCCCTGCCTCCACAGCCAAGAGAGATTAGTCCCTTTTAACAGTGTCCCAGGGTCAATACACTGCCTACCTTAGCTTGCCTGAGCCCTGTCCCAGGGCAAGCAGTTTCCACATTAGAATGATTCAGCAGGTAAAGATGTTTACCACCAAGACAGATAACTAAATTCAATCCCCAAGACTCATAAAAGAAGCAAACGATTCCTGCAAGCAGGCCTCTGAGGACACACGAATGCATGTGCACACACATCCATCCGCCCTAGTCACTCCTACCCCTCAAACCCCAACACACGAATAAAGACAATGTCAAAAACAAAAGTCTTCTGTTTTGACCTCTCTCACTTGTATTTCCTCACTAGCTAGATGCTAATTATTTTGTTACTCCTAAAGCACACATTCTCTGGAGGCTCAAAACAGTAAAAAGGGGGTTGTCTCTCCTTTCTTCTGAGAACAATCCTTCTTAAATCTTATTAAACCAAAGAGAGCAAAGTGTTAGAACTCATGCCCTTTGACCCCAAGGCTCCAGCATGCCCTAAGTACCATATTGCAACACAGGTGGGACTGGATGCCAAGAAATTCTTTCCCTGGTTCACAGCCTGCAAGTAGATGCTGGGGGAGATGGAAAATTTCAGCCTTAGCCCAGGGGAAAAAGAAGATAAAAGAGCCAAGAGGAAAATAACATCTAGTGATTTCCATGTAAGAAATAACCTTACAAAACCTCGGTTTCAAAACTAACGTGAACGAGTCATTCACATTGAGAGAAATTATTTCATTCCAAAACAGGAGAGAGAGAATAAATGAAAAGCAAGATGAAATATATTACTTTGTCTTATTCAATAGAAAATCCCACAAAACAGACTACAACATTACATAAATTTTATATATATATAATTTGCCTGTATGTGCACTGTTCTACAGAAGTCAGAATACAGTTGTGTTTGTTTGTTTGTTTGTTTAAAGCACTTTGCACTTCAGTCAAGAATATGTGCTGGTCAACCCTGACAGACACACGATCCTCAAGTGCCTGTCTTGGCATCATTAGCAAAGCCAGAACAGTATGCAGCCCACTCAGTAGCTGCAGTTAAAGTGACCGCAGACACCGTCCTCTTCACCTTACGAAACCTCAGTTTCCAAAACTAACGTGAACGAGCCATTCACATGAGAGAAATGACTTCATTCTGAAACAGAAATACTATGCTTTATCTGTTCCTTTCATAATGAAGTACTTTTATGCTGAAGTATTTCAGGTATAAAAAAAAAATAGGAACTCTCGTTTTCTTGAAATGTCCTTTGAATCTGATTAGAAATTTTAATTTCAAATTAGATGATTACATGCTTTTCTTTTTCTTGCTCCTGTTTTGCATTTTTTGAATGTTTTTCAGAATTGCCTAGAAAGATTAGGAAATATTTCCATGTTTATGGGCACCTTAAGCGAGTAGCTCATGCAATAACATTTTGACTTGGAATAAAGGACAATCGGAAACCATGCAGGTGTCATAGCTGAAGACGTTGAAACCTGAATTTATCTGGCAGTAAAAGAAACAGAAATTTATTCCGTTGTAAAGCTATTCAAAGGTGACTTTTTCAGTGGTTGACAAAACTGCTAATTTTGGACTGACCAAAGAATTCAAATATTTCTGTTAGTGTTATTGTTCTGAATGGAGCCTTCATTTCTTTTCCTTCAAGTACACAGTATATTTACTTTCTTAACACATAATATTGCCAAATTTATATTTTAATGTTTTATGTATATGGCTGAGAGTTATACTTGACATTTCCTTTTGTCAGATATTAAAGCAAACAGCCTTATTAAATAGTTAATGATTAAAATTTCCAATTCAGCTCTTTTACGTAAATTGATTATTCTGTACCACCAAGACCCTGGAGGACAAATAATGCTCAATAGTATTATTAAAATAGTGTGATTTCATAATCTACCCAGTGGAGCATGCACCCAACACATGGGGACAGTGACTGCACTGTGAGCGTATCTGTAAACTTAGGCCCACACACATGATTCTGAAACTGACTACACATGACACAGGCTACATACCATGCTGGGGCAGAGAGTGCCTGCTGCCCACACAGGCCCACAAGCAGCAATCCAAGCGACATACATATCCTTAGTGAAAATACCCAAAATCCAGGAACCCTTTTTGGTGAGAATTTTAGTTATGAATTCCATTGCACTAATGAGAAAAATTAAATCATAATATCTTATCAAATTACAGCTACCTTGTATATATTTAATTCAAAATACAGACTAAATTTACATGTCCTATATGTAAATTTGTCTAATATTCAAGACCTGTGCCCTCTATTCCTTACTTCATGATTCTAAGATGCATACAAAGTATACACAGAAACTCACATTGTATGTGGTGAGCCAGAATACAGAGTAACATGCATTCTTCGAATTTCAAAAAATAGAATAAAGATCTGTACAGGAAGACTTCACAATGTTCCCACACCCATTCTGTAGGATACAGGTTTTATCAGTAACATAAATTGGCTCTGACTCTCCTTTTCCAACTTATAGATTAACTGATTTCCTTTACTCCATGACCTCATAATAATTAAAGAATATGAAGGAGAAAGAGTATGTAGCATGGGAGGTTTAGATCTAAGTGATCAATAGTATTCAATAACTATCAATATCTGTGTTCAGGTCATAGATTCCTCATATGAAAGCAGGCAACACAGTCTATACTGCACACATGTCTTAACTTCTGCATAAATGAGTTTGTTATGAACTTACCTTTCCCCTAAAATGCCAGACTGTGAAACCTTAATTCTCAATGTAACTAGGTTTAGAGACAGAACCTGATGACAATGAAGGTTAAATGTTTCTGGGATGTTAAGTCCCTAACCCAATGTGGCCTTGTCCTTACAAGAAGGTAATGATACAGGGAGACATTCAGATGAACAAACATGGCAAGACACTGAGAAGACTTCAAACATCTCCACTGTAAATATGTATTACCAAGTTTCCATTTAATGGTTTTAGGGTTTTTGGGGTTTTTTTTGGATTTTTTGGTCTTTTTGTTGTTGTTTTTTTTTTGACAAGCCAACAGAACAAAGTCTGGCTTTGATGTACATTAAACAGTGCTTGCCAGTAGAGACGTTGACTAGTCGATAAATAGCTCAATTTTCATCAGCGTTTTAGAAATCCCCAAATCTCAGCTGGGTGAAGAAATGAATTTATTTTCAAAAAAAAGGTCTAAAATTTTTACTATCAGAGTGTTTTGGTTGACTTTTAAATCTCTAAGATTATGGATATTAAATATTTTTTAAATAGCAAAAAACTTTTCAAAAATTAGATGTGCATTAGAAATAAATAATTTTAAAACATCCACTATTTTAATTAATATATGACCTTAAAAGAAAAAAAGTACACATTTAATCATCAAAGCATCAATTCATAGAAGGGTAAAAAAATATAAGGCAATTGATTATGTATTATTTAGTAAAAATAGGAAAATTTTAACTACATGTTACTATGTCCACAATCTGCATAAAAACTAAGAATGAATATTCTCAAATGTAACACTGCTAATCATGAGGAATTGGTGAGCTCCTGGCCAACAAGAGACCTTGTCTCAGCATAAGGAGAATAGCCTTCTTAAGGAACCACACACATACACATGTGCCTATGTCCATGTATGTGTACCATGTATATGAATACAAATACTCATAAACATATGTTTCGGTTTTGTTTTGTTTTTTTTGTTTTTTTTTTTGTTTTTTTGTTTTTTTGTTTTTTTTTTTTTTTTTTTTTTGATTTTTCAAGACAGGGTTTCTCTGCATAGTCCTGGCTGTCCTGGAACCTGCTCTGTAGACCAGGCTGGTCTCGAACTCAGAAATGCACCTGCCTCTGCCTCCCAAGTGCTAGGATTAAAGGCGTGCGCCACCACTGCCCAGCCATATGTTTTTTTTAAAATCTCTGAAAAGTACAAAGCATGCTGACTTTTACATATCCAGACTTTTACACTTAATGGATACAGACAAAGGAAATATTTGGTAGTACAGGGCATCACCTTAATTATCCTTCATCTCCATCATCTACTGTATCCCTTATGTATCCCTTGGGCTGGTCCCTAGTCTCCATTTCATTTCCATTTACAGCTGTGAGAATTTAGTCTAAAGACCAAACAGTCACATTCTTTCCCCTAGTAATAAAATTGATACATAGACCGCTACAGGACTGCAGGTATTAAGGACTGTAGGGCACTAGAAACACAGCATTCAGTTAGTGACTAAGACTGAAATGAGACAGGCAAGATTAAGGGTCTGGCTGCCAAACTAAAGCCATCTTTCGGCTAGCAGAGAGGATGGTGATTCTCATAACATACAGTGAGCATTCACGGGGCAAACATTCAGTAAACACTATAGAATTATGGGCCCTCACACTGAAGTGCTTTTCCATGATGTCAGCCAGTCAGCTAACACATTTGTAGCTGCCCTGTGGGATCTTAACTTTCCACAACAGAACACACATCACCCCACCTGGAGCTCTGAAGACACACGTGCAACATAGTTGCAGACTTCTGTGAAGAAGATTCATTTCTAATTGGCAATTTTTAAAACATGCAAAAGAACAGCACATTCTATTTTAGGACCTTTATCAGGAAGCTTTAGGCTTCCCAGGCGATAACTGAAAAGCAGACATCACAGAGCTTCTCAAGGACATAAAAATTAAGTTCCAGGGGGCAAGGGTGGCTGCATTTCCAGAACCAAAGTAAAGCTATTTTTAAACAATTAAAACGCAACAGGCAGCAGGTAATTCTCAAGCCAAGGCACATTTTATTTTCCTTTTCTTCGACGTAAATCACACTCTCTTGACAGAAAGCCTCCGTACATTAAAAACTCATAGAAAATAATAGTTCTCTATGTGGTACTCTTGATTTTTATGGCTGATGGTAAATGGTGATTTCGAGTCTTTGGCCTTTTTGTTTCAGATCTTCCCATTCTGTCCTCCTTCTTTAAAAGGGATGGAAGTGAACATTCCTCCATTGAACTCAAGGTATAATACAGGCTCAAATACCCCCGCCACCTGCATTCTCAAAGAACATGTGCCTTAATTAAGTTTATCTGTGAAAATCACTTTGTTCTTCCTAAGCTGGGTTTTAAGTCATTAATGTGTCCTCCACATTCTGTGTAATATACCAAACTCATTTTATAACTGCAATCAAATGCCTAAAAATGATACAAGCTGTTTAGTTAAAAACTCAGGAGAGCAGACACAAGAATAAAACATTCCAGGCACACTTGGCTGGACTTTTTAAAGATGAGATGAATCAGAAGTACCTAGCTCCCCCTCCCACCCCCATGGATGGCCTCAGGCATCTTTCCCTGTAGATACATATTCAACTCCTACTATTTAATGACAGGCATTTCTGTCACAGGCCTGTCAAGAACATCCAAAAAGGACAGACACTCAGAATCTGTCAACAGATATGACAACAAACAAGGGACAATCCCTTTCTTCAGAAAGATGATGGTGTTCTATTTGGGGAAACAGGAATACATACGTGAGCAACACGTACAGGATACTAGATAGTGATGATCCCCATAAAAACAAGACACACATGCACTCAGAGTGTGCCTGCACGAAGAGATCCACGCTTTCTGAAGGGCGGATCTTCCAAGTTTCATTTAGAATGTGGCACTCAAGCAGAGACCGCTGTCCCTGACCATGAGACAGCATCTACACCTGACCTTTCACATGGCCATTATGATTAAAATTCAGTTTTACATCCATCACTAAATTCTATTTTTCTGGGGTGAGTATGCTTCCCAAAGTTCTACATATAGAAATAAGGAAGCAACAAGAGTTTAAGCGACTCATTCATGACTGAATACCAGTCACTTCTGAAGGGCAGAGCTAGCCCAGGTCACTGAGGCCACACAAAGTTATATCCTTACTATAGAATGAGTGTCATTAGCGTGTCACTCAGGCCGTGACATGCGGGTGCCAGACTATGAAAGACACCAACATAGGAAGAGACAGAGGAATGAGGTTGTTTTGCCCAATTTGCTCTGTGCTGTGATTTGAATCCTATTGGCATCTCCAGTGCTGCTCAGTAATTACGGAGTGTAAACACACTTTATGAAGCACCAATTGTAATAATTAAATCCAATTATTTTCTGCTCCAAACACCAATGTTAGGTCTTTCAGATCTGATTGGATTACACTTCATCTTGTAGAAAGTATGGTTCAAATTCCAATATTAAGCACTAATGTTAGCAAATGGTGTCTTCCCAATTCTTCAGTTCCAGTTAGAATTAATCATTTTCATCCTTACATTCTTAATCCAGTTGCCTAACTTGTCAGGGTCTGTAAGTCCATCTCTCTTAGTAATGAATATTTACAAGGTAAAGCCAATGCTTTTCCTGCTTGCATGCCACTTAAAACTGGCCACAAGGCTTCATTAGTCATATATCCCTAAATGAGTATTGGTGAACTGGAAATAAGCAAACCTTGTTGCAAACTGTAGGAAACACTATTTTATCCCACTACACCCTAAGGTGTGCCTTTGCCAGATCACTACACAAGCATCACTTACATCTCTCTGAAAACCAGTCTGATATGTGATGCACAGATGAACAGTTGAGTCTGAGATGACAAGCCTTCATGATACTATAAGACCTTGATTATATCATTTATATATGTATATCTCCTATCATTGGAAAGTTACATGAACTAAGGGCATTGTATTGTATTTGATTGAAGATCGTATCTGACAATCCAGCTAAGAAGTAACGGTGTGGACATTTTCCAAAATCATTTTCATAAAGAAAGTGAAGTTGAACCAAAGGAGGTGCTTGTGTTGTAGCATTTTTTTGATACTTGAATGACTTTTCATAGACAAATAGAAACCTTTGCAAACACTGTGTAGTGAGATAGAAATAATATGTGATTAAAGTATATTGTATCAATTACCAAACACTGCCATTTTGAAATCTCCATTAAATTAACTCATCAAATTCAAAGCTATTTTATTGTATTTCTTTCTTTTTTTTTGGTTTTTCGAGGTATTTCTTTCTAAAACTAAAATCTCTCTCTCTCTCTCTCTCTCTCTCTCTCTCTCTCTCTCTCTCTCTCTCTCTCTCTGTGTGTGTGTGTGTGTGTGTGTGTAGTGTAGTGTTTCTATGAGACACAAGATAAAATATTAGATTTGATGTCCATTGCTTAGTGTTTCCCAGAGCATGGACCTACTTTTAAAAAGTCATATTTACCTTACACAAAAATTGCATTTAACCTCAGAGTGGAGAAATCTTTCTTGAAAGACCATCTTGTGCACATAATTACAACAATCTCAATGTACGACAGTGAAGAAGAGAAGAAATGAGGCAAACCTCCTTTCCTACAGAGACTGATTACATGTTAATAAATAGCCATTAAGTAAAGATCTCAGCCCTTATGGCTTGGGCTTTGTATTTTTAAGGTGAAAGAGTCCTTGCATTCAATCTGGTACTACTCTTGATTCTGAACATAAGCAGTCAATGCTGGTAGAGAAGCTATATTTTGATCTCAGTCTTCAACCCAATGTGATTCTTGTTTTCATTAACTGATACTGACCCAATCATCAAGTTTAGGAAATGATCAGTTCTATTAAATCCCCATAGTGCTACTGTGTGGCATGAAAATGCACTGTTAGGCTAAGCAGTCTATACAAACTGGTCTCAGACATCCCAGAAATGGTAATAGAAAGAAAGCTGGATTCTAGAATGAATTATGAAATTCTAACTTGTCCTGTTATTAATTTTATTTATATTTCTATTCATCAGTTTTAATTTTACAGAGGGGAAACCACACCACTTTATCCTGATATTGTTCAGACCTAGTAGACAACTCTGCTTCACAGAAAATGTTCACTATTATCTCTTTTGTTGAGTGGATGAATGTGTATAACTGTATGAAATGAAAGTTTCCTCTTTGGTGGAACTTGAGTGTTTATTTGTAGAAACAATAGTTTGTTAAAGCCCACACGATTACAGCCATTTAAATAAAGGAAAAAATTGTCAAAGGTTATATGGCTAATTAAAGGGACAGGACTTGAGTTGAGCCTTAGAGAGCTGCATGCCTGTGCACTGACATTCTAGTGCTCTCATAGAATAGTTGCCTGTCACTCCAATAACTTTCTACTCAAAGCAAAAGAAATAGTTACTTGATTTTTCAAACATAATGGTAATATGGTCTAGAATGTATCAGAAATCGAAAGAGCAGGAATGAAGTCCATGATGACTTTACTTGATGAGGGGCAGCTTTCTTCATTCACTTAGCATTGATTTATAGGAGCAATACATGCTTATATGATTTAATCAATGAAAAAACTTATCATTATCTTTCAATTTGTGTAAAACACTCTATTGCCCTTTGCTTTTGTCAAATGATTAAACTCTGAATTGATTTATGGAAATGAAAAGGACAGGGAATACATTTAAGGAGACAGCAGATATAAAGGAGGTGACTAAGACATTAGATAATTATTACTATCATCTCATTGAAGAAATAATTAGTCGTAACATGATTTTAAATTCTAAGGTTAAGAATTATGATATATTGATGTTTAAAAACATCATATGAGGCTGGAGAGATGGTTCAGTGGTTAGGAGTACTGGCTGCTCTTTCAGAAGACTTGGATCCAATTCCCAGCACCCACAGGACAGTTCATAACTGTCTGTAACTCCAGTTCCAGTGGAGTCTCACACAGAATGCAAGCAAAACACCAATGCACAGAAAATAAAAATAAATAAAATCATTAAAAATAACTTTTTTTACAAATCATATGGAATCTAGAAGAGTCCTGTAGGAACAATGCACAAATGCATAAGTAGTTATGAGAACATATTATAAAACTTTTAAGTTAACACTAAAGTTTTAGCATTGGATGTTTTCAAATGTAGTTATCCTTATTGTTTAGGTATGGATCAAGAGATGAATATCATTGAAAGAGATAGTCATTACTCTCACAGATCCCAATAGGAAAGATACAGATGATGTCCCATGAGCATGCACGGGGACTCAACTAGGCTGTCCAAAGGCAATAAACCCTTGGTTAATTGGTTGGTAATGGGGACTCATTTACTTTTCAGTAATTGCTCAGTTTTCCTCCCAATAATGCACTGAGCAATGTACCCAACTTGCCTGGTATGTCACCACAGTGTCCTTGTCACATTGACTCTTTATCACTAGTCTTGAGGATCACAACTGTCACAGGCTACAAGCACCTTGGTAACTACATCATACTCTTATGGCTCCTTAATGAAAACAAAACAAAACAAACCTTGCTTTGGGGGAAATTATGTACCTAAACAGATAAACACATATATTTAATATTACTTGTTTCTACAAGATTCTACAGGAAATTTTAAAATAGTAAAATAATAAATAATGGAAAATTTCTTAAGGGTATCAATTCTTCATTGACTCAAAGGGTTTCATAGCAGTTATTTTGTTGAATGTAAATATCCCAATGTATAAATATCCCAATAAGCCAATGTGAGAATTTATTACCTGTTTATATTTACTGAGCCCTAGACATGGTCAAAACAGCTCCAAGTCATATCCTTCTTGTCTTTTCCTGAGATTTAGGTTATGGACCACTGCTTCTGTAACTCTAAATGAATTTTATAAATATATACTCACACTTGTTACAAGAATGTTGAGTGGAACTGGGGGAGATGGCTCAGTAGGTAAAATACTTCTCATACATATATGATGACCTGAGTTTGGATCCCTAATACCTATGTAAGAATCTAGGAGTGGCAACATGCTACAATCCCATCATGTGTTAGAGACAAGAATAACTCTGGGCCATCGTGGTCAGCTACTCTAGACTATTGGTGAGCTTCAGGTTCGTGGAGGGATCAATCATCAAGACAGAAGGCCAGAGAGTGGTAGAGAGAGACACTGCACATGGACCTCTGACTTCCATATGCTCTCCTGGAGGCATGTATATGTCTGTATATACATTTACACCTACACATACATGGGTAGGGCTTGGGGAGAGTTGAGATCAAAGAAGGGAGGAGATGAACATGAACGGAACATGAACATGAAGTTCATATGTGACCGTCAAGTTTGTTTCAAGGTTAGAGTGAACTTCCATCACTTACAGAAGCTCCCTTCTCATGGGATTTTGAGAAATCACAAGCTGGCTACAGAGCACATTCCTTTGGCTGCTCAAGTGATGCCAAAAGTATTAAGAAATAACAGGGATAAACCGTGGCAGGCTCTTCTCAAAATTCATCAGGGTGACTGACTAAAACCACAAATCAGCCAGGGTCTTACTCAGCCCAAAGTTGTATCATGCAATGTGCATGAGAGTAAGTAAGGACCATCATTAAAGGCAACCCGAGGCTCTAAAACAAAATACCAACTGACCAGAACAAAAGTGTTTCCTTAGCAAAAGCAACCTGGACGTTCTTAAACTGGAGCTAATCCATGGTCATGAGTGAACAAGATCAAGATTGGTGAGATGGGAAGGGATGAGAGGCATGCTCCAAGGAGAGAGAGGAGGCATTCCTGAGGCTGATCCCATATCCCGAGGGTGCCAATCACTATGGATATAGACGGATGAAAGTGCGGGATGCTGAAATGCTGAGCGGTGCCTCAGGAGCTTTCCGTGGGAGATGAGCGAAAGGAGAGTTGACTTTAGTGAGCTAGGGATAGGAGTCAAAACCACAGCTAAGTCTTGGCCTTCGTCTCATGTTATTGCTTGCTCCCACTTAAAGGCAAAATTCCAAGTATCTCTTTGATCTGGATTAGCGCTAAACAATAGACAAGCAGACAGAAGCCAACTGTTTAAAGTTGTCTAGCACCCTTCATCAAGGGCATAGAACCTCAGGCACTGAGGTCAAGGCCAACACCAGGGAGCATCATGAGTGCTGTATTTGTTTAAGCAAGATGGAGTCATGACACTCCCATGCGCACCTAATAGGTGAAATGTTGGAGCTAAAGAAAAACAAAACTATGCTTTATGATTTGAATAGGATAAAAAGGGAGACATGTTGGAAATGCTCAAGTTCCTAAAATTGAGAAAATGCTGAGCCAAAGAAATACCATAGGATTTAATATTGTCATGTTTTAACTTGGCTACAAGATGATAAAATGGAAAAAGTAAAATGTCTTAGTGATAATTAGCATTAAAATAGTTTATTGAACTAACTATATGGAATGTACAGTTCTAAAGTTCATAAATTCTTGAAGCAAACCATTATGACTGAGACAAGGTATCATTTAGTTTTTCTTCTGCATGCCATATCATTTCTAGCACCATTGTATGAATTACTATCCTATCACTGAGAAGAGACATTATGGCCAAGGAAACTTATAAAAGAAAGCATTTAATTGGGCTTTGCTTATAGTTTCATGACCATCATGGCAGGAATTCTGATAACAGGTAGTCATGGCATTGACGCAGCGGCTAAGAGATTATATCCTGATTCATAGCCAAGAGGCAAGAGTTAGACAAAGTCTGTCATGGACTTTTAAAACCTTGAAGCCCACCCCCACTTGATAAACCTCCTGCATTAAGGCCTTTCCTCCTAATCCTTCCCAAACAGCACCACTAATAGGAGATGACGTATTCAAACATTATAAGCCTATGGGTGCCCATTCTTATTCATACCATGACAAGCATTATATAATACAAAATTAAAGGGACCTGCCTCTTTGTGAGATAGCTTTATATCTTTTAAAGTTAAAAGAGATGGCTAATTAGTACAGGCAAAACACATTTGCATAATTAAACTCATGTGTAATGTCAACTGGTTTAGAAGAAATCCGAGAAACAGAAATCAGGAGTTTCAGAAGGGGGAGGTTCCTGATGAATGTGGACAGGAAAACAATTAAAGATCTATGATGAAAGCCAAAGGAACATTTACATGGGAAAAGAAAAGACTGTGCTGTCCACAACCATGACCATTCTGACTGCCGGCTTTAAAAATAGCTTAAAGACTTAATGAAAATTATATTTTGATTTCCTGCTTGAGGAGGAAGAATAGGAAGGGTGAGATGAAAAAGGCAAAATGCCAAACAGTGCTCAGTTCCACTCTGCTAGAAGAACCTGTCAACAAGAACCTAAGCTTTACACAGGACAAAATAAACCGAGAGGTCAGACTGAGGTGCGACCGTCATTAAATCTGCCGCATCTTGCAGGTGTCTAGAGCTGTAAGCGGTGGCCCGATTGAAGCACATTCTGTCACTGTTCCACCAAAACAAATACTTGAGGAGAAAATTGGAATTACATGCTAATTTGTCAAAAACTGTTTGTACAAGGCAACTAAATTTTTCAATACTCCAACACAATCTTTGAGTGCCCCAAGGCAAATCTCTTCCCCATGTAGAATTTATAATTAAGTCTACAATCAAAGATAGATACTAGGAGGAAGAAAGTTATGAAACCAAATAGATACTAGACAGTGGGGAAAGTAGAAGGAAACACGGCCACCCTGCAGATGGATTGGGGATGAGACAGGTAAATAAATTTGCCCACAGGCTGCCTGGTAATGTTTAGAATTTACACACTAAACATCTGAAAAGCCAGTCTTCTATCCCTCAGGCTTGAAAACAGTAGGCACAACAACAATGTGTTCTTATGATTTTTTTCCCTTGCATATATAAAATTCAAAATGCTATTTGTTGTAACAAAATCAGAAGGATTTTTTTTCCCAATGAACCTAATATATTCTAGTTAATATGATACTGTTCCTAGGGTAGTTAACAACTTAGAACATCTGTTATGTAATTGGGCAAAACCAGATCTAATTTTAACTCTCAATAGTCCAAAACATTTATAAACCAATGCACAGTGCCCTCCTGCTGTGAAGAAACTGACACAGAAGGTAGCTGCTACTGCAAAACCAAATGGAGCTTGAAGCAACCAGTGCATTATGGGACTCTGCTAGTAGGCAGTAATTTGCTTTAATTAATTCAGTCCTGGCTGCCAAACTGTCTACCTGTTAGCAGCACACTGGATTCTCAACCCCTCTGCGTGTGTGTGTGTGTGTGTGTGTGTGTGTGTGTGTGTGTGTGTACATGTATCCTGAGTAAAAGGCTTACAGTAGACTAGGGTCATGAGGATATTTTCAATCTATATTTCCTCTAAAAAATGTGTGCATCCTACCTTAGGTTTGATTCTAATGCAGAATCTAGCAAAATACAGTTCTCTGACCTCAGCTCAAAGAAAATGCCCCCCACCTCAATATTTCTGTTTATTCATCAGGTTTCAAGTTCTTTAGTCATATGACATCTTCCTTAGAAGAAGAACATTTTCTGTAAAGGTCAGATTTATGAATGGTAGAAACTGCCAGGTCTGTCATTGTGATTTATATTTCTTCTTGTATTTGTGTATGGCACGACATAAAAGGTCAGAGGACAGATGTCCAAAAACAACAAATACATAAACCATGGGTTGACAGAGATAAGAGTTGGGAGGGCACAGCACTAACTATGGAACCAGAGTAGATAAACTTGTGTTGTAGATGACTGCGAAAGAGAAGGAAAAATCAAAATATTTACACTTCAATGAGATAAAATGATATATCAAGGAAACTCAAATTATTAAAATAAGACTTCAAAGCTAAGCATGGTGCTGCACACTTGTAATCTCAATACTTAGAAGGCCAAGGCCAGGAGGACGGCCGTGAGTTCAAAGTCAGCCTAGGGCGACATGAGATCTACCCTCCAAGAATATAAAAATAAAACCATTTCAAAACAAATTTTGAAGTAAAGGAAAAATATATTTTTAATAAAAAGGATCCAGGCTCAGGACTGTTTCACTCTATGACACTTTCCAGTTATAGCACAGGCGTCCTTGGCTTACCAGGCTATGACCCACTGAGGGGGGCAGATATCTTACTAGTCTAGCGTACAGAATATCATAGCTCTGCAACACAGTGCAGCACTGAAAACAGGGTTGTTTCTCTTTGTGCCTGAGACTGCTCAGAACTGAGCTCACTGCCACTGCCCAGTACTGCAAGAGAACGTGGCCAGCCTAGAAGAGTTCAAACTTAAGGGAAGTTTCACAAGTATTGATTTTATAAAGTCAGAAAACTAAAGATTCAACCTACAAGTCAAGCAGTGTCTACATTTGGTTGATGAGGTAAATCCTCTCCTGGCAGCCAGAGCAGGCCATTTCCAAAGAATCCAAGTCAGTCTGGCTACAGGCGTCCTCATCACAACAGCCAACATCGGAAACAGAAAGAGGTTTCGAGTTCAAAGGCGTGAAACGTGATAGAAAGCTTCCAAACCCTCAAACTGCTGTAGGATAGATGGCTATATTGGGGTAAACAAAATCAAAGGGCACTGCTATGAGCTCATCTTGAAGAAGCAACCAAGGAATGATTTCTGACTGATAAGAGAGAGGGAGGAAAGTATAACGAAGCAGACGTGATGTGAATCTACGTGTCTATGCAGAGCCCTGGTGAGCATGTTTATAACCAGACACTACAACAGTACACTACAGGAACAGGGCAAGAAGTTTTCAAGGTGAGGTTACTCTCTCTTATACCTAGTTAAAAACTAGTTAACACGAAGATAATTGATTGAAGAAGTCGCTGTTTAACAGCAGTTGGAAGCCAGAGATGCTGCTGACATTCTACAGCACACTCTGTCCCACACGGAAGGGACTAGAGCCCAGAGTATCACTATTCAGTCTGGCATTACTGAAGTCAATGGTGTCTAGGCTACAACTGGAGCGGAATGGAAAGGGGTTGGAAATGTTTATCTCTAAGAATCAAATAGCAAATAGTTTGAGTTTATGGGCCACAAACAGTCTGTGTTAGACATTCTTCTGTGTTTAAGTTTACAACTCTCCAAAAATACATAACCTATTATTAGATCCTGGGCTTTAGCAACACAGGCACCACATTGGATTATGGTAATGCACACTTGCTTCAGGATACAAACACAAGGACGTAGGGATTCACAACCTAATAAATTCTTTCAACGTCATAAAACTAACCATCACAGTTAATGACTGCCTTTGTGGACACAGCCAGCAGGAGCAAAAGCACCAAGGACACATGGTCAAGGACACATGGTCATGACCATTGATTCACACTTCCCAAGTCACAGTGGTAGGCCACATGGTTATGCAACAGAATTAAATTATTCTTCAAAAAGTTGTTAAGCACATGTATAGAAGACACTAGAGAGAAAATTAGGCTATCCGTGGATGCAGATGTAAATTTAAAACATCAAGTAACTGAGTTCCACAAACAGGATCTAGAGAGTAATGAGATGCACTGATCTGGAGTCTATCTAACAGGAACATTATGGTTGAGTCTCACCTTTCCCTTAAAGGTGCCAACAATATTCAAAGCAGAAACAAAGAGAGTTCTCAAGCCCTAGAAGAGGAACTGGAGAATCACATTTATGGGCAAATTTATCCTGTCACCTAGTGTTATAAATTATGTTTCACTGCGCATTGTCATGGCTATCTTGCTATGACTGCTTTTGAGTTACTACTAGGTAATAATGAAGACAAATCTTAAAACTGACCTACTAGAGGACTACATGACTAAATCACTTCTTGAGTACAGGCACCCTGTACTCTATTATTCCAAGCTTGGCTATAAACAAAACTAAATTTACAAACCATTGAAATTTGGTGTTGATTTCTATAGTTTGTCATCATAAATTAAGAAATAAAATTATAAGAAAATATGATTAACTACGTATCCAAGAGAATTAATAGAGTATTTTAAAACCGAGAATTAGAGTATTTATATACATTTGAGTTAGTGTACCATATAGCACAACCTTACCTAAGAATTACTATATTGCTAAGGACAACCTGAACTTCCAATTCCCCTGATCTTGTCTTTCTAGTACTGAGATCACCCATATGTGCCACCATGAACAGGTTTTAAGTGAGGTCTTCTCAAACCACTAAAGGATGATCATTAAACACAATTTAGTAGTCATCTCCTCAGTAGCTGGTACTTGGGGGCTGAGATTACAGACAGGCCCCTGCAGAGCCTCATGAGACCTCTCTGTACACCCAGGTTCTATTAAAGCCCAAACAGAACTCCTGAAGCAAGCTGGGCACAGAAAGAGACAGAATCTCTTGATCTGATACAGGGTGAGTGACTTTCTCAGCCATAACAAGTGTCAAAGGCTACCTGTGATATTAACAGAGCATGCGTACAGGAGAAGTCACAGCACAGTAAAGCAAAGAAAATACGGCACCATCAAGAAGATAAAACAGAACAACAGAAACCAGCTCTAAATAAACAAAGAGCTACTAATTATATGACAAATAATTTAGAATATTAGTCTCAACGATACCCAATAGACTCTAAGATACATAATGATACTAGGAGAATAAATACATGACTAAAATGAAAACCTCAGTTTGGAAGAGAGGCCACACAAAAGATCCAAACAAACTTTGTAGTTGGAGAACATAGTGGTTGTACTGAAAAACATAGAACCAAGAACCATTTAGCCAAGCCATTGGAAACAAAGCAAGAACAGAAATGTAGCAGAAGGAACAGCAGAGTGGGTGGAAAGAAGAAGAGAAGGAAGAGGAGGAGGAGGAGGAGAGAAGAGGAGGAAGAGGAAGAGAAGAAGGAGGAGGAGGAAAGAAGGGGAGGGAGAGGGAGGAAAAGGGGAAGAAGGAGGAAGTGGTGGTAGATATGGTTGTCTCAGAAGAAGACAGAAGGTGAGGGCAGAGAGTTTATTGAAGAAAATAGAAAGCCTCAAGTCTGTCAAGGAAAAATGAAATCTGACATATAAAGGCTGAAGGACTCAAATGTGTAAAAACACAGAGCTCTTCACATGGGCATAGCATACAAGGAATGGGAAACTGGAAGCAACAAAGCACCTCAGCAGATCCATGAGGACCCCAGAAAGGCGGTCAGTTGTTTTCCAGCAGGATTTCTGTAGACGTCATGCATTCAAAGTGCTGGGGGTGGGGCAGTCAATGAAGAATGGTGTAACCGCTAAGGGAGCTAGCTGGTTCACTGTCTACTCTTCTGAAGTCTTAGACTGTACTCAACAATTTCTGGATGTAGTTATACAGGCATGTGTAAGCACGTGTGAGTTACAGGTACTCGAAATTTATCTTTTATCTATGTATGTACGTATGTATGTATCTATCTATCTATCCATAGATATACAGATATATTTTTTGAAATATATCTGTAAACCTATAAATATTTACATAGATATCTAGGTATATTTAATATTTAAATATATCTAACATATAGTTAGGCACACATAATTAGCTTATAGATATAATTAACAGATATGTATAGATGTATGAAAAATTTGTTCTTTCTATACATTGGCTATATATGTATATTTATGTATGTATATATATGTTTCTTATGAGATTTTTTCAAAAACCTTGATAAAAATGGACGCACAGATACTAAAAAAAATACTTAACGTCTTCTGTAATGTCCATTTTCCAGGCTTCATAACTGATACACAGTCATGACTAATGACAACATTATAGGACCTGATATTGAGAATTCTCAGTATCAGAGATGTGGGATATCACGTCAACTGCTAATGCCTCCCCTCAACTGTCAGATACTGAGAAAAAGAAAAAATTTGAAATTAAACATTTCCTTTTTTTAAAATTGGGTATATTCTCTATTTACATTTCAAATGCTGTCCCCTTTCCTGGTTCCCCCCTCCCCCGAAAATCCCATAAGCCATCTCCCCTTCCCCAATCAACCCTCCCTTGCTTCCCTGTCCTGGTACTCCTCTATACTTCAGCATCAAGTCTTTCCAGAACCAAGGGCCTCTCCTCCCTTTGGTATCCAACAAGGCCATCCTCTGCTGCCTATGTGTCTGGAGCCATGGGTAACTCCATGTGTACTCTTTGGTTGATGGTTTTGTCCCTGGGAGCTCTGGGAGTACTGGGTGACCCATATTGTTGTTCCTCCTGTGGAGCTGCAAACACCCTCAGCTCCTTGGGTCCTTTCTCTAGCTCCCCCATTGGGGACCCTGTGCTCAGTTCAATGGCTGGCTGTGAGTGTCCCCCTCTGTATTTCTCATGCACTAGCAGGGCCTCCCAGGTGACAGCTATATCCAGCTCCAGTCAGCAAGTACTTGTGCTATTGATAACAGTGTCTGGGTTTTGTAACTGTGTATGGGATGGATCCCTGGGGGTTTTGTAACTGTATATGGGATGGATCCCTGGGGGTTTTGTAACTGTATATGGGATGCATCACTGGGGGTTTTGTAACTGTGTATGGGATGGATCCCTGGGGGTTTTGTAACTGTGTATGGGATGCATCCCTGGGGGTTTTGTAACTGTGTATGGGATGCATCCCTGGGGGTTTTGTAACTGTGTATGGGATGCATCCCTGGGGGTTTTGTAACTGTGTATGGGATGCATCCCTGGGGGTTTTGTCACTGTATATGGGATGCATCCCTGGGGGTTTTGTAACTGTGTATGGGATGCATCCCTGGGGGTTTTGTAACTGTATATGGGATGCATCCCTGGGGGTTTTGTAACTGTATATGGGATGCATCCCTGGGGGTTTTGTAACTGTGTATGGGATGCATCCCTGGAGGGGGTTAGTCTCTGGATGGTCTTTCCCTCAGACTCTGCTCAACCTTTTGTCTCTGCATCTCCTTCTGGGGGTAATTTTTCCCCTTTCTACAAAGGAGTCAAGGATCCATACTTTGTTCTTCCTCCTTCTTGGGCATCATTTGACATGTGACTTGTATCTTGGGTATTCCAAGCTTCTAGGCTAATATCCACTGATCAGTGAGTGCATACCATGTGTGTTCTTTTGTGTTTGGGTTACCTCACTCAGGATGATATTCTCCAGTTCCATCCGTTTGTCTAAATATTTCATAAATTCATTGTTTTTAATGGTTGAATAGTACTCCATTGTGTATATATACCACATTTTCTGTATCCATTCCTCCCTTGAGGGACATCTGGGTTCTTTCCAGCTTCTGGCAATTATAAATAGGGCTGCTATGAATTAAACATTTCCTTAGCACTATGTGAGCAGTTTCACTCAGAGCCAGTCACACAGCACTGATGATTCTGAGATTCGCAGTCATGGTGCAAAGGTAGTGCCCAATCCTGCTTCAGGAATAGTTCTCTGCCCTAAGTTAAGAAGCCGGCCCCATGGGAAGAACAAAGATGTCGGCCACCCAGACGCCCCAGGACTCCCAGGGACTAAACCATCAACCAAGGGGTACACATGGCACATGATTCCACCCAAAAATGTGGCAGAGGAATGCCTTCTTGGGCATCGGTGGGAGGAGTTGTCCTTGGTGTGGTGAAGGCTCAATAGATGCCCCAACAAAGGGAAATCGAGGGGGCAGGAGGTGGGAGTGGGTAGGGTGGAGGGGCATATACTTGGAGGCAGGGTGTGGGAGGAGGGGTTGGGGGTTTCCGGGAAAGGTTTTAGCATTTGAAATGTAAATGAAGATTATATTCAAAAAAAAAAGATGCTGTATGGCAATTAGGGAAGGCTGAAAGAAGCTAAAGAGGAGGGCAGTCCTGTAGGAGGACCAGCAGTCTCATTTAATCGGGACCTCCGAGATCTTTTAAACACTGGACCACCAAACAGGCAGCATACACCAGCTGACATGAGGTCCCCAACACACATACAGTAGAGGATTACCGGGTCTGTGTTCATTCAGAGATGATGCACCTAACCCTCAAGAGACTGGAGGCTCCAGGGAGTTTTTAGAGGTCAGGGGTGGGGGGTGGGGGATGGGGGCATGGGGGGCTGGGGGAATGTCCATGTGGGGACAGGGGTTTAGGAGGAGGTATGGGATGTGAAACAGTCAGAGGGTGGTAATAAAATATGGAGTGTAAAAAATTAATAATAATAATAATAATAAAAGAAGCTGTATGGCTTTGGTTTTTTAGACTGAAAATGAGATGAAGAATTCACTGAAGCTGACAGAACAGGAAGGTTTCCCTGGTTATACAAGGACCAGCCCAAGCTGATGAAAACTAGCTCTCTGATGACTGAAGAGTGCACCGTGAACATGGGAGCGAGCAGGCGCACAGAGAGCTAGCTCATCAGCGCAGAAACAGCCGAGTGCCCTGCTTAAACACGTGATCGCGGTCATGCTTTCCTAGAATAAGTAATGTGAACAACCTCAAAGATGATAAACGTCTGTGGAGCTGCCCTCCGGACGTTTACAAAGCAAGGAAAACCAATGAACATTAGGCTTCACGCCATCTCAGTACTCAAGCAGCAGAGGCAGGGGGATTGCTGCAAGCTTGAATCTAGCTTGTGCTATAAAAGTGAGCTGCAGGGAAGCCTGGGCTACAGACTGAGGTCTGGTCCAAGAATAAATATATGAATGAATAAACAAATAAATAAGGGTACATATTTGCCTGATAGAAGGGGGTTTTCCATGTCAAACTTCTCTCTAATTCCTTTGCGTAGATGTTTAGCAATCCATGCAGGCGGCTTTGTTATAACTGGTCTCGTCTCTAAGACCTTCTACGTGCTCATTCATAATCATATAGTTGATTCTACATCATGCTTTATGTATTTAACATCTCTTGGGGTTGAAGATGAAGAGGAGCCAAATGTAAGGTCCTGAGTCCAATTCCCAGCACTGAAAACAAATCTACTAATTTTAAAGAAGCAAATAACTTCATCACATTTCTCAATTTGGCTGAGAACTTGTGGAGGGTCTGACACGTGTAACGCACAGGCCAGGCAACCTGGAAATGGACTGGGGACGCCCATCTCTTGCTCAGGAAGCTGCATGCCCCTTTCATTCACCTCAGCCACATACCAGGGAGATCCTGAGGTAACTAATACTTCTTCCAATGATCAGCCACAATATTAATAACTGTACTTTCATTTATTTGAAGGGCCCAGAGTAAAATATGCTTTATAGATAAAGAATTTAGAAAAGTGAAATGAAGAAAAGTAATAGATCTGAGGTCCCTTGGCTGCCAAGGGTAGGAAAACACAATAGTATCAAACGAGACTTGTACATAAGCTACGTCTCCTAAAATCTTGTGCATGCAGCCCAAAGGGACGCAGGCTTAGAAAATTGTTCAGGAAGCAAAAGAATAGCTGATGGAAAGGTAAATCTCCTGTCCTAGAGTACAAAGTGGAAGAACCATTTCAATTGGGGATTATCAATGGGTTATCTCTGGAAAATGGCAGTGGTGATAGTCTCGGTCTAAACGTAGGGACAAGGTAAATTTCCCAGGGACTTTTCTCATCTTGCATCTAATAAAGCACATGAAAACCAGTCGAAATACACTTCAATGACCTCAGTGCTGGAACGGAAGAAGGCTGGTGAGGTATTAATCAATCCTTATGACTCTGATGACTTAGTTTAATCGCAGGATCTATATAAGTTATTTTTAATAATGGCAGAATTATACAGGATGATTAATTTTCTAATATAGGATGTTATCAAATGGAGTTCATGTGATATTTAAGTGCTTTCCAGGCACTGGGAGTTCACAGCAGGATAGTTCATCGTGGAGAGCAGTGGATATTTAAGATGGGGAACTCACTCTGCTGAGTGATCACTTCCCATCCAGCCACGTCTGGCTGACCCAAATGCAGAACTGAGAGCTATTCAAACTATTTTTGGAAGCAAACTGATGAAGTTTCCTAGGGAGCAAATGAAATGTGTCAGGATTTTAAGGGAATGTGGATATAAAGGCTTTGACTTTGATGTTTCATTCACCCTTAAAAGTCTTTCCATCTTTGGCCCTGAAGAGATGTCTTGGTGATTAAAAGTATTGATGCTTTTGCAGAGGATCCCAGGTCAGTTCCCAGCTCCACAGGGGAGCTCCCCACCATCCGTAACTCTGGTACCATGAGTTGCTATATTTTTCCAACCCAATTACCGGGGAAAAATAATCTCGACTCAATCAGTAACAATATAAGCTATAAGCCTAGATTGGGCAGATCTCCCACTATGATACTCTATTCCCATCTATGTTATCCCATCTAACTTGTGGTTTCTCCAGGCCACGAGCTTCTCTCTGCAGTCTCTCCGTCAATCCTTCATAGCTCCTCCCCCTTCCCGCCCTCCCCCCCCCCCGCGATCCTTTTCTCCTCCCCCAAATTCTCAGCTCCTCCTCCTTCCTCCTGCCCAGGCACTGGCTCAAGCCTTTATTTGAAAAGTTAAGGTGGGGAGAAGGTTCACAAGACAACTAACTCCTCATCTGCAGCCCCTCGGAGGAATGGAATTACCATCAAAATACAAGCCCAGGGCTGTCACAACACCCATGGAGATCTAATGCCCTCTTCTGAACTTCACGGGCACTAACTACACATGTAGTGCATATACATACATGTGGGCAAACACTCACACACACAAAATAAAATCAAGTAAATATTTAAGAAAAAACAGCCCTTGATGTTGGCTCCTGTGTCCTTCCACTTTGTCTTTCTATAGTTTACCTCTCTTAAAAAAACAAATACAACTCTATTCTGTTTTACCTCTGCCTCTATATTTTCAGAGTTTCTGTTTATCAAGATAGTAAAAAGAATAAACAATAAACACCTCCCTGCTCTGTGATGGTTAATCATTTTTTTTTTTTTTTGGTTTTTCGAGACAGGGTTTCTCTGTGTAGCCCTGGCTGTCCTGGAACTCACTCTGTAGACCAGGCTGGCCTCAACTCAGAAATCCACCTGCTTCTGCCTCCAAGTGCTGGGATCAAAGGCATGTGCCACCACTCCCTGATCCTTCCACCTCTTAAAATACATTATAATCTTTCCTTTCTGTAGCACTTTTTTTTCTCATAATATTTATAAGGGATCTAACCTTCCATGAGTGAATAACTGAAACTTGTCAGACTCCATGGGTTTAAATCTGAAAGATACATGTCTAATGCCGTTCCTCTAAACCCATCCATGTCCTCCATATTGAATTTATAATACTCCAGGTTTCCTAGCCAGAGAGAATTCTATCCATTTCTCCATCCATTATCCAGAAGGAAAACTGAGCTCAGAGAAGTTGCATAGACATCCCAAAGTCACACAGCCTGTGAACACAGAGGGTGAAATATCAGCTTCTTAGCTCTCAATGCTGTAGAGGAGCATTTTCATGCCAAAAAGAAACTTGGAGGCTAATTTAAACCTCATGCCAAAGAGAAACTTAGAAACTAATTAGAATCTCCTTCCTCCTAGAGATTGATTTCTGGACAGTGATTACAGGCTTCATTAGACACTAATCTACCTGTTTCATAAATGTATTCTGATTACGATTTTTTTTTTTTTACTGCTTCAGCTTGCCAAAGGAAAGCACTAAACACTGAGAAGCACGCTGAAAAGAAACGGAAAATGCAGGCATCTGTTCACAGCAGCTTCATCCATTTGCCTTTGCGGTCTTTGTTTAATTTGGTCCAAACATACGCTGATTCTCATTGGCTCTGCCTCAAAACACCAAGGAAAACCTGACACAGAGAAGCCAGTACGTGCTCAAAATCTGCGCATCAAGTTTTACTTTAAGATCTGAGGAAATTATAATCGAAGTAATGATTTTCAGAAAACAGAATATACATAGTATACAAAAACAATGTGTATTGGATCCTTGATGCTGTCACTAACTAAGCTAACGAGTCGAATCTTCAGACTCGACTCATTTGTAAAATAGAAATAAAGCCTGTGTTTCTTGCTTGAGATATATGGATTTCAAAAGCCTGGTCATAGAGGACAACCAATAACTATTACACACCATACAATGACTTGTGAGCTAATGGATGGTTCTTTGTTTTTCCTTGATTCATCCTTTGCTAAGAGAACTACATAGTTCTTACTTTCAATATCAGCGTTGACATAATGGGGTGTGAAAAGACAAAATCCAGGGGTCTGAAGGGTGACTAACTTTTCCTTCTTATACTCTAAAATAAAAATATTTTATTTCGTGTTTTGGCTCTTGATAGGATCTTCCATAGTCCAATCTGGCCTTGAACTTGCTATGTAGCATAGGAGGTTGTCCTTGAATACATTATTTTACTTCCAACTGCTGAAATTATTGGTATGTGCCACTAAGACAGCTTGAATGAATGAATGAAATATATATATATACATATACATATATATAAACAAACATAACAGCATAACAGCATTGAAAGAAAACAGTCAGAGGCCATTTAAGAAGGATCACAGGGTGCAAGAAGGGGTTGAGGAGAGGACAGGGAATGGAGAAAATGATACATTATATGTTGACTTCAATTTTGTAAAAGAAATGAAAAAATATTAAGTAAATAGCCCACAGACTAAGAGAGAACAAAGGGATGAGAAAAAGACCTGGATTCAGCCTCCATGCTGCTGTCAAGCCCAGAAGGTGCACCCCAGTCCATTTAACCTCAGTCAGTCTCCAACTGTGAGTGTCTAACACATGCAAAACTGATTGAGAACTCATGTAAGATGCTGGGTACTGAGGTGTTTGCATTATTGCATTATTAGTGAAGTCATTAGTGAATCATTATTAGTTAAAACTGTCACTGAGAATTGAGGTATTGGCAAATTCTTCAACTGCACTACACTGACTTTGGAATCAGATGTCCTATGACAATGTACCTGCCACAGGAGGCTGAGAAATTGGGGCTCAGCTTCGTGTAGTGGTAAAAGATCTGCTAAGAAGCTGAGCCCTGTTGTACCTAGAGGAAGCTGTGTTCAGTAAACTCATGAGCTAGGTAAGCATCCTTGGGGTTTGAGCATTAAGAAATGTTGGAGTAAGCGCCAGTGCTAAGGAGTACTAAAGATCAGCCAAGAAGTGTTTGGTTTGTGAGCAGAATTTTAAAAAAATTTCTTGAACCCAGAAATGCTGGGCTTGGAGAACAACAGAATAAATCACTTCTCATGAAAACATCCCCCATATGAAGCTATAGGATGGGGAGGCATGTATACCAAGCCACGCATACAAAGGAACACCTATCAGAATGCCTGATGGGAAATATTTAATAAAGTTAAGATGTTGTGTCTTGTATCACACCATGGGACACTATACAGCAGCTAAACTTGACCAACCATATCATGAACATAGCGACAGGCATAATTTAAAATAAATTGCCAGGTGATGAAACTGTCAAAGGAGCTTTAGAAAGTGACGACACGTTAAACTTTTAGAACGCAAAACTAGCATGCATTGTTCATAGAGAAATGAATCTGCAAAAGATGCATAACCAGGTGTGTGCATAACTAGAAACGCCAGTTCCAGGACGGTAGTCAATGCTAATATGGATATTAGCCCAGAAGCTCGGAATACCCAAGACACAATTCACATATCAAATGATGCCCAAGAAGGAAGGAGAGGCTCCTGGTCCTGGAAAGGCTCAATGCAGCAGTGTAGGGGAATACCAGGACAGGGAAGTGGGAGGGGGTTGATTGGGGAACAGGGGAAGGGGAGAGGGCTTATGAGACTTTTAGGAGGGACCAGGAAAGGGAAAGTCATTTGAAATGTAAATAAAGAATATATCGAATAAAAAAAAGAAAAGGAAAATAAAAATGATGAATAAATTAATTTAACTTTATGGGTATTGAAATAGTGAGAACCATCATACATGCATACATATGCACATATATAATGTAATTGATGGCAAATGTGCAAAAAAAAGAAAGCATAAAAGATGGGTGGGGCCTTCTAACTGTATCTTAGTATATTATTTCTTTATATAAGTGGTATTTAGATATACCACATCTTCTGAATCCATTCCTCCGTTGAGGGACATCTGGGTTCTTTCCAGCTTCTGGCTATTATAAATAAGGCTGCTATGAACATAGTGGAGCATGTGTCCTTATTGCATGCAGGTAAAGTCTCTGGGTATATGCCCAGGAGTGGTATAGCCGGATCCTCCGGGAGTGTCATGCCCAGTTTTCTGAGGAACCGCCAGACTGCTTTCCATAAGTGCTATTTAAAAAAGTACAATGAAGCATTCGTAGGTGGTGGGCTACATGGTTATCCTTAAAGTCAGCTCACTTTTCTCAATTCTTGAGTATTTCATAATTAAAACAATTACTACATAGAAACAAAAAGCAGGCTAGTTCACTCATAGGTTAAAAATAATAAGACAGCGTCTGCATAGTGAACTACACACTGACAATGAGAATGAACCCAGCTCACCGGTACACTTATCTGACTATCCACTAAAGAAGTACAACTCTAATCATTTGCACCAGTAATCTTTAAAGGATCCTTTGCCAGTGCATGTCCTGAATTACAACATACTAGTTGGTACCATAAGCAAACTTAGAGAAAAGCTCAGATCAAACAAGGGATTGTTGTTAAATATCTAAATGAAGGAAGAAATGTGCATGCCACCCAGAGGCCTGGGAGGGTTGGGAGACAAGCAAACTGCTCTCACGTTCTTCTGGTTTAGTTAGTCTGTCATGTTGCAGCAAGTAGGCCGTGCAGCTATTCATCTGGTGTTTGCCCTGGACTAAAAAGATCATCCAGCTCCCCGATAATAACCTGTGTTTTCTCAGGTTCCTGAATTGTTTGAGGAGAAGGAATTGCCACAAGGGAAGGGTTGGATAAAGATGCAAGATAAGGGAGTAGAGGTGGGGCATTCCCAATTAGACAATTTAATTAATATTAACTAAAAAAAACCAAAAAACAAAAAAAAAACAAAACACAAAAACAAAAAAAAAAAATTTTTTTTTTAATGAATTGTTTTCTGTCCATTTTTTTTAAAGAGTGGGCGTTGCAGGATATTTCCTGTCCAATCACATTGAGAGAGTGAGAGGCCTGTGATTGGACAGGAAAGAGGAGGCGGAGCTAAGAGGTGGGAGGTCAGGGAGCGAACTCACAGGGGATGGGCATGAGAGGTCACAGTATCAAGATGGAATCAGACATTAGATTATCTAAAGGTTAAAAATTGGGATAAGTGGTGAGAATGATCGTTTTGATGTGTTCTTGGCTGAAAAGCACCTAAAGAAATGTTCAACATCCTTAGTCATTAGGGAAATGCAAATCAAAACAACCCTGAGATTCCACCTCACACCAGTCAGAATGGCTAAGATCAAAAACACAGGAGACATCAGTTGTTGGCGAGGATGTGGAGAAAGAGGAACACTCCTCCACTGCTGGTGGAATTGCAGGCTGGTACAACCACTCTGGAAAGCAGTCTGGCGGTTCCTCAGAAAACTGGGCATGACACTCCCGGAGGATCCGGCTATACCACTCCTGGGCATATACCCAGAGGCTTTCCCTGCATGCAATAAGAACACATGCTCCACTATGTTCATAGCAGCCTTATTTATAATAGCCAGAAGCTGGAAAGAACCCAGATGTCCCTCAACGGAGGAATGGATTCAGAAAATGTGGCATATCTACACAATGGAATACTACTCAGCAATTAAAAACAATGAATTCACGAAATTCTTAGGCAAATGGTCAGAACTTGAAAATACCATCCTTAGTAAGGTAACCCAATCACAAAAGAACACACATGGTATGCAGTCACTGATAAGGGGATATTAACCCAGAATCTCGGAATACCCAAGACACAATTCACATATCAATAGATTTCCAAGAAGATGGAAGGAGAAACCCCTGGTCCTGGAAAGACTGGATGTAGGGGAATGCTAGGACAGAGAAGTGAGAGGGGGTTGAATGGGGAACAGAGGGAGGGAAGGGGGCTTATGGGACTTTCGAGGAGGAAGGAACCAGGAAAAGGGAAATGACTTGGAATGTAAATAAAAAAATATGGAAAACAAAAAAAAAATAAAAATGAAAAAAAATTGGGATAAGACTTTTATCACTGTAAATTGGTATCTTGTATTTATGAGTTTAATATACATAAATCTAATTGGCAAACTATTTAAGATTGAGAGTCGTGCTTTACTGAGTAATTGGAATGAGTGGGCGCTGGGTGGAAGCGAGATGAACCCGCGGAACCGCAGGACCTCTGCTGGAGAGGTGGTCAGCCTGGCAGGACTTCTGGGAAGCTTGGGTCACACAGAGGGGGACCCTGCTGGGACACAGTGTTAGAAATTGTCAGGCCAGCAGGTCTCCGTAGCGTGATCTGGTGCTGCAGTGGAGAGTTGGTGGGTTCTTTATTAATATTTCCCACTACAAGTGGGTAAAACAAAATTTCTAAAGCTCCCCAAGTGTAGATCTACTCTTTTCCTTCTATAGCTAGCTACTAGGGAGGAATAAGAGGTCCAGCTATACTTCACTACGGTTCAGCCACTACTGTTCCCTCAGGGCTGGGCAAATGTGACCTTCGTGTATTAATTCATGCTCACTAGCTCTGTTTCTTAATATTTTGGATCATATTCCTACTTTTTAGAAGCTGCACTGAGAGATGTAAGTTTCTGTAATTCAAAACACACTCACACACCAGCAGTGGTCTGCCTCCAAATATCTACCAGCTCAATATCAGCAGTACCTATGAAGATAATTATAACCTGATTTATGTTAGATTAAATAAACTACAGGTGCTTTTAAGATAAAGTCCTACCAAACCCAATTTTTGCTTATCACCAAAGTCCTAATAAAAAAATCTATGTTTTGTTCATTACTATGAAATTAGGTCCAGATAATAAAATAGATTCTTTTTTTCCACGTCTAATTTCCCTTAGTATTGAACTTAGCCTGTGCCATGACTATGGATTTTAGGTGAATAAACTGATACCTCCTTTTCTATTTCTCTTACACCCGTAATAGCTACATTAGTAGCCCAAACAAATGCAGTCCCAATTTCACGTCTTTAACCATCACATAGCCAAACTCTGCAAGAGAAAACTAGTACTGCTAAAACTGGAGCATCATTATATGAGAACATGGTTCCTAACAGGGACACGGCCCCCTAAACAGGGCTAGGGACCTCCAAACAGGAGCCCCAAACGGAAACAGATAAAGGGCAGACTCTCGGTCCACGAAGATGGAAAGCTGGGAACTCGAAGTAATCAAAACCCTTGAAAGCTAGAAACACCTGTTCACTCTAGAAGTCCCGGCGGCCATGAGGGAAGTGTACCCAGAAACTCCCTAAGAAGCCGGTGCCAGTTTCAGAGAACGATCTCTGACATCCTTCCTACTCTGCCTCGCTCAGCTCACAGCTTCTGCCTCTGGTCTATCTGTTGGTAACAATGAGCCAAAGGAGCTAAAATGTATCAGTTCAGCTGAACAGCCCATCATGCTGCCTAAATTATGCATGTGACCGAATGTCGTTTTCTACGTTGCCTCTTCAGTTCGATTCACCACACGAATGCCCAATGCCTCGCTACACCTGACTTAACCAGGATTGGTCCGTGCCTACATTCTGCTCACCCAGATAAACAACGTTCATTAAATCATCTTGTGCCCCATTCGTGGCTGTGCAGTTGTTAAAAGGCGCACTACTGCAAAGGGGTAAGTTGACACCATTTAGCCCGGAAGTACCATCTTGCTAAGTGAAGATCTCTTGCTTAGGTTATATCAGAAGCAAGTCTGTGATCCTCTCCATACAGGAAAAGCACCAGGTCGCATTTTCCACTGGAGTAATAGGACCAGCAAGGAGTGTTCAAAAATGGAATAAGAAAAGAAGGGAAAATATTCCCAGGATAAAGTCAGGGTTTTTAAAAGGAAAACAGGGTCCCCTTAGACCAGCAGTTCTCAGTCTGTGGGTTGTGACCCCGTTGGGGTTGAACAACCCTAAGGCCATTGAAAAACACAAATATTTATATTATGGTTCATGACAGTAGCCACATTACAGTTATGAAGAAGCAACTCAAATAAATTTAGGATCAGGAGTGACAACACGAGGAACTGTCGCAGCAGCATGAGGAAGGTTGAGACCCACTGCTCTAATGATCACTGACACAAACTCGGAGCATTTGCAGCAGTGACAGACTCAGTCCTGAATAAACAGAGACTGCTGGGGAGGACAGTGGGGTGAACAGAAACCAGACAGATGGCGTGACAATGCAGAGAGGCGTGCCAGTCAGCACAGAAGAGAAGAGCACACTCCCTGGTGATGGTGGCCGCTTGCTTCTTTAGATATGATATATATTATTATATAACATATATATCTTTACACAACATGCATATCTTTATACTACATATATTATAAGTATTACATTTCGTATGCTATGATTAATCTATAGCGTAAAATGGTATATATCTTCTATGATATAGCATAATTATATAAAAACATATAATTTATATATAATAGATATATATATATAAATATATACAATATATATAAATTTATTATTATAGTATTATATAATTATATAGTCATTATTGTTATATAATATTCATGCTATGCATTATATATCATAATAGTATAATGATTATAGAGAATATGAAGAATATATAGATTGCATATTTATATGTATTGCAACATATGTGTATATATAAAATCTGTTTCATCACCACATTAATTCTTTGCCGTAGGTAATATTTTTGTTCTTCTTTAGGAACAGGGAAGCTGAGCAACAGAAAGGTTGAATATTAAGTTTAAGGTCACACACGGAGCAGATGGAGAGCCAGGGTTTAAACCCAGATGGACCAGCTACGGGGTCCACCAAACCCGGACGGACCAGCTACGGGGTCCACCAAACCCGGACGGACCAGCTATGGGGTCCACCTCTCAGCACAAACAGATTTACATTTGAAAGCATGTGCTGAACACTGTCTAACAGAAAGGGCTATGCAAAGCTTAGAATTAGAGGTGACCCTACTGTCTACACGTTTATTGAAACAATAAGCACAAGCGTCTGATGGGACTGTGTGTGATCCCACTATGGTGCACTCCAGAAGGAGTGTCAGCGCAAAATGGCTGGCTACTATCCCTAACTCTGACACTCAGTCACTCTCCAGTCTTCAAACACGTCCTGCTCATGTCCTATGAGCACCATGCATCTCAGCAGCTCCTGTCCCTCCCCTTCTGCACCTCCCTCTCTCCTCTCCTTTTGATGTGTGCTTTTCGTTTTTTCAACCCTGTGAGTATTTCCAAGCACCTCCGGAAAAAGATACATTTGTTCATTTTCTCAAAGGAGTATAATCTATGTGCATAACAAAGGATCTGAAACAGAGTCTTTGAATTGGTGAGAAATCCTCTCAGCTCTGCATTCCCAGTCTCTGCTACACTGCATGGCTTCCTTTCCATGCAGACAGGGAATGCCCCTGCACAGGTAGCAGGCATTAGAGCTTTTGGCTGGCCTGCAGCCAGCAGTGTCCCCATGCACTTTCATGTGTCATCTCACTGAAGGCCACCAACACCTGAGGACAAAGGACTGGACCCCAAGGAATCTGGCCTGGTGTATCCAGCACCTGGGCAGAACAAGGACATGGAAACACTAACAGTTACAGCCTTACGCTTTCAGCATCCTTCCTTGTGATTTAAAATTCATCCCAAGGCGGCTATTATACACGTGAGTATTAAAATATCCACAGAGAGATGTCTAGAAGACAAGAACACTGGCTGGGTTTATTAGTGATATTAGGGAAGTATATTGAAATGATCAGTGTGTGACATTTTCTGAGGTGGCACCAATAAACTACTTGCCCATGTCCTTTGTCCTTACTAAATTACAATTTCGTATAGATTCACCCTGCTCAAAGCAAAGGGACACAAAGAGGCTAGGGTATGGAAACACCACTCACTCCAGGGAATGTTTACACCAGGGGGAAGAATGCCCTACAACAGAAAAAAAAGGAACTCCATCCAGCCCTTTCTTACCAAAGGCAAACTTTCCACAGAGCTATAGGCACCCTTCCACCTGTGCAAAGCTCCTCTGGTGTTCCTCTAACAGTCTGGTGAAGGAAGCAACAGGTAAGGATGGTTGACTCTCAGTTTTCAGATGTTTCCTGTCCTGTGTCAGAATGTGTCTGGCAATTCATAGTCCAAACTTTGTCTGCCTTGTGCCCTCCTGTACATCAGACTGGCTTTCCCCCACGCCACTCCCTCCTCTCCTGCATTGTATGCTCACACACTTACACAACACCGTCTTGTTCTGCCTCCATGAGAGTAACTTGTTTATTCACTGGTCTGTACTTGAAGCTTGCGACCGAGACTGCCAAGTATCTTGTTCTCCCGGTTAGTTTACTGAATGAAGAATGAGTGGGTCCCTAAATATAAAGACTCAGACTTGCTCAAGTTCTCAAGCTCATTGGTGATAGATTCCAGACTCAAATTCAAGCTTGGAAGTTTTCATCTTACTCTCCTTCTCGTAGACATTAGCAGAGATGGCCAGAGACATGATAACAACCCCTGTGAGGCCATATGGCCAGACGAGGCGGGTGGGGGTGGGGGGAATGTTTCCTAAGATGCTTGCCACACAGCTAATACTTGATGGATACTCTTGCACCTGACTCTTGGTAACTGAGAGTACATCCAACCTTCTGGAAGTTACGATTTTCCGTGTATCTGAAAGTACCGCAGCAGGAGGAGGGAGTTTCCAAGGAGAATTAGAAAAGGCGGACAGCTGCTGTAAATAACAAAGATGAATGCTTGACGGATTCTACAGAGATCTGTAAACAGTTTGATGCCTTTCCCCTCCTCCAGCTCTCTATCCCTCTGACCTTTGTGAAAGAAATAATGTGTATTTTTCTGTTGTGCTGAACTTGGTGAGTGACTCTTGTAGAAATTTAGAAAAATACAGAAAATCCCAGAGAAGGAAACCGAAATGCCCAGCGTGTAATCTCATTACTCAGAATAAACACAGCTGTCAGCTCGGCTGTGTATACTGGTCTCCGCCGCACGAGTATATATGTTAAATGGGATTTTAGTGTGTGTGCTGTAATCTTCGGGTTTAAAAACAAGAAGTATTCTCAAACACTATCCTGGTGGTGTTGTACGTGATGGAAACAGAGTCAGTTGGTAAGGAAAAGACACTCGTAGAGTGGGAATGGGCTATGGCCGGAAGGACAGAGGCCGAGGCCTCCTGGAACATTCTTACTTGAACACTCTATTAGATAAGGCTCTACCAATGCACTCCCCGAGTTATGCCAAATGGTAGCATTAAAGTATACATTTTCATGGAAATCATTTACCGTATCAGTCACTTTATTTTGACAAAATAATGTGTGTTCACCACAGAGCACATGAAAAAAAAATGAAACATAAAAATGAATCACGATCAACTATTGTCTGATGAAATAGTCCCTTAACACTTTGGGGTATATTTTCAGCCTCATTTCTTCATGCATGGACATACATCCACAGCCTGTATATCTAAATATAATTAAAATTTGAATGTCAGGGAATATACATACACAGCTTTCTTTTTTTACTAAAAATACATTCCTTATTAGCTATTCATATACAAGAACATTTTAGTGGTTTCTTAGTGTTCCAATACACAAATAGAACTTGACTCATGAGTTCTCTATTTCTGGCTATGATGGCTAACACCAGTCATGTCAAGCTTATTTAAACTTCATAAAAGAATCTTTCACATATTTACGGACCATGGGTAATTCTTTTATGAACTGTCTCATCTACATATCTTTTCAAACATCATACACATGGGTTTTTTTTTTCCTCAGTTCTTGTCTGCTAAGGATGTAGATGACGGGGAAGATATAGAGCTGGACAGGGAGTTGCCTCCCACTTCAGGCTGCAGTGAGGAGTCACTGTTTGCACCCCATTCTTAAGCATCTCATTCAGACTGAATGAGCCATCTGTGTTGGTTACTGGAAAACAGGAAACCCCAAGTTCCCATCCAGTCGTGACGTCATCAGCTGTTGTTAGTCTAGAACAGCATCTTGTTCTACAGATCACAACACACATGGTAGCTACTGACTTGCAGCAGTGTGCTATACTGTTGACCTCACGCAAATTCAACATGAATGATGAAAACCTTGTCTGAATACTTCATAGATTCAGGGAGCCTACTCAATCTTTCTCCAGTGATCTAGTCATCTGGCTTTGAAAAGTGAAATAACTGGTTTTCCTACAATATTCTATTTCCACTAATACAGGATACTGAGCCATCTGGTCCCCAAACCTCCCTCTTTCAGGCCTGAACTGAACCCAGCCCTGTGTAGCGTGACCTCTATTCTTCATTTGGACACAGTTTCAAGCCTCTTCATTGCATCTAAGCTAGCACCTATGTGGGTTAACCTAGCACCACTATTTGATACCTGTATAGTCTTCCCGAATCATCTAGCAGTTACAGTGGAGGCCCTTCTTCTTTCCAAAATAGTGAGAATGCTGGCAAACCCATCTCTATGTCACAATAGTTTTCTTTTAATAGCAAAATAAAGGACAACTTTATTTTACATGGGGTATCTGTACAAGTTTCTCCAAAACCATCTCACGCTGTTTTGTCCCGGCCTCTATGATCTCAGTCTGCTTTTACTAACACCTTGCATCTGAGATTTTCTATACTGTCTCCTCTTTGTGAACAGTTCAATACCAACAGCTTCCTGGCCCTGCCATGTCTTCTTAAATTTACAGTGTTAGCTAACATCTGTACACAAATACCATCTCCTCAGTGAACACATCCTATTTTTCAATTTAAGTCACATCTGTATCTCAGGAGTTCTCCTCTTGAATAAGGCCCTCTGAGTCAACCAAGCAAGGCTTACATGAACTTATGGAGACTGAAGCAGTAAGTACAGGGTCTACTCAGCTCTGTACCAGATCCTCTGTGTATACATTAAAGCTTTCTTCTTAGTATTTTCATGAGACTCCTGAATGTGTGAATGAGTGGGTCTCTGTTGAGTTTCTTGTGCTCTTGGGCTCTTTTCCTTTTGTTGAGTTGTCTTGTCCAGCCTCATTGTGACTTTTTTTTAAAAATCTTATTATGTTCTATTTTGTCCTGACTGGCTATTATCTCTTAGAAGCCTGTTCTTTTCTAATGAGAAAGAGAACGGGAGTATATCCAGAGGGGAGGGGAGGTGGGGAAGAACTGGGAGGAATAGAGGGAAACTGTAATCGGGATACATTGTATGAGAACAGAATCAATTTTCAATAAAAGGAAGGAACAACAAGAAGCCCTCTTGGCCTCAGAACACACTCTCCCTAGTACTACTTGGCATTTTGTGTGTCAGTGTCAGGTGCTTCTGTCTGTCTCAGAGGCTGAATTCTGAGCCCTATTAGCACTTGCACAGCAACGAGCTGCTAATCTCACAAATGTCAGCACCATCTGACAGACACGAAGACTAGAGTGACTGAGTGAGCAGACCATCTCTACCCTTTGCCCACACTGAGTTTCCCAGCATCTACTGCCCACCTCAGCCTCACCATCATCTGAGAAATGAGAAGACCAGCCATGTCCTGATAATCTTAAATTTTTCCCACTGCTTTCTTTGTTCTTCTTCAGAAACATAATAACATCTGTATCAAGAGATATGAGGTCCTTAAATGATCTTTATAAGGATGCCCTGAAGAAACATAATAAAGGATGTGTCTAAACTGTTATTAAAGGAGGTTATATGAGGGAGGTATCAAAGATGCAAGTGAATCCCATGCAAGCTCCAACAATCAGCAGCAGATAGGTGCCCCAAGGGAATGGTCCCCATGCAGAGAGATTCCCTGGGTGCCCAACCACCTCTGTACATTCCTAAATCTTTATCACAGCGAATAAGCAACCTCTAGCAAAGCTAATTTATGTGAATTTTTTAACTCCGTGGTTAATATGGTGAAAGGCTCTGTCAACTGACTATTAAAATTTAATTTCAACTGAGAATAAAAAAATATTCATTTGCTTCAAAAGATCAAACACTTTATTTTTATTTTCTTACAGCACCCAACACTGGAACAAAGGAAACAAGCCAGTACATCTAAGAAGCCAATATGTCTGCTCATGAATGTCACTGAAGGTGGGTCTCATATAATATTCCCAACTATCAGACATTAACATGGAGCAGACTGTTGTAGTGAGGTAGACATGCTAAGTCAAAGATGGTTTTCTCAACATCGTCTCAGGACACACATTTCAAGATTTTTTTCTATAATCAATAGTTTAGAACAAAAGGTAAAAATTCCCTTTAGAGAAACTCTGTCTCATAAAACAAAAAAATTATTATTATTATTATTATTATTATTATTATTATTATTATAAGAATGTAACCAGAAAAGCATACCTGGACTTGCTACAGGGGAAGAGAACTCAGCATTTGAGCCCCTGGCTCTGCCGACTCTCAGAACTGAGAACAAAAAATGTCACACCTGTCTCTAAACTACTCATTTGCTTTCACTGTACAATTCTTCACATGACATCAAACTCATAGTATATTTTGATATATACTATTATATTATTTTTTCTGAGTTAAAATTATAGCCCTCTGATGAGTGAGGTTGGGATAAATCACATTTTTAATGTGAAAATGGGTCCTTTGGTAATCAGTGATACAGTCTAACTCGAAGCTATGCTTTGGTGACTCGCCAAATTAGCGAGTTCTGTTTTAAACAAGATCCTTGGTAGAGAGCGATCAGGCACACTGAGCTTTGAAGTCACGCTCCCCCGCTGCCCACACCCTCCCTCAAAGCTGAGACTCTTTACCAAGCCCATGCTGGGCCTCTGCTCTTATAGTGTCTTCCTTGGGAAATGAAGTGAGATTTTCCCCTTCAAGGCCATTTCCTCTATTATGTTCCATGTAAAGCTCTTTGTCACTAATGTGGTTTACTTTGATCAATAGAAAAACAGGGTTCTGTCAACTTCCATGCAAATATGCTACGAAAAGCTCCATCACACAAGAAGATTCTAGCTAGATTCCAAATGGAGAACTCGACTGGTCGTGTGAGTTCTTAGCATGGCTCACCTCTTCTGCCTTTTCTCATGCAAGGACCAGCTCTGTCTGCTTCCTATTTAAGCAATTTCACTGGTCCTTCTCTTGGGATGGTGTACTCTCTTATACTAACAACTTGTCTGTCCTTCACTAGCTCCTAAGGATTGACACCCAGAGATTCTAGCAACTCTTGGAGTGGCTTGTCCAAGTGGACCAACAGCTACAAAGAATGGGTTTTTCTGTGTAGTCCTTTTGGTTAGATATAATAATGTATTGTATTAATAAATATAGAATATTACATATAGAAGATTATCAAAATTTGGTATTGGGTGATACAAAGCCTGGGTACTTTAAGCATTCCTAGTTGCATATAAGAAAATACAAGGAAATCAATGCAGTGATTTTTTTTTCTGGAGGGATTGGCACTAACTTGAGTTACTTTTGCATGTCAGGATGGAGGTCTGCAAGGATTCTTGGTGCATAATGGCTGGCAATGCTCTTCAATGCACGGGACATACACACAGTGAACTGTCTACCCTCTGAAAGGGTGAATTAAAGGGGATTCTAGGTGGAAGAGGTTGCTGAAAAAAATGAGGCAAATAGCTTTATCCTAGAGGATATTAGTGTTCTAAGAATATGGGGGCTGGAGAGACGGCTCCATCAGTAAAGTACTTGTCTCACAAGCCTGAGGACCTGAGTTTAGATTCCCAATATTCCTGTGGAGGCTGGGCACAGCGTGGGCATCTGTAATCCCTTGCTGAAAGATAAGAGGCAGGCAGATCCCTGGGGCTCACTGGCAAAATAATGAACTCAGGGTTCTGTGAGAGATGCCACCTCAAAACATAAAGGTGGGAGTCAAAGGAGGACCAACCTGCCATTGACCTGTGGCTTCCATGTGCATTCCTACTCACACATACATGTGCACACAGTCATGGGAACACATGCATATCACACACACACACACACACACACACAGTGTGACTGCTCATCTTCACATGTCCATTCATTTATTTCATAAACACTCAATGATTCTTGAGCATCTATTAGCACAAAGGACTCCAGTTTCCTAGAAGAGTTGCGGCCTTGAATGGAACGGGTATAACTTCCCTTCCACAGTGGTGACATCTCAGCTGTAAAGCAGAGGAGAACGCAAAAAACAAAAAGTGTAGCCTGGTTTAGTGACGTAAAGAAAAGAAAGGAAAGGCCTCTCGTTGTTAAGAACAATACATTTAAAACAATAAAATAAATATGTTCAACACACCATAGCATTACTATAAGATTTAGACAAAATTAACATATATTTTTTTTATGCTACAAAAGCTAGCCTAACCACAGGCTTACGTTTTACTCATAACTTATCAATGGTCTTGTTGAGGAAGAAAGTCTCATTTGAAAATTCATGTGAGGACATGAAAAATTACATGTTTTCACAGAAGAGGACCAGAGTGTAAAACTAAAATAGTTTTCCAAGGCTTGCGTCAGTTTGAATCCAGTGCCTGGGGATTTCTTAATTTACCTTTTTTTTTTCTAATTTTCCATGGATGTCATCAGTAATAGAGATTATACACAGCATTCCCATGAACACCTTCCACAGAAACTGCATCCGTTCTAACATCATCTGCGAGCTCACAGCCCCGAAGGAAGACAGGCATGCTCTAAAGCACTTGAATATCAAACCTATCCTGTGACAAAAGGGATAGATGATGGTTCTGGGTCCATTCTCCCCACACAGAGAGAAAGGTGTTTTTCCTCATGAGTATCCCTTCTTATGACATACTCTCTTGAAATCCAGTCTCTACACAGAGGTCTGAAGGCATTATTTGGACATAAGTTAACCATATCACATAATACTCCTCCACACATTGCTCTACAACCTCCTGGGGAAACCAAATCCTTACTCCAAGCTGAATAACTGGTTCCCTGGAGGAGACTGTGTACCCCTCTTCGGAGGGCAGTGGGCATGCCTCGGCACACAGCAACTCTGATACTCAGTGTTTGCTTCTCCAACCTGGTGCCACTACAGCTGACATCCCCTTCTGCTACGCTAGACCTCTCTCCCTGGTGGAAATATTACCTAATTCTCTATTGCACCACACTTTCATTTTCCTCTTTACCACAGTTGGCATGGCTAATAACTGCGTATTTACAGTTACTTATTGCAGTGTTCCTAAACGAAATCTCCTGAAGCTGAAACCATCAAACCTTATCTTTTAGTCCCAGGGTATAGCAGATTATTGGGCATACCATAAGGGTTAAATAGAGGTTAAGTGGGGCTAGAGATTTGTCTCACTGCTACAGAATTTCTCTAGCATGTGTAAGACACTGGCTTCTATCCCCATGAACATAAAAATGCATATTGAATGAATAAATAACAAAAAATCTCAGAGCTTAAAGGCCAGTTTAACCTTTGCAGGCCATGAAATGCAAAGCATGTATAATTGCTACAATGACAGATTTTATTAAGGCACACTATAAAACACTAAATGTTAATGGCAAAGTCATCGTGGTGCTGTAAATAAGAATGTAAATGTTCCCTATAGTCTCATGTATATGAACACTTGGTTGCCAGTTTGCGGTGCTGTTTGGGGATATTATAGAACTCTTAGGAGGGGGAACCTTGCTGGAGAAAGGATGTGACTAAGGGCAGGCTTTAAGAGTTTAGAGGCCCCACTCCCTCCCTCCTGTGTGTAATTAAAATGTGTTCAGCTACCTTCATGTACCTCCCATAGGCTGGCCTGCCTTCCTCCGCATTAATGGCTCTAATCTAAGACATTGTGAACCCAAATAAACAGTTTCTTTTATAATTGCCTTTTGCATGGTGCTTTATTGTAGCAACAGAAAACGAATACAGTTATTTTCAGTTGTTTTTGGACCCATAGAGCAAAAAGAAACTGCAACTAGATAGGTCATCTAAATAACAATTCACATCCCATTCTGTTCTTCCAACATCATCAATATATGATGATAAATACAACACAGCCATTGGTGGTGGTGACAGGTCCCAGGCTGAAAGTGCATCTGATGGTCTCCCTAGAGTCCTCTGTGCAGTCTCTGGAACCATTTCTTATCTGTTACAGATTTGTGCATCTTCTATAGGGTCGCTGGTTAAGGTTAAATGTTGAGGTTTTTGTTGTCTGGGTATTTTATATTTGGAAAATAATAAAAGGTATTTCTTCTTTCTTTCTTCTTCCTTTCTTTATGAATATCTATGTATTTATTTATTTATTTTGGTTCTTTGAGATAGGATCTCTCTACACGGCTCTGTATGGCTGTCCTAGAACTCCTTATGTACACTAGACTAGCCTCAAATTCACAAAGAGCTGCTTGTCTCTTTCTCCTGAGTGCTGGGATTACAGGCATGCACCATGAACCCTGACTTTATAATGTATTCCTTATAGCTCATATTTTAAGGATAAAAAATATTTCTCTAAGAGAAGTTATATCTTGTATCCTGATGATAAAAAGATACTGGGAACCAGACAGGGAGAGGAGAAGCAAACCATTTTCTTTGCAACGTGCCACTTGTCCTGTCCCAAGCCCCCAACTTTTCCCTCAACTTTCTCTGTTTGGACACTCTGCACTCTTCTAAAAAGGGCTGCTATTCCCAAGTTAGGTAGGACCCCTAAATAAGCAGTTAGCACAGGCATTTAGCTGCAGTGGAAAGCAAGAAGTGGGATTTAATAGAAAAGAAGAGAATCCATATAGTTATTTTTAAATGAAAGAAAAATCAATAAATATAGCTTTTATGTGTCTGGTGACCAACTCATACCAACCAGATCTAACATATTAACACTGTTTAAATAATATTTCTGAAGCATGATTTCAGCTGTAATTTAGTTTTAAGAGTAGCACAGAAAATATATTCAAGGGGAATAATAGAAGGTGAAAATGTAGCTTTAAAAACATCGGCAGGTTGCTGTTACAAAAGGTAGTCATGCGCAGCCTAAGTTTACTAGCCATTGTCTCTTTAATGTAGACAATCATTTTTACAGATTGTGGCCTTATATAGTTATCAGTAATTTTGCTTCAAAAAATAATCTAACTTCAAATATTAACCTGGGGATCCATCCCATATACAATTACCAAACCCAGACACTATGGTGGATACCAACAAGTCTTGCTGACAGGAGCTTGATATAGCTGTCACCTGAGAGGCCCTGCCAGTGCCTGACAAATACAAAGGAGGATGCTCTCAGCCAACCACAGGGTCCCCAATGGAGGAGTTAAAGAAAGGACCCAAGGAGCTGAAGGGGTTTGTAGCCCCATAGGAGGAACAACAATATGAACCAACCAGTACCCCCAGAGCTCCTAGGGACTAAACCACCAACCAAAGAGTACACATGGAGGGACCCATGGCTCCAGCCACATATATAGCAGAGGATGACCTTGTGGGACATCAATGAGAGGAAAGGTCCTTGGTCCTGTGAAGGCTCGATGTCCCAGGAATGCCAGGACAGAGAAGCTGGAGTGGTGGGTTGGTGAGCAGCGGGAGGAGGGATGGGATAGGGGGTTTTCAGAGGGGAAACGAGGAAAGGGGATAACATTTGAAATCTAAATAAAGAAAATATCTAATAAAAATTATTTTCATTCAAAAAGAAGGAAGGAAGGAAGGAAAGAAGGAAGGGAAGGAAGGAAGGAAAGAGGGGACTGGGAAGATGACTCACTGGGCAAACATACTTGCCACTCAAGCATGAGCACCTGAGTCCAGGTACCCAGGACACACACAAAGCAGGGCATGGTGGCTGCACTTGCCATCTTAAGGCAAGACCATAGGCAGACACAGGGGAATCCCCAGAAGCTTATGTGCACGCTCCCAGAAGACTTAGACAAGACACTTTATATTACACTGAACTCTCTAATGTCTCCATTTCATTCTGTTTGGATGTAGTGGGGTCCTCAAGATTTCAGTCCCTCCCACGTTCTGTTTTAGGGAGGCTGGTCTTAAATCTGAGAGGCATGTCAGAGCAGGTGAAAGAGGCAGCATTCCATGCTTAACCACAGGCATCTCTGGCCACACAGAAGAGAATTGCCTGGACCCCTGAAAGGGCATGTGCTCTCCCTCTCTCTTTTCTCACCTCTTTCTACATCCAGTAATTACCAAATGTCACTGGGACAAAAATGTTCTCTGTGAACACAAAGCAAAGAGTGGCTGCTATGCTCACCTCAGCTGTTTTCACACAAAGCTTCTGCTATGAGGCTCAGGACCTTGAGTGCTGAGCCATCTCACTACCCACTCACAAAGTCATGCGTGACCTTTAGTTCAGCCCTGACTCCAACCCAAAGCACAAAAGACCACAAGGCAGAGAACAGTTGAAGGCCTTGAGATGATACTGGACTTATAAGAAAGTGTCAGAGTTTCCAAGAAAGCCACATGCTTTTCCAGTCACTGCTTGGTTTGTACTTGTGCTCCATTCTGGCTATCTGCAGAAGCTTTGCAAGCTTGCTAGATGCAAACCCAAGCATCCGTGTGATGATGATATCAACTTTTGACTCAAAGAAAAGCACCAATAGCTTCCTGGTAGGAGTAGTCTCCTCAGTGCAGGGCACTGACACTGAGAATAGGGGGAGTCTCTTCTGACATTTGGGCCTAAGACACTTCCTCTACTGTCAGCTAGACAGAGTATCAATACCAGGTAATGCCTGAAATCAGGCCAATTATTTTAAAATGGCCAATCAGATTAAGACTCACTCTGTAATTCCTACCTCCAGCATTCATTATTAGACCCCTTGTGTAAGTTAATAAAGTTTTTATTATTCACACAATTCACATTTCACATCTGTTTGTGAGATGACTTCTTTCCGACTCCTGCAGCCTCTGTGCCCTGTCTCAATGCTGACTTTTTATACTTTTTCCATAGCCCCTCTTTATATTTCTCCATCCACTCTGGCAGTTTAGTAGCAGCTTGCCTCGGTGCTCCTCAAAGTCTTACTATCCAATGCACAAAAGGAAAGCGGGGCTGATTTCCTAATTCAGCATAGGAACTTTAAACTTAGAAGCAAATGCTATATTCTCTGAAACTCAATCAGAAATTAAACTGTGAATGTCAACCCAGGTGAGCTTATCTTGGCTCCTTAGAGAAAATATGCCATTTTGCCCCACATCATCAGGAAAATTACTTATAAATACCAGTCAGCTTGTTTCCCCTGAGTGTTGTATGATGCTGGTTTGGGGAACAAAGCTCACAACATGCACACCCCTGCACCTTCTAATGCCTTCTCTCTAGATGGATCTTCATCTGTGAGTCACTAAGTGAAAGGAGCCTGCCCCTCTCTCACATGCTCTGTCACCATGCTATGTCCAACTGTGCTAAAACTAGCAAGGAAGGGGTAGTGTTGGTGGTGGTGGTGATGGTGGTGGTGGTGCTGTTGTTGTTGGTGGTGGTGGTGGTGGAGGTAATGTGGGACATTTGTTTTAATATAGTTGAAGAGTCCGTTTTATTCCAGATTGTCTCTACTCAGAAGCTGGGTTATAAATCATTTGCTACCCATCCTAAGTGTAAGGTATTTTACATCCATAGATGATCTGATTGGGTTTCTCTTATGGGAGAAGTCTCCAGTTTAATACCTCACAGCAAAACAGTGGGAGGCTAGGTAAAGTGGCCTTTGTTCTATTTCAGCAGGGAATTATACTTCTCTAAATCTCTGGAAGAGAAAAGGAGGGAGGCCTGTCTCTGCCCTTTGTTCTCAGCACTTGTACAACTTTCAGAGTGTGTGTTCCATGGTAAAAAGTTCTCTACGGGTTTGCACATAAATTCGGCTCATAAATTGAATAAGAGATTTATAACAGAGAATGTCTACATGCATATCTACTAGGAGTAATTATCTGGCTCAACATTAATCATTTGTTACTAGCTTACAGATTCACAGGAAGTTAAAGACCACAACTAAGCTGTCCTTTAAGTTTTATATAGATAAACCCATATCTTATCTCCTATTTTCACACCTTCGGTGTATATTCTTTATGACCTTTCATTAATGGATTTTTATAACCCCTTGGAATGTGCACTAGATTTTAGAAATCCATTATCTCAGAAGCAACTAAACAGTTCTGTTATGAAAGGGACTTGAATGTCTTTGTCTGCATCGTCACTCTGAAAGGATGGTGACCCTAGCATGCTAGTTGTTTCTGCAGAATAAGCCCTCTTTTTTTGTATACTATCTGAGTCTGGGGTATTTCTTCAGTGAATTTCAGACCCTTACATAGTAACTGTGTGAACACATATACAGTGTTTCCTATATGTCCAGTACAGGATAGTCCTTTTGTGTGGACATCTAATGGTCAGAAGATCCCTTGAACACTTATGTGTTGATCAATGGCCTAATCTCAGAGCTGTAGTTGCCGTTTCATCCCTTCCTCTTTCAATGAAGAAACTCCAGGGCCTGCAGAAGTGAGGATGATGTATTTCAATTTATAACAGGAAATTTTTATCAAGCTTTAATATTGGAGCTAATGACTTATGGCTTCACTTGTCTTATATGTAATGACATGTGAGTTGTCTACACATGAGGTGGGCTCTTCCTCATTATACTTGACCATTCCTTTGTCACAGCTTCATCCTCTCTCTAATTCTCAGCTGAACAATATGGGAACATGTGCTTTTGATAAAAGTACACAGCAGATAAGAATTAATAGAAAAGTGATAGTCAAACCACCACTGGCAAATCCTGAAAACTGAACTTTGGAAAAGGACTACAAACTATTCTTGCTAACCTTTTTACCTTCCAGTATGGAAACTAAGACCAACAGCTTCCATGAGGACTTGCACCAAATTTGGTGCAGAAAGTGAGGGGGGTTTGTGATTAATTTAAATAAACATTTTAAGTCTACTTTCAATACTTTAATATATACATAATATTTATATATACATACAGAGAACGAAAACACAAAGGTCCCTACTTGGCAAGAGGACAGAGATTAATGGCATCGGGGAGGGAAGAAAACAAAGGCAATGGATGGGTAAATATGAGCAAGGTAAAAAAAAAGTATATGTGTATGAAAACATCACAATAATGCCCATTATTTTGTATATTGACTAAAAATGGTAATCATTTTAACAATTAATATTATTAATAAAATTATAGTGAGATTCCAGCCATAAAATTGGGTCTGCTATAAAAGGACTTTAGTAACCATTTCCAGATCTCTGAGAGCCCTTGGGCATGGGGTTGAAGGGATGGGTTCAAACCTTTTGTTCAAATGTGAAGACCCAAGTTTGGATCTGAGACACACACTCCAAAACTGGGCACAGCATCATGTACCTGTAACCTCCATTCTGAGTCAGCAAGACACAGGTGGACCCTTGGAGCTTGCCTGACTGCCAACCTAGTCTAAAAATGGAAAGCCTCAGTTTCAATGAGAGACCCTATCTCAGGGGAGCACTGCAGAGGGAGATAGAGGAGGATGCCCAAAGTCATTCTTGTACTGAGCACAGGTGTTGTTTGAACTAGGATTACCATTGTGGTAATGAATAACAGGACCACAGCACTGTTTGTCATATATGAAGTCAGGACAGAAACTCAAGCAAAGCTAGGAACTGTAGGCACGACCTGATGAAGAGGCCGTGGAGGGGTGGTACTTGCTGGTTTGGGCCCCTGGCTTGTTCAGTCTGCTTTCTTATAGAACCATAGATCATCAGCCTAGGGATGGAACCACCCACAATGGGCTTGGACCTCACCCAACATTCACTAATTAAGAAAATGCCCTACAGGCTTGCCTATAGCCTGATATTATGGAGGCATTTAAAAAAAAAAAACTCTGGTTCCTTCCTCACTGATGATTTTAGCTGTGTCAAGTTGACATAAAAACTAACTAACACAGGCGTCTATACATATGTGTATATACATGCATACAGTATAGATACACACAGAGACAGGCACAGACAGACTGATGCACGCAGGAGCATGCACACACACACACACACACACACACACACACACACACAGACACACAGAGTCTGGTATGTAGAAGTCCCTTATATACAAAAGCATCATATTCTCATATAACATATTTACAGTTCTCACATAAATCATTTTCAGGTTGCTTATGATACCTACATCCTCAGAACCTTTTCTTGTGCTTCAACTGAATTAAGAGTTTGTTTTAGCTTCCAGATGGAAGATATGGTTCCCCCATGCAAGGAAGGCACAGTAGCAGGCATGTGGGGCACCTTGTCCCATCACATTTACAACCAGAAACCAAAGGGAGATAAATGCAGTATTCCATTCACGTTCTCCTTTTTTAGTTACTCCATGACTCAAGCCCATAAAATGATGTCACCTAATTTAGGGTAAGTTTTCCTCCTCAGTTAACCAGTTCTGGAAACTCCCTCAAGGCATGCCTGGAGGCTTGACTCCTAGAAGAGTCCAGATCCTCAAAAGTTAACAACCAGTACTGACCATCACAATAACAATGCAATAGGAGAGCTATGAAAACAGTCGCTGTATTATACTCATTGGAATAAAAAGAACCTGTACATCTTGGCAAACTCTTCTTTTGTCATAGATCCTTCCCCTTCTCCAAGTTTCTCCATCTTCTCTCAAGGGCCATCAAAAGTCAGGTTATGTAGGAGCAGGAGGGAATAATAAGCCTGGCAGAATCCATAATCCGTTGTTTCAGTAAGAGTGTCATACAGCCACAGCAAGTCTTCATGTTGCCTTGCAACAGAAAACTCTGGGCTCTGCAATGTGGTCAGTGTGATGTGCACTGTAAACTTGACCTTATCTCTTTTACTGAGTACATCAGGTATGTCGATCTGAAGTGATGGGTCAACATTCAGGCTCACAGACACAGATTTCAACAAGTACATATTAACAAAGAGCCTTCCCTTCAGTTATTCTGTTCACTCTCAGATGTCCTTTGCTGCCTAGGAAACCAACATCTTTTCCAGGGAGAGTTAAGGAACCAGGTCAAGAACTGGAAGCTGAGTATCTCACTGTCTTCAAGAAGACTGTTTCCTCATATCAACTCTTCCTTCATTGGTTTTCTTCTCACCCTGTTCTCAGTAAAGACCGCAACTTTCATGCTTTCTTGGAATATGATCAGGATTTAAGTGTTAGGCAGAAGAATACCAAGGAGATGTTTGGAGGCTTTTTAAAAAGTGTGGTGAAGAGCGCTGATGAGGTTCCTTTTTCTGGAGTTAAGGAGGTGGATGACTTCTTTGAGCAAGAGAAGAACAACAGGATGAAGGATTCCTGTTCTAAAGCAGACAAAATGACCAGATCTCAGTTTGCTGATGACTACATCCACACTGCAGCCAGCTTGCACAGCCTGACCTTAGAAGAAACCCACAGTCATCCAAAAGTACCTGTTGAAAGTTGCAGAGCTATTTGAAAAGCTTAGGAAAGTGGAAGGTCAAGTCTCATCGGATGAAGATTTAAAACCGACAGAGCTCCTCCGTTACTACATGCTCAACATAGAGGCTGCAAAGGATCTCCTATACAGACCTACAAAAGCCCTAATTGACTATGAGAATGCAAACAAAGCTTTGGACAAGGCCCGGTTAAAAAGCAAAGATGTCAAGTTGGCAGAGATCCATCAGCAGGAATGCTGCCAGAAGTTTGAACAGCTTTCTGAATGTGTGGAGGAAGAGTTGACAACCCTCAAACGGAAGAGTAAGTGGCAGCATCTCGAAAGAACCTCATCGAAATGTCAGACCTGGAAATAAAGCACACCAGAAACAACGTCTGCCTGCTGCAGAGCCCCTTGACTTATTCAAGAACAACTGACCTGTCTTTGCAGGGCACCCATGTGAAAGCCAGCGACCCTTGCACTTAAATCATTACTGCAAAATAAATAGCTTTGACTAGTTTAAAATCATGTGAATAAGTATTTTGATTTCTAAAAATCTTAAACAACAACAACAACAAAAAGAACCTGTACAGAACAAAGGAACCCTGGACAGCTAGCAATACAGGGCACAGGAGCGACAGTAGCATCTCTGACTGATGGTTTATTGGCAGCTCTATGAGCGTGGAGGATGGGATGACAAGCACAGCAAACACCAGCTCAGTGTGGTGTGTGGTGTGTGCTTGCTGCCCTTGGTTCCTTCTTTGTTTTTTCACTGTACGGGAGAATTGGCAAACTAGGCAAACACCACACCACTAGGAAATACCCCCCAGTCCCCTTTCACTTTCTCAAGTTGAGAGGAGGTCTCACTAATTTTCCCAGGCTAATATACCATTAGGCCAAGAAAGTTTTGTTTTAATTAAAGAAATAAAGAGCCAGACAATGGTAGCATATGCCTTTAATCCCAGCACTTGGGAGGCAGAGGCAGGTGGATTTCTGAGTTCGAGGCCAGCCTGGTCTACAAAGTAAGTTCCAGGACACCCAGGGCTATACAGAGAAACCCTGTCTCAAAAAAAACTAAAATAAAAAGAAAATAAAAATAAATAAAGAAAATATATGGGGTTGGGAAAGAAGAAGGGAAGGGAAGGAAAATAAAGGCAGAAAGAAGGGAGGTGAGAGGGCATGGAGGAAATAAATCTTTCCATTATAAACAAATAAAAATCTCCATTTACATTTAATAGTCATTTGTCAAACATTAGTGCTAGCAATTCACTGTCTTGAAATTACACATTGACAATTTAGTCAGAAGCAAACTTTCAACTCTAAAACAGTAAAATGACTAAGTTAATATGAAGAATGCATATCACCGTGCTGGGCAGGCAAAGGCACGTTATGGTACGAAAATGGGCAGAAATGCCTCTGAGAAATATCATGTCTTTTGTGCTTACAATTCTGAGGGAAAACTGCCTAAAATGAAACCACACTCTGTTTTCGACTTTTTTTCAGTCCATGTTGAAATGTTCTTCGACATACAGAATTTGTATATGCTGTATATTTCTTAAAGTATTTTGATGACAGATGTCTCAAATGTGTACCATGGAGAAATCACGAAAACACAAAATTCCATCTTAAAAGAATCACGCCTTACCCTTTACTGTTGCTATAAGGGGCGAAATTCTTTGTGACAAAACTGGCTAAGAAAATACGTTGAGCTAGCTTCCCTGAGGCATACACAGCCTCTACTCAAACCAACTCTAGTCTCTAGCCAAAAATAACAGTACTAGGGAGATCCCAGGAGGAATCTCAAATGAAAGGATCAAGAGGCAGCTTGATGTTAAAAAATAAAGGAAATTGAAGGTTTATATATCCTAGAGGGACTGAAGATATTGACAGAAACTAGATTCACTGGTTAGAGACTTTGCAAATATGATCTCATTGTGTTACACCACAGTGTACTATGACTCAGTGGTACAGAGAACTTGTTCAAACAATCAATTTAAAACATAATCATTCTTTTCTGAGAGCTGAGAAAATACCACAGTGTGTCAAGAACAAGTGTGAGAACCCGAGTTCCATCCTCAGCACCCAAGGTAAAAGGTAAGCATGACAACGTACACGTTACACATGTAACCCATGCAGTCCAAGCACACAGTATATGCAAAGAAAGTGGGACCTCTGGGGATTGGTGGACAGCCATCTAGCTATAATGGCAAACCATAATTCAGGGAAAGTTCCCATCTCAAAACATAAAGTAGAGAGCAACCATGCAAAACCTTTAGCGTCCACAAGTGATAGTTCATGTGCTTGTGTGTGCAGAAAGAAGGGAGGTGAGAGGGCATGGAGGAAATAAATCTTTCCATTATAAACAAATAAAAATCTCCATTTACATTTAATAGTCATTTGTCAAACATTAGTGCTAGCAATTCACTGTCTTGAAATTACACATTGACAATTTAGTCAGAAGCAAACACACACACACACACACACACACACACACTCATGTTGTGGATGGGCCTGGTGCTGTTTGTATGTTGATCCTAATTCTGCTTTCCTGGGAGGGGCTGCAGACAAGGACTTATACTCAGGTGACTTCTTGTGAACCAATCCCCTAATGAATAAAGGAGCCAATCACTGGGCAAGTGGAGGGACTTCTGGGTTGGACAAAGAAAGAGAGGAAGCAGAAGAGAGTTATGACCTTTTGGAACAGGGATAGCATAAGGGTAAGATGTAGCTGTTAGAGTTTTCTGGTATCATGGTGGATCCATCAGGATTTGCCACCAGAGGAATCAGATTTAATAGGGCTTACAAGATAAGGTTTTAGTTGTTGTGCCCAGAGATTGAGTTACCATTGTTTTTGAGCTAAGTTTGTGTGGCGTTTTTCTTCTCACAGTGACTCAACTAGGTTCCAGAGAGAAAGGTATTGTGGCAAAACGTGGGTTTTCCTTATGTGCACTACAAAGGCCATGGGCCGTGGGGGTTTTGAAGCATGGGGCTGGCGTGGCAGCAACCCGCCAGTGGGAACTTAGCAAGCTGGGTGGAGAGATTTTGGAGCTCTGAGTCAGAGTCTCCACGAGATAAAAACAGGTCGACCATTGCCTGTCAGTGCATGGCCAGCCAGGCCGCTGGGGCAGAGACTTGCCAGCACGAGCGCAGAACGTGCCAGTTAGTTTTAATATTCCTGCAACATACTCATACCCATAGACACACTCATACACACATTCATACACAAACTCATACACACACACACACACACACACACACACACACACACACACAAATACACACACTTTTCCCAATATAAGCTTACCAGCACTACTGTGTCCTATTCTCGGGTATTTCAGTTTTTTTCTGTTTGTATTAGAAGGCTCATGGAACCCGTGGATTAGTGATAGAAGACAGAAGTCCAGAGCTACAAATTTCACCCAACTAGAAATGTTAGCATCATCCAACTCAACTTCGTCTCACCCAGGATGAGAAAACCATCCAGGTCTTACATGTCAGGACTAGGGATTCTGACCCTGCTGGACCACAGCCGCATCTGCTGTCCAACACAAGTCACCTGCAGTACAGTGTCCACAGAAGTCACTGTGAGGAGGCAGCCGGAGGAGCTCGCAGGCTGCTCCTAAGCTGCTGATGACTCTGAGGCACAGTGTGACTCCTCTCATAGAGCTGGAGCCGCATCCTGCTGCTCATTTGCTTTAACAATGCCTCGGTGGCCTTTAAGAGAGACAATTCCATATACTTCTCCATTTTAAATAATAGCCAACATTAAGTTAGAAATGCTATGGGTCAGAACAGCAATGAACTATTCTAAGGACAGAATCTTCAAAAGCCATTGTCTTTGAACTTCTTTCTCGGGGATAGGGGGTTATACATTTGACAGTGAAAAGAGAAGGCTAATGTTTGTGAGACCAGAGAAATGCATTAAAATATTAGGTACTTCTAATGTCCTGATGACGCGCCGGGCGGTGGTGGCACACGCCTTTAATCCCAGCACTTGGGAGGCAGAGGCAGGAGGATTTCTGAGTTCGAGGCCAGCCTGGTCTACAAAGTGAGCTCCAGGACAGCCAGGGCTACACAGAGAAACCCTGTCTCGAAAAACCAAAAAAAAAAAAAGACACACACACACGCTTTAGCCGGGCGGTGGTGGCGCACGCCTTTAATCCCTAATGTCCTGATGACTGATTTAAAGCTGTTTCAGATGTAAAAGGGGAGTCATCTTGGGAAGAGAGGAACCCTACCATAATGAACCTCTTTTCTACATTTCAGAGAATTATTTGTCCCTGTTGTACAGGAGTTCATGACTCTTTCATCAGTGGCAATGGACTGGGGGTTGAGGACCCTTGGGCTCAAGTCACATATGTACAGTACAGGAAAGGAAATACAACATGGCGAGAGCTATCCAACACACAGTTGCAAGGTTCAGGCACAGTGCACAAGAGAGCCTCCCAATTTGTACACCCATTCTCCAGGCTGGCCAGAAAAAGAAAGAGGGCAGGAAACATGATTTTTTTCCTTTTTGTTCCCTTTAATTAATGAACAAAACCTATTATTACATTAAAGGACAGCACAAGGCATTCAGTGGGTAGGAAGCGTCATCGGTACAGAATTAAAAAGCACCAAAAAACTACTGTGGAGATTTTACTTCATGCGCGCGCGTGCACACACACACACACACACACACACACACACACACACACACACACACCTCACATTAAATCGCTGACTGGATGTGTCCTAGACCCAGGAAGGTCTGAGTGAGAATCTCCAGCTAATATAGTTAATCCACAAGTGAGGTTGATTCCCGGCCATGCTATCCTTTAACCGAGAGGGCTTCCCTGTTTCTCCGGTGACAGGGTGACAGCCTTCTTCATTCCTCATGCCTATTTACTTGGAACTGACTGTTGCTTTATCTGGTTATCTATCTACCCCTGGCACCGTCACATCCTTATCCAGTTAGTCTTTATCATACCTGTTTAGACTCCGTGCAAGGCCCTTGCTCTCATTAGAACAGAGCTTCACAGAAGAGTAGCTTACTTTATAATAAGGAAATGCCTGGCCCACACCTACCTGCATAAATCTGTTTTGTGAACGACTAGAGAAGGAAGGCAAACAAGTCCTGTCCTAGAAACTCTGCAGGAGTGCAACTGTATCTCATCCGTTAAAGTGCCACTTGGTTTTCTCACTCCTTGTCAGACTTCACTAATATGTATGCTTCTGAAAGGAAAAGCGAGTTCTCACGGACTCTGAAAGGAAATTTAAAATATTCCATGGGAATAAAATAAATGTGACTATACAATGGGAACTAGTTGTATAAGCTTATGCTAATAAACTAAAGTCTAATAAAATTTAAGTTTTCAGCCCTCATATGACCTGCCTGCCAGTGATTAAGATAATGATCGCCAGCTCCAACCCAGGGCAGTTCACCAAACCCTCCCTCTTGCTTAGCTCCACGCCAGGTGCTGCAAACCTTTGTTTAGAGGCTCCCATGAGCTGACGCAATCTGGCCTTCTCTTTAAGGGAATGCAATACCTTCTGTTCTAAAGAAACCTTTGTTCTTCTATTAGAGAAATCAAGAGCTAACTCGTGCTGCCAGTGTGACTAAGGACAATTGATTACAACTGTCAGACACATAAGCCAGTTCTTGATTATGTAATAGTTACACAGATATCTTCTTATGATAAGGCTTCTGTTGTTTCTAATTTTTGTTTTTGAGACAGGATCCCATGATGTATACTGGGCTGCCCTGTAACTACCTATGTAGATGAGGCTGTGTCTTTGCCGCCAGAGTAATGGGATTAAAGATGTGTGCCAATTGGCTTGTTTGTTTATAATTTTAATTTGTTTTTAAGTTCTGACAGGTAAGTCAGCGACCTCCCATTTTGAGAAGAAGAAGCATCGTAGACCATGGCCCTTTCTTACTTCAGCCCTTTCAACAGGTGACCTAGACTGGAAACTCTGACCAAAACCGCAATTTAGTGTTAGCTGTTATGCAACTATAAATACTTCTCAGCTTTATTAATCAAGAGTCCTCTATGTGAAAGTAAATTTCAAGGACTCTCAGCATACTCTTCTATTATATGACAGATATGGAGCAGTTAAAATTCAGGCTCCCTTCTGTTCAAGCTATGGGAAATGGAATTCTGCTTAGACAGAATTATAGTGCCAATTGGCAGAGACTAAAGAAATAGTTAAGATTCAGTCACCCAATCAACTTTCACTATAAGGCTAATCGTCTTTAATTCCTGGTTCAGGCTTTGCACCAACGATCCTATGTAGACATTTAATTTGAATTAAATGGTAACCAACTAATTTTCCCTATTAAGACAATTATGAGTGAATTTATACTACAGTATCTTTGTTCCTTTATTTACACCCAAAGCCCAAACTCCAGCCATCCCCAATGCAACTATCATTGCATTTGACCATCTCTGGGTTAATGTAAGATGGAATGAAGAACAGAGAGACTCAAGGGTATTTGGGAAATCAGAAACTGTTCTTCTAATAAGGGATCCTGATAAAGTCTTTTGCCTATTATATCAAGAGGTGGGAGAGACCTTCTCACTCTGTGTCTCTGTCTCAGGCTAAGAAGAAAACCAATGATATACTTCCCAATGAGCCACACCCACTTCATTTCCAGCAACTCAGTTGGAGCCATCAGTTGCAGGCCACTAGCATCTTTCCCTTGTGCACGCATCCGTCACATATGCTTTGTTCCATGAACCCTCAGCCCTATATGAGCTGTAATGGCAGCCATAAATGAGACCCAGACTCCTGTTAGTATGAAGGGGGATGGCATAAGGCGAGACAATGAAACAAGAATCCTCTATGACTATGAAAGTTACAGAGATACCACAGTGACTCCCAAAACTCAGAGTTAGCTGTGAGCAGATACACTGTGTTGGGCATATTCTTCATAAGCCAGCAACCCATCTCCTGAACTTTCTCAGTACATACAAGAAATAGGGGTTGCTAACACGGTACTCTTAATCGGCATGACATCTTTAATTTGTGATCATTATCTTAAAAACAGGGTTCTTCAGCAGGCCTTACCAGAAGCTTTAATCCTACTTCCCAAATCTGATATCTGACTTTCTCCTTCTCTTTTATAGTTTCACAAGTGCATCTATTCAGACGTCTCATGGCATGAGATGATCCCTGAGCACCTCTCCGCACACCTCTGTAGGACTTCTACATGGCTTGCTTATTTGTTTTAATTTTTACTATTCTACCTGGTTTTGTCAATTTCTATAGAAAGCATCATGAGAATTTGATGATCACCTGACAAGTATGGAGAGCAACAGTCAACAGTTGGACTAATGACAGATAGGACTCATTCCCCTTGCCATTCTAAAATATATCTATTCGAAACTGAAGAATTGCTGGAGTTAGCTACACTTTCAGATAATAAGGCTATCGCTTTCATGCTGGAGACTTCCATAAGATTGCTGGTGTATTTCACAGTAAACGTCTGGAGCTTCCACAAAGATATCCAGATTTGAACATTATCAAAACACCATCAGTGTGCAGGAAAGTCCTTGGGTGTAGTATTGTGTGATCCATCTCCAACATCAGATATAAATGAAAAGACTGAGAGAAAAGATGAAATTTCTCTTCTCTACACTGCTGATGGAACATAGGGCCTTGCAAAGTGAAATTTCTACTGAGCTGTTGATTGGAGAAACAGTAACCTAAAAAGACAGTCAGTGCACTGTCTACAAATTATTCCCTCCATTGAGAAAAGATATACTGGTTGCACATCAGATATATCAAAAGATGTCAGTTCAATTCCCAAAGATCCATAAATATTCAATACACTTTCTGGACAGTGACATGAAGCTGCAGTCTCTATGGTCTCTACAGTGGTTCCTCTGGACCTCTTAAACTTTGAAACTGATTAATTGTTAGAATATCCAGTCTAAGATTTCTAACTCATCTCGTAATCTCAGATAGAAAGAACTTCAGAGGGGTCAGCCTTGTGGGTTTTGTTGTTTTGTTTTGTTTTACTCCCCTTTAAAATATCCAAAAGCAGAACTAATCAGAAGAAAGCCAACATTAAAATAAACACTGCCTCTTTAACAGTTACCACAATAATTTAGCCAGGAAGGTTTTAAGACTGACTCTTAGAGACAAGCAATCACATCAGTATTTGTGCTGATGGCTAGAATTGCCTGCAGCAAGGCTGATTCAAAATTTAGCTAATTGAGAATATTTACAAAATCTGTGTGGGTAGATAATGAAAATATTACTCACTCTCCCGAAAGGCAGAGGCCCCAATTTCCAAATGTTTGCAGATATTACTGTGCAAGTTTTACAGACAAGGTTTGAAAAATAATCTTTCTGCAAGAATCATAATCATTTAATTTTTAGAAAACGAGATCAACATTGATATTGAGCAAAACCTATAGAAGATGGGGAGTGAAAATTAACTCTGGAGCCAATGAAACTTCATCTTGGCATTGAACTGAGAAAATGCAGAAGGGGGAGAGAGGCAAGGCAACACACATCATGAATGAGAATGCTGTGCCTTCAGCCCCCGCAGCACTGTCATTGACAAAAGCAGGGGTGACCTGTAACATATCTCCTTCAAAATCTGGGAGAAAATATAATTCATGGCATCAGAAAACAACATCTAGGAAAACATTTCAAAACAGACAGTGAGACTCAGCCCTGCATGGCTGCCTGAACAATGCACTAGCATCTCATTTGCTGATGTGCTAGTGTTCCCTGTCATCTCCGTAGAAGGCTATGAATATTAAATAGCACAGCTAACTAAGGGCAATGCTGATTTATTCCAGCAGTGCTGAACTCTTCAAGCTAGGCCAGGATGACAGCAAACTGAACAGCCATGCAGACCCATGAGCCCAGAACTCCAGGCCCAGGTTCTTATCCTTGCCAGCCCCATGACTGGGCAAGCAGTCATGTGCATCTATTCACCTGCATTCAGCTTAAAACTTTAGCATGTCTTTCCATTGTATTTGGGTCCATATCCAAAGGATCTGTGGAAGGAAGACTCTGGGTTCCTAAAGATAAGCTAGGGAATAGTCTACAAAAGGATCGACTCTGCTGATCTCTTCCAGTAACTATGGCATAGGAAGGAATGGTGGGTTAAAAGAAAAATCAGCAAAAAATTAAAATAAATTTGATAAGTAGTACAATATATTCAGTATCTTAACATTTTCAAAAGTTAAAAATTGAGAGCCTAAAATAAAGGGCATGGTTCATAAACAGAATGCTGTTTCAAGTTAACCATAAGACAGATTTGACAACCCAACAATAGTCATTGAGCTCATGAGAGAATGATGGCCCCACTTATCTTGAAGGATAAAACTCAGACATATACTATCTATGACTAATAACTTCTAAAATCTAAAAGTATCACATGATCACTGTGAGTATAATACTGAACAGGAATTATACTTTATGCTAAACTACTCTCTAGACCGTAAAATCAGAAATAAAGAGATTCGAAGAGTCCCACAAGTTTAAGAGACACCATAATGGAATCTAATTTAGTGTCACGCCATTGCCACAGCCAGTCTCAGCCTGCACACACCAAGAGTAAAACGTGGACAAGTGACCACTGGCATCAGGAAGCACTGCTAGGACCAGGCAGTATCTGTAACTCGTCCCTCAGTCACATGCTTAGGATGTTTGCCCTGTACCTGAGACGTAGGTGGGAGAATTAGTTCAGGATAGAAAGGAACAGAGAGTTCTAGCACATTCCATATTCCAGCAAGGATGATGGCATCCCATCCTGGAAGCCGGAAGTCAGAGCGTGTTCTTGTCATATCAGAGCTAGAAGGTAAAACAGAAGAACAGACACAATCTCATGCTCAGCTTCGAGATGATGGTCACTCGCCACAAATCCAACAAAGACAGGTGAGAGCCACAAAAGGATGTGGCCCTGATGTCCTATGCTCCTCCCCCTGCCAGCCCCAGTGGAGGAGACTCCAAAAAGATGGTCTTCTCCCCTCTCCCTCCCTCTTCCTCTCCTTCCATCTCTCTCCCTCTCTTTCTCCATCTTCTACCTACTTCTCTCTGTTCTCTCTGTCTCTGTCTCTCTCTCTCACACACTGACACAAACACTCACACACACACTCACATACATGTATGCACACAAACATATGCACTGTGACACATACTCCTTCTCTAGCACACAGAAGAGAGAGAGAGGGGGGGGGGAGGGGGCAGAGACAGTCAGAGACAGAGAGAATAGCTTCCTTTCTATAAAATAGAAATCCCATCAACAACAAGCTGGTAAAACAAGTATATGCTGGAATGGGTATGAAGGGGCATAGATGAACTTTAAACTGAATAAGAGACTTGACTTTTAGATTAAAATTTAACAATTAAAAATGACCAGTGTGGTTCCTCAGACTTGGACATAATTAACATGTGACAGCAACTCCACTCCTAAAAGAGATGAAATCATATGTTCACATACAAAAAAAAACTGTATGTAAATGTCCATAAAAGCATCATTCATAGTAGCTAAGAAGAAAAACAGACCTGTCAGACAAACTGGAGTGTGGTGTGGTGACACAATAGCACATTCTCAGGCAACAAAAAATAAATATATCCTATGATATGGATGATACTCAAAATAAACTACATATCATATACCAAAATCCAAAAGAGAAGAGTAAGAATTTCTGCTTTAAGGTTTTTTTTCCACGTATATAAAATGTAAACAAACTTTTTATAATTTATGTAATTGACATTAATTAATAGTCCCTGGGTTAAGGAACACGCATCAGTAGTTTTGGGAAAATGGACGGAGGCTGGATTTAGATGGGATAAAGCTAAATCCAGGCCGAACAACTGGCAACAGAAGCCTCGAAGAGAAGTTACAAATGGCTGTGAAATGCCAGGAGGAAATCAGCCCCCCAAAATAAAATTGTTCAAAGGCAATCGCCATCCTCACACTTTCTGCTCTTATTTCTGTCTCTGCCAGGAGCACATGTAAAGTGCCAAAGCCTCTGCTAATGAGACAGTGAAAACATGGATGGCTAGTCTCCGTGTGTTGACTTGCATCATGAGCATGAGAGCTTTCAGCCATGATTGAAAGGTGCAGACTGTGAGGGAACCGACTCCTATAGCTTCCCTCCCTCCAGATTGGTGTTGACACATCTGCTATAGAAAACTAGGAAGCCAGGGCTTTCTTTCTCAGAAATTTTGCAAAGAGATTTCCTTAAATCTTCTTGGATGCCATTAGAACCATGTTCAACAACTCTGAAGGAGCCCCAGAATGATTTAAACAGAGAGAAAAGAGGACAGTTGTGAGCACTGCTCTTGCTGGAAGGGTTGCTGGGATTTCAGTGTTGGCAGCACATGCTACAAATGAAACCGAGCCAGCTATTGCTTGGAAATTAGCATGGCCGCAGCCAAGAAACATCTTGTGGAGCTAAGATACACTGATCATCAAATTATTTTTCTTCATGATACAATTAATGAAGTGTGTACTATGGATTCTAACTTCTCTTCTCTGTGTCAGGGTCCTTTGACTGACAGAGAGGTTAGCAGTAATGATGGTGATGGTGGTGGTGGTGGTGGTGGTGGTGGTGGTGGTAATATCAGTAGCTTAATGAGACTAGGTATTGTGTTACATCCTGAAACACTTCAAACTCACAATCTGTGAGCCACTGGGTAAACCTCATATGAATCCACACAGAATGATTGGAGAATCTGTGCACACAGCAACTGAAGTCAACTGATTACTGGCCAAATGCCTAGAGTGGAGAAAACTAATTTACAGAATGTTAGGAGGAAGGAAATCCTCGTTCTCTAATCTTCTGCCTAACCATCTGTTTTAACCTCAATGTCAGCAGCTGCCCCCCACTCAGGTGCCCTCTATCCACCACCAGGTATTCTCAGTCCTTCTTCTGGAGCCATGAGCTGAAGTAAACCCTTTCTTCTCTAATCTATATCTGGCTGTGGTATTTATCACGGCAACACAAAAGTAACTACCATAGTGAACCATTGCATCTAAGTTAGGGTCCATGAACAATCAAGGACCAGTGCACTCTGATCCCGCTACGCAGTAACCCTTTTATAGCCCTTCCTGGACTGCTTGAGGGACAAGGACACCATGTTGAATTTGGAAGCAAAAGTTAAGAAGTGCAAAAGAACTGGCAGCCTGAGCATCTAAAGTGCTTCTTGAAGCAGATTTCTCTCAGTTCCTCAGAGACAGACAGACAGGTGGAGACAGACAGACACATAACACACAGAGACACATATATACACACATACATACACAGACACACACAGAGAGACATACACACATACATACACACATACACAAATACACTGCCTGTACATTCTGTTTCCTATAGAATGTCTGTAGGAACACATTGAGTTTAGCAATGATCAATGACATGAATAGCTTGGATATTACCCAAAAGGGAAATTCCTATATGGACAGACAGTGCTGCTTTTCTGTTTATGAAGGGTGAGTGCGCATCATGAAATCAGCCACATAAATTCTTTCACCACTTCCCAACTGCTCAGCCCTTGGGCTAAGACTGCATATGCATTAGTCTCCTTTGCTCCTCATCATAACTTCATGAGTAAGGTGATCTGATCTCATTGGACAAACAAACCTATTAAAACTCAAACTACCTAGTCATTTTCCCAATGTGTCTCGATCTGTCAGCAGAGAGCTGAAGTTCAACACAAAGAATTTTACTCCAAAGGTTTTTTGTCTGACGTAAAAAACACTACACTTACTTCACACAAAGAAGTAAGCAATGAGAAATTACTGAACCATGGAATAAAATGATTTGAACTAATCATATTTCTAATCTCCTGAGAAACATCTATGAAATCCTAAAGAATCCCTAAAACCTCATGCGGACTTGCAATACTGTTCTGTTTCTCTTTAAATACTGAATGCCTCAGATGCCATACACAAGTCTCTTGTCTGTCTTAGATTTGAGAGTAAACTTTGTTTCTTACATTTGCAGTATTACTTTAAACACTTAGCTGCGGCTTTGGCTTTTTTTGGATCCCTATTTTCTAACAGGGAACAGTAAGTGCCTGAGAGGTTTCTAGATTTCATGAACTCATGAGTTTCATTAAGAATAAAATTAGACCTTGCTCTTTAATCAGCAATCAATTCTTCACATTTGGAGGTCAGCCCTCAGGTTACAGTACTCAGCAGTGCCTTGTACTCTGAGTTAGGACAATCCATTGTGATCCAATATAATGTCGTCTTCATTGGACCCAGCAAAAAACATTCCCCACACATGTGGATCAATATCTGTGGTGGAAAGTCTAAACTATATTAATTGGGTTAGTGCCTGTCTGGCTTTTGGCCATTTTCTCAGAAATATCACACTAGATTCTAAAAATCGATGCCTCCCGCTGCCCTCCTAGCACAGATGTGTGTTGGGGGAATTCACCAGCGTGGCCCAAGGCAAAACTTAGCTTTTATTTAAGTTATAGTATACTTCAAGAAATAAGACAGATTGTCCCATAGGCTCCTTTACATACCCATGGCACTGCCTCTTTTAGAAATAGTAATACCCATGCCAAATAGCTATAACTAAAGCCTGGGCTGTTGATCATTTTTTAATATTTGTGTTTTTATCTTATGTGTGTTATTATTTTGCCTGCATGTATGGATGTGTCCCAAATGTATATCTGGTTCCCTTGGAACCAGAGTTACAGTTGTGACCTGCCATGTGGGTGTTAGAAATTTAACCTGGACCCTATAAAAAAACAACAAGTGCTCTTAACCACTGAGTCATCTCTCTTAGTCATGTCATCATTATTAATGAAAGACGGACAAGTGAATATTTTCATGAACTTGGTTTAAGTCTGTTTAAAACAGCCTTAAAAAATATATTTACACAATGGAATACTACTCTGCAATTAAAAACAATGAATTCACGAAATTCCTAGGCAAATGGTCAGAACTTGAAAATATCATCCTTAGTGAGGTAACCCAATCACAAAAGATCACACATGGTATGAAGTCACTGATAAGGGGATATTGACCCAGAATCTCAGAATACCCTAGACACAATCAGCATATCAATAGATTTCTAAAAAGATGGAAGGAGAGACCCCTGGTCCTGGAAAGACTGGATGTAGGGGAATGCCAGGACAGAGTAATGAGAGGGGGTTGAACGGAGAAAAGAGGGAGGGAAGGGGGCTTATGGGACTTTCGGGGAGGGAGGAAACGGGAAAGGGGAAGTGATTTGGAATGTAAATTAAAAAAATAAAATAAAATTAAATTAAAAAAAAAAAAAACTTATTCCAAAGCTTAGGAGTGTATGGTGAGAGAAAAATATTTTGGTAATCTGTATTGTTTTTTAAACTTTTCTCCATATATAAATATCACTTTATTGTAAGATTAAAAATCAAAATGGGAAATAAATCTAAAAATCTGGAAAAATATAGCTATATGAACTGCTGATGGCATCAGCCTATGCATGACAAAATGGTAGGGACATAAATACACGCATGGGCCACTTTTTGATATTTTCCCACCAGAAACAACCAAACTCAACTGCAGAGTTTTCAATCGTCTGTGAATAAAGCTTTCCCTGAATTAGAGAATTCACTCATCACCAGCCAGTTCTCAAGAGTTTCATCCTAATGAACTAAAATTGCAAGGTTCATTATCCATTTCTAGAAAAATAACATGTAATAAAGATACTTAGTTTCATGTATTTTTAAGATGAATAGACAAGTTATTACTTTTGAGGTAAGCTTCTAAGGCACTGCAAGAAAATCTTAGTTAGGGCTGTGAAGCCACTGTCAGTCACACTTAGAAAACGGTGAACTTGAAGCAAATTCACCTTCAACTCAAGAAGGAAACACAGGAGAAGTGGTACTGAGACTTCTGAAGTCTTCCAACTTGGACAGGTGGCTGGGCATCTGGGAGGCCACGAACGATGAGGAAGAGAATGAAAAATGATGCTACATCTACCTAGTCAAGGCTGTGATACAGTAAGTCAGATGTATGTCAAGGTCTGAGAGAGATGAAAGTTGAAGACATGGATGGAAGATAAACCTAATTGGGAAAATTATGTCATTAACAGATGGTCAACATATTAGGAAATGACTGTTGAGAATCCTTTCTAAGAGAGTAACACAGGATTGGGCAGTTTGTCTAGAAATTGTTTCCCACTGTCCAGAGGGAAATCCAATCTCTGCCTAGAACACAGAATCCTTTGCACTTGACCCAATCTCTCTCTCTAAGTCTCTTGCCCTCTCTCCACACTTTCAAACATGGAACTGGTATTGTCTGAATGTGAAATGTCCCCAAAAACCAAGGATGGTGGTGTATGCCTGTAATGTGGTCACCTGGGAAGGGAATACCAATTCATAATCATCTATGATGACATAGCAAGTTCAAGGTCAGGCTGGGTGACATTAAATCCTGACTAAAATAATATAAGACAGAACAAAATAATATCCCCACAGATTCATGTATGTGAACATTTGGTCCACTGCTGTGTTAGAAGTCTGAGGAAAGTTTAGGTATAGCTTACCTAAGAGAAGTAGGTTGTTGAGGGCAGACCTTGATGGTACCATCCACTTCTGGGTCCTGTCTGAGCTCTTTGTTTCCTGTCTGCCTATGGGATGAGACTAGCCACCTGTTACCTCCAATACTATAAACTGGAGATGGTCCCACCTTAGGACCTCCCACAATAATAGCCTATGTCTTTAAAACTAGGAGTCAAAATACATGAAGAACAAGGACATCTTGTTGGAAGCATTAAATTAAATATAAATAATCAAGAAACATGTCTGGCAAAAAGTCAGTCCAGAAAAAAATTGAGGATTAGTGGGAGAGCAAAGGCTGATGTAAGGAGCAAGGAACTCTGGGATTTATACTTCTTATCTCGTTGCTCATTAGCAGCATCCCTTTGTTTGGTAAACATAGATGAATAAATACATAGATTTCCAAATTACAGCATTTGTAAAGATTTTCTTCATCTAAGTCTTTAAAACCTATTGTAAATTTGTCCTGGAGATACAAGTCTGTACTCCCAGCTACTTAGAAAGTTGAGGCAGGAGGATGACAGGTTGAAGGACTTCCTGAGTTACAGGGTAAATTCAAAGTCAATCTGGGCAACTTAGGAAACTGCATTTCAAATGCACATGTGTATGCATGTGTATGTGTGTGTGTGCATGTGTATGTGTGTGTGTGTGTGTGTGTGTGTGTGTGTGTGTGTGAGGGGGGGGAGGAGGAAAAGGAGGAGGAGGAAGAGGAGGAAGAAGAGGAATGTAGGGAAGAAGAGGGATTGAGTAACCTGGTAATTTAGCTCAGTGGGTAGAACACTTGCCTATCGGGCATAAGGCTGTGGGTTCAATTAAAAATCAAAACCCTATTGTAAACCTCCACAAGATTTTTTCAAGGTCATTTACCCTTCATTCTTTCAAACAGGAGTATAATTCTGAGTCGCGATAATTTGTGTAGTAGAGAATAGGCCGGGCACCACTGTGCACGATACCGAGGAAGAGAATCAGCGAATACTCTTACCCAGCTGCTAACCCTATGAGCCACAGCAATGACCAGAAAAGCAAGTGAGTCCTCTGCTTGCTCCCCTAATGATTCATTTCCATCACAGACAACACCATAAGAAATCACTTACTTTGGATCACTCTGGAACCTCCATATAGGTTGTCCAGTATCAAGTGGCCATCCCTAAACACATGTAGATACAAGCAGTACCAATAGGTGTATATACATGTATCTGTATACATGTATACATAGATTAAAAAATAGCTACATAAACAATAAGTATTTTATAAGACAGTAGTGTATATTGTAATTCTGGCAAATACTCAAAAGCTAGTAGCAATCTTAGATGAATGACTGTGGTTTAAATCATGAACTTACAGTGTTTTTATGTCATTGAATTTCAGGAATGAGAACCCTGTGAGATTATCATGCTTCATTAACTTAAAACACTAAACTGAGTTCTGATTCAAATTCCTAGTGAAGACCTTGAACTTTGAACTTTGGACACGAGGGGAAGTATCCTCCAGAACATGGTATTTATTCTCTCATGTCTGTACCCCCTAGATGTGGACAAAGGAAAGCCACAGTAGAGAGGCCTGTCTTTGCCTCTTTCCTTTGTTGATAAGCAGTGATCAGGGCTGAGAAAACTCAAGCACTTTTTCTTTTTCTTTTTTGGTTACGGTCTTGAAATTTGTGGCCAAGAACATAAGGAAATAAATGACCACTAAAGAACCACAGAGAACCCAGAAACTGTCCCCAGAGGAGTGTGGCTAGGTATGTAGTTTCCCTTAAAATATAGATTTTTTTCAACTTATTCCTAAGGGAAAAAAGGGAAAGAAAAGCTGCCTTGGCTATAAGCTCTATCTTCTAATAACAGATGCCCACTAATATTTTCTCATGAAGTAAGTTTGCCTGAGGGACTCAGACATTCTGTCCCTTCAAAATTAACATTGGACAACTGCAGTTTGCCCCGGAGTCTCAATTAGCTAGCTCATCATGTCCAAATGTAAGCAAAGCAAGAAGCAGCAGACCAGATGCCCATGAACAGATACCGCGGGAGAATGAGAGCCCTCAGTCTCCATCAGCTGCGTAGATCCCTGAGGTCCGCAGGCATTTTTTTCCTACTTACCAAAGGCTTGGTTTCATCTTCATCTTTGAAATAATAAAGTTGATCCCCCTTGAGTACAAACCAGCGGGTGTGCCAAGTCTTGACAAAGCCTCCCTGCTTCCTCAGCCACCCACACTTGGTGGGGTTCTGCCGCCCTTGGCCTTGGGGGCTCTCTGTGGAGTCACAGTTTTCCTCCATTCTCAAGCTGATGGATTTTCCTATGTAGAAACAAAAGGAAAGAAGAAGATAAGGTGTTCTGTCATCACTGTTTTTAAGGAGAGAGAGAGAGAGAGAGAGAGAGAGAGAGAGAGAGAGAGAGAGAGAGAGGAAAAAGAGAGAAGGAAGGAAGGAAGGGGAAGAGAAAGAAAGGAGGGAGAGAGGAGGAGGAAGAGAAGGGAAGGAAGGAAGGGAGAGGAGAAAAAGAGAAGGAAGGAAGGAAGAAGGGGAAGGGAAGGAAGAAATGAAGAAAGGCAAGAAGGAAGGGAGAGAGTCACAGGAGGAATGAAACATGCATATTAACTCACTGGCTAGATTTCTAGAAGCTACCCACATACTTCCCAAAGGGAAATCGCACTTTGTACTTGCCTGCCTTCTTAAGGGAGCTGGGGGCTAAGAACCCTTTCTTCCTGAGTAGAGCTGCAGAATGGGAAATTTCTGGGGGATCAGGCAAGAAAAACCAAGTATTCAGCATCTAGGCCCGTGCGCCGGCTGTGCAGGGCTGAGGTCCTGCCTGTGCAGGCCTGGCTTGTGGTTACCTGAGCAAGCACTATTCCCACACATGTTAAAGCTTAAGGGGACTATTTTTAAAACCTCAGAGGAAGACGGTTGTTTTGCACATGTGAGAATCTCTTAAGATGTTACTCTGGGCTTCCTCCAGAGTTTCAACCAGAGGGTTTTCTCTGCAGAAGATCTGTGCAGCTCAGGATGCTTAGGAACAGGAAGAAAACAAAACAAACAGAAAACAAAATGCAGAAAGAACATTCATGGTTCGCTGCATTTCCTCTTCCCCTCAGGCTCCCTCGAATCCGGAACGAGGGAGTAGTTAAGATCCGGGACCCATTAAGCACCATTTCGGACTGTGCGCAAAGGAACTCAAGGGTATCCACTCCATCCGAAGCAAGGAAATGAGCCATAGGCATGCAGAATCAGCAGCACTCTTAGGAAAGCAGACTGCCAGAGTAGTAGAAACACAAGGGTGGGCAGGAGGTGGGCAGTAAGTGGGCAGGTAGTGGACAGGAGGTGGGCAGGAGATGGGCAGGAAGTGGGCAGGAGGTGGGCGGGAGGTGGGCAGGAAGTGGACGGGAAGTGGGCAGGAGGTGGGCAGGTAGTGGACAAGAGGTGGGCGGGTAGTGGACGGGAGGTGGGCGGGGAAGTGGGCGGGTAGTGGACAGGAGGTGGGCGGGAAGTGGGCAGGTAGAGGACGGGAGGTGGGCGGGAGGTGGACGGGAAGTGGACCGGAGGTGGGTAGGAGGTGGGCAGGAAGTGGAGAAGAGGTGGGCAGGAGGTGGGCAGGAGATGGGCTTTTGGTGGCAAGCATTTGTCCGTGGAAACAGATGCCAGTAAACGTAGTAGAAAATTAATATATATCATATATTATATATATATCAAAGGCTTCCTCCAGTTTCTTGCTAGTCTATTTCTAAGCATTTGTTCAGAAAGTAGGAAGTGTTAGCTCATCCCCAGTCTTCCTATGAGGGCATAAACTCAGGAAACACAGACTACTCTTATTAAGGCATTTTCATGTCTGCCTTTATTTTGCTAATTCTGAGTTGTACTCGAAGATGAGCACCCTCAGAACCTCCATTTTCACCACTAATTTTTCATCCATTTGTTATATCCAGAGTCTCAATCACAAGTCACATGGTGTTTGTGCCAGCCTCTGTTCATCTGTGTCTCTTCTCTGGAGATAAGGGCTCCAACAGTTCTTAGCTGAGCTCCTTGACCTCTCTTGAGGTAATTCTTCTACTTAGTTGCAGCAATGACTTTGCGCCTGGGCTCTAATCTCTTTGTTTTGGTCACTTCAGCCAGTTGGGTCAAAGGGACTTTCTTGAGCTCAGTTGGTGTCTATACATACCCTTTTCGTGCTGGAATTCCACAGTTGCTACCTTCTCTCTGTGGTGCATACTGAAACCTCCCCCCTAAGGGGTATTCCCATGGCAGAGACAGCTGACTGTCGGAACATTCTCTCCCTATGTGTGCATGTATCTGCAGATAGGATCATGCCTGGTGTTGGATGTAAGTTTGTTATTCCCAGAAGACAGAGAACTTTCAACTCCTTTCTTCCACAGCACTTGACCTAGTGTAACAAAGCAGGTGAGCTCCATTCTACTTGAACAGTGTGTGTGTGTGTGTGTGTGTGTGTGTGTGTGATTTAAGCAATAAATATGTTCATTTAGACCACTCTAAATCATCTTTACTTTGTCTCCTGGTATTTAAATTATCCCAACATATACAATTCTTCACAATTACTTCTTTTTCTTTGACCAAGCAACTTGTAAATTTAAATAAGGCCATAAAATAAGCATTCCAACACACACACACACACACACACACACACACACACACACACCTAGAATGTATTACAGCCAAAGAAATTCTTTTGCTTTGGGTGCTCTTTTAATGTTCCCTCTCAAATTCACGCATTTTATTAACTTAAAAAAATACTGCCTCTAAAGATTTCCAAGGTAATTAGCAAGCTACCATCAATAATATAGAAATACATGCAGCCAATTCTTTTTTTTCTACTCTTTCTGACTTAGTGGAAAATGTGTACGTGTGTCTTTGAACATGGTTTATGGCCCTTCTTGCATTCGTTGCTTATAAGTTTGGCTAAAGCCAGGGCAAGTGCAGAACCCACTGAGCTCCTGGAAAAGCTATAACTAACTTCATGACTTCATAATATATCATCTCAGCAACGCTAATTACATTATTAAAACAAATGAAAATGATTTATTATAAACCTGGGGGGAACGAATGCCTTGCCTATTACTGTGTGGGAGAAAAACAACTTGAGTCCTACAAAAATACCCAAGGTGTTTGTGGAGAAGTAGAGACTTGTGGAGAAAAAGAATCAAGTCCTCTCGTCAGCTCTAAAATAAAGAGGAAGAGCTGGGTCATTTCTGTCTATGGGTCCTTCTAGTGCCTTACAGTGTAGCATCTCTACAATCCTGTAGCTGTGGAGCATCAGATACCTAGCTATCCTTCATACCTAGTGAAGCAACCATCAGTCAGTGTTTGATGAAGTGATAGTGATCTGTGTTTCATTAGGGTCTTATGCGGGGTGCCTAACAGTGACATTACCTCCTTTCAAAACCCGATGTTCTCAAAGCTGATCATGGTGCATGACACATTGATAACAAAATTGATCATTGATACTCAATCCTCCCTCATCCCCAAATATCAAATATCCGCAAACTCGAACGAGCTGAAGGCCCCATATTCTTCTAATTTGTTTCCTGAGTGTCAATTGCCCTCTGTTGAGAAGACAGTTCTCATGTTGCTGGACTTGTTTGCTTCTATTGTAAATCAACACAGACACATGCTTACCGGAACTTCATGCTTCCGAAAGCAGCTGAGGAAAGCTGTCAATCGTTCACATCGGATGGGAGCTCTGTAGTTAAAACTTTTATTGACTTGGCACTATATATATTTTACAATCCAATTTTCTCATGGTCCACGGGCTCTGAGACTACCAGGCTCCTATTAGCTCTGGAGCCTGATGTCCACTGCCTCTTCCAGTTCATACACACACATGCGCACACACACACACACACACACACACACACACACACACACACACACATGCGCACACACACACACACACACACACACACACACACCATGGCAGGTTTTTGTTTGTTTTTGTTGGGGTTTTTTGTTTCTTGTTTTTTAATTTGGAACCGCCCAAGCTCCTTTACACTTGCAGCCTTTATTTACGTTAACCTCTCTCCACGAGGCCCTGCCTTTGGCTCTTTGCACAGCCTTTCACCCGAATCTCAGTCTAAACTCCACCTCTTTCCGTGGCTGCCTAGAATGACATATGAATTAGTTCAGCTCTTCATGCTCTCCATGACACAACTCTGACCCCTCCCTCACCCGTCTTCCTAACAGTTCCCTGAATTGCTAATTATTTTATGGATGATTTTGTTTGCTTTTCTTATGCAAGTTTTGTTTATCTGATCTTTTTTCATTGTCTGTCAAAGCAACGCCCAAAGGAACCATAGCTTCATGAGGTCAAGGACCTGGCTTTGCTGATCTCAGCAGCGTCCCAGTGCCCCTGTGCATGCTGGGTCCTCAGTGCACATCTGAATGGAGGGAAGGCGCTACCTGTGAAGGTGGCATCCGTCTTAGTTTCATTTTTATTGCTGCAATAAACAAACAAACAAACAAAAAACAATAAAACCCAAACAATCAAACAAACAAGAAAGAAACACTAACCAGAAGCAACTTGTTTGTTGGGGGTTAAATTATATGTCCCCACCACAGTTACTGAGAGAAGTCAGGGCAGGAACTCAAGACAGAACCTTGGAGGCAGGAACGGAAGCAGAGGCTGTGCAGGAACACTGTTCACTGGTTTGCTCAGCCTGCTTTCTGATTCAACCCAAGACCACTGCTCAGTGGCAGCCCTGTCCATGGTGAGCTAGGACCTCCCACATCTATCCGCAATCATAAAAATGCCCCACAGGCTGGTCTATGTGCCAGTCTGATGGAGCCATCGTCTCCATGGAGGTTCCTTCTTCCCATCTGACTCTCTAGCTTAGGTCAAAATGACAAAAAACAAAACAAAACAAACAACAAACAACAACAACAAAATCCCAACTAGCACAATATGTAACAATCACAACAGAATTCCTGCAAAAACAACTTGGACTATTCTTTTTCTTGATATTTAATGCCTTCGTGGTAGTTGTGTACTTTAGGAACTTGGCGGTTTTCCCCTTTGGCATGGGAGATTCCAATTAGCACACAGTCACAATGACCACACTTAAATAACCTTGAATGCCCTTTTCAAAACATAACAATAACAGCACAGCAACAAACTTCAGGTAAACCATAACCCTGAAGTTTTCACTCTCTAGCCTTGGTACTAAACACATGCCCTAGTCCCAGCTTAGCATCAGACAATCAGACAAGTGTGGTTTACAGGTTCCCGTTCTCCGAGCACAACTGGATGTCCACAAAGCAGATCCTTCCCCTTGCAGTCAGGACATGGCCACTGAGTGCTGCATGAGGTGACAAAACAGAACCACCAACTTCATTACTGATCAACCTCACAAGGACAGTGGTACAATGACGTAAATGCATTGATTCCCAATTAAAGCAGAAAACAGAACTGAAAACTTAACTGGCGTTTTCATATGACACTTGGGAACAGCCCTGATGCTGGCTGCCGTGACGTGTCCTGGCTGGCGATGTTCCACCATTTGATTACTTTGTAATGGTCGATTATTGTCCAGTGGCAGACAATTTCATTTCCACTAATACAGTGGAATTCTTTTGCAAATAGAGGAACTAGGATCACGTGGTATGATCAAAAGGGAATTCATTCTCCTAACAGAAATTCCCAGGCTCAGAACATACACATGCAGGGACTTAGACTGGTGACTTCACACCAACAGAGGATACATTTACAAAACTACATACAAATAGGATGCCAGATGTCGCAGAGGTGTAATATATCGAGATTTAGTCATATAGATTCAACCACCACACATGTCCAGAAAACAGAAGAGAAGAGATGCAAGGAAGGAATGGAAATAAAGGAGAAGCAGAAAGAGAACCATTGAGAAGCACAAGCAATCCCCCAGGGATGCCTGCTCTCTGCTCTGTAAATGAGGACTGAGCTGCGTGCAGTGTGGGCTCTACAGTCTCTGAGGTGTGGGCAAGCTGTAAAGGGATGGAGGGCTCACAGCCCTCGAGAATCTGCATGCCCCGGATCCCATGCCTCACGACCCTCAGCACAAACAAATGACTCCTGTAGGTCAGACAGTCCATGGCCTCTCCTGGGGAAGAAAATGAAGACTGGCACTGTTGGAAAAACTCAACCACTTACAAAGTGTTTGGGGGGCTTTCCAGAGTAGTTTTGGTCGCCTCCAACCGTCTCCATTTTCAGAGACAGGGAAGGTTTGAGAACTGCACTTCTTGTGCAAGGACATTCCAAGGCACACAGTAGGAGATCACAAATAGCCAATATTTAGCTCTGCTTTCTTATTTTCTATAAAACACCAGAAGCAAAACATCACTGTGTTTTGTGGGTGTGGATAACACGCTGTTTGGTCAAGCATGTTATCGATATTTTATTGGCTATATTTCCACAGTCTAGCACATAGCCTATCTGTATAGTTCACATTATAAAACATACACTAAATTAGAAATCATCCTCAGGATCCAGGCATGCCTTTGTGCACACACACATGAGCACTAATGTGCCAATATATGCTGGTGGAGAGGCCTGTATATCTGAGTATGTTCTCTAAGGAATAAACTTACTTAAAGGTGACATATTTGATGGTGTGTTTTTTTTAATGCCAAAGGCCATGACACTGGAGGACACACATACAGATGTTTATAGATGTGGCCTTTATAACAAAGTAAAGAGCATAAAAGAGCTTTGTTTTAGAGAGTGGGTCTGTGCTATCATCATATCCCATATGTGGTGTTTTGAGTTATTTTATAATTTCAGAGAGTATTTATTTTTTTCAGTAACTGCAGCTGAGCATCAGAAAAGTAAGTCTCTCTTAAGAGTCTAAGTGTTAACTAACTTCAGAATCAAAACAACAATGAAGAGTCTATTTTCCTGTTAGTCAGACTTGACTTGATTGGAGATATCCAGGTATCCATGTCAGCTCGGGTAGGGTTACAGGATAAGTGTTGTCATCTACTATATATGTCCTTTTTCTGCTCTCTAATTCCATTTGGATGCTCCCTGGTTCGTTCTCTCTCTCTCTCTCTCTCTCTCTCTCTCTCTCTCTCTCTCTCTCTCTCCCCTTCCCCTCCCCCTCCCCCCTCTCTGTGTAGATGTCACATGTGTGCAGTGTGTATGTGTATGCATACAAGTTCCTGTTTGTGCATGAATGAGGGCATCTATGGAGATCAAGCGACAACCTCAAGCGTTGGTCTGTGTCTTACACCTACTTTGAGGCAGGGTCTCTTACTACCACAGCATAAGCCAGGGTTGGTGGTTTGAGAGCTTCTAGGGACCCTCCAGTTTCTGCACGCATTTCACCAGAAGTCCAATGAGATTGTAGATGCAGCTATTACATACGACTTGATGTGGGTCCTCGGAAACAGAACTTTGGTCCTCACACTCAGGCAGCTGAGTGCTCTCAGCATGTTTCTTAGTGCAAAGTTTATCACCCAAATCGCTCCTCTATGTGCATTTTCTGAAATTTCATCTGTCTCTTTAGAGACTGGGCATGACCAGTAAACCTCAGAGATCTCTTGTCTCTGTCTCCCCAGTCCTGGTATTAGAAGCATGTACTATATATCCAGCATTTCTTCATGGGTTCTGGGAATCAAACTCAGGTCCTGCTAAGGACTGCTTTATAGACTGAGCTATTTCCCCAGGTCCCTAGTTCATCTCTCCAACTCTCATTAACAGAAATTGGTGCTCCATGCAGAATTCTCGTATGTGTCATGAACCAAAGATTTACTCCCTGCTTTGTATGTTGAAATCATAATCTCCAAAAAGATAGCAAAGATGAGGTCTTGTGGAAATCACTAGGATTCCATGAGGTCTCCTGAGCAGACCCTTGTCTGAGGGAATTATTACCCCCAAGCAGAGAGAGCAGGGGGTTCACTCTGCTTCTCTGTTTACATAAAGCAGACTTATGTGAATGCACATGTGGAAGGTAACCATTGCTCTCCAAGAAAAGAGGCTTCAGAAAGAAATCTATCTGAGAAGTGCCCAACACTGAGAGACTTTGCAGTCAGGAGAACTATGAGAGAGTAACTCTGATTTAAACCACCAAGTCTACAGTATTCTGTAGTAACTTGAACATACATCTGCAAGTGTAACAACCTAGCCCAAATGTCTGAATGTCAAAAGGTCACGACTTTTCACCATTTCCCTAAGTCTTCACTAAGGGAATCTTCCAGAACATTCTCCATGGTTTCACACTTTAGCCAGCAGCCAACCATGAGAGAGTAATAAGCTAGCTTTCTTGCATTTAGTTGGCTCAAGCATACGTAAAGGGGGAAAGGTTTGGGTGTGTTGCATCTTCAGGAGGGGAGGAGGGGACAGGCTCTTCTGAAGAGCTCTGTGGTTTGTTTTGTCCTTCTGCTGGGCTTGGGAGGTGTCCATCTTGTAACAGGTAAGCCATGACTGGAATTACAGCACAGAGTGCTGTACAGTGCACCAAAGTGTCCCCGCTGCATCAGGCCAAGGTGGTTTATCCTCAACGCCACTGCCCTTCCCTACCCTGCTTCCTCAGCCCTCCTCCCTGTGAGAGCCCTCCCTAGAAACTGCTTGGCTATTGATCAGCTCAGACTCTAGATGCAAGTGCTACAGCTTTCAGCACCCTCACTTCTGGTTCTACACAAATGTCTCTGCCAACCCCGGGAAGGCCTGCTAGAGTTTTCTGCCTCTCTACGGCCCAGTCAAGCTACTGCTCAGTTTCTTGGGTGTAGGGAAACCAGGAACAAGGGGGTGAACTGCCAGTATAATCTCTGGATCCGTGGAAGGCAGGAATATGCTACTTAAGAGTGAACAGAATCATAAGCGTCAGGAGACAGAACCAGCCAGAGAGAGGGAAGATGCCTCCATTACCAGTCCTCACCTCTGGAGGACAGACAGACAGACGGCATCTCTCTATACTTTGGTGTGAGTGTGCTGGAAATTTAGCTCAGGTGTGGCAGTGCGAGGAGGTGGGGGATCCCTTCAGAGGCAGGTCCTAGAGGGGGGTACTTAGGTCACTGGGATTTCTGGTTACCCTCAGGAGCTAATACAGCTTTCCCCGGATAATCTAAAAACCGCAGGTTTCCATTGCTAGTGAAGGTCAGGCCAACGGGTCTCTCGGCTTCCTGTCTTGCTGGATCCTGTTTGATCCTTTCTGAATTTGCTCCCACAGTTGGGATGCCTTCTCCCATGAGGCCCTGGCCAGAGATCCAGTCATCCAATAGACGGGGCTGCTCACCTCAGACTTCCAGCTTCTGTCAACAGGAATCAAAGAAATTCTTCTTTGCAAATAATCTAGGCTCAAGAATTTTGTTTTAGAAACAGAAAGCAAGCTAGTGTGATGTGATTATATTTCTGCCCTACCTAGAATGTCCTCCCCACAGCCCCTCTTTTACACACAAACAGACACACACTCATATTCATATGAAGGTAAGTATATGAAGACAGAGCAACACCTTAGATTTTTAGACAAGGCTTTACAACCCCAGGTCTCTCACATCTCTTCCTAAATTACTATACTGGCTTTCTGTCTGCTCCTGGAATCCATTTTTACTGCAACAACATTATACATTCAATCCACGACAGCAGGATTTTCTTTTAGAAGACAGATCCGGTCATGGCATTGTAATGCTTGTGCTTGGCAGACTTAAATCCCAAACATCTGGCTCGGCCTAGAAAGGTCAGCATGATTCCCACCTACCTTTCTCCAAATGACCCTATGACTTTGAGTGGCCAGCCCTCCTCCTCTCTGTCCTCCTCCCCTCCCCCTCTTCCTTCTCCTCATCTTTCCCCTCCCCCTCTTCTCTTTTTCCACCTTCTCTTTCCCCTCCTCTTCCTTGTCCTCCTCTGGCTTGGCTCCTCTTCCCCCTCTCCCTCCCTGCTCTCTCTCCCCCTCTCCACCCCCTCCGCCTCCTCCTCTTCCCTCTCATCCCCCTCTACCTCCTCCCCCCTTCTCCTCCTCCCCCCACCCCTCCTCCTCTGAGTTTCCATTCAAATGTGACCTGATCCCAGAGCAACCACTTGGGTGTGTTGCTCTTATCGTGCGTGCACCCCTTGCCCACCACACCCCGTTGTCTCATTGCCTTATTTCACCTTTCCTAGTTTTGTTTGTGTCTCACTTGTTTAGGTGTCTCCTGCCCACAGGTCAGCACCCAGTGTTGCTTCGCTCCTAGTCAGCTATAGAGCAGAGGGGGCAGGAAGCAGCTCTCAGATGCATAGCTGTGTGTTGATGCACAAACACCTCCTGAGACCCAAAACTGCCAAAAAGCACAGAACTAGAAAATGGTAAAAAAGGTAATACTTAGATTCTAGAAGCTGGTTTCATGGAGGAAATGATAACATGCTAACTAAGGAAAACTGAAGAGTAGAATAGTATTCCTTTGGTCCCAGTCCACCACACTATTTCTTCGTGTAATGAACAAATCAAAGAATAAGTGGTTGAGGCCTCATATAGCAAAGCATCTAATGAAGGCTGTGTCAGTACAGAGATGAATTCCAGGAGCCTATCTAAACCTGTTGTCAGAAAGGGCCTTGTTACTTACAGTAACTAACACAGGCCGCTGGTCTTCATGAATACTTCCTCACTGTTTTGAGGCTAATTCCTTGTATCCAGTCTCCCTGGGAACTTCTCTGGAACACATACCTCCCCTAGACTGGGCACACCTCTCATGTACTCCCTTATCACCGTAGACAAAGGCTGTACCACTGGCAGTCATGTTCATGGACTGGGTTCCCTGGGAACACTACGGCAACTGACATTCAGTAAGCACTCATAGAGTAAGTGAATAAATGGTAAATTAACAGAGAATGAAAAAATAAGTCAATCACTGGAATTGATCCCATAGCTTCAAGAATTCTGAGAGGGGCTGGAGATGGCTTAACAGTTAAGAGTACTTGCTTCTCTTGCAGAGGACCTGAGTTTGATTCCCAGAACTCTCACTAGCACCTCCAACTCCATTTCCAGGAGATATGATGCCTTCTTCTGGCCTGCGTGGGCACCAGGCATGCATGCTGTACACAGGTATACATGTAAGCAAAACACCCACACACGTAAAGTTTAAAAAATATAAATAAATGAATGAATGAATGAATGAATAAATAAATAAATGTCAAGAGCCCGTGCAAGAGTCCAGAACCATCTAAAGTTGCTAAATGCCAATTCAACAACACCACACCAAATTCTACCATCTGAATCTGATTCAAATACAGTGGTTTAAAGAGAAACTGACTTTTAGAAATTATTGAGAAAATGTGTTTGCTGCATGCTATCTTTCACAATCATTTTTAACCATAAACTGTCCCTGAGAACATCTGTGAAGAAAAGTAAGAGATTGCAATAAAGTGCGCTGGTAAGGATGAGACATTTGAAATAGACATCAACGGGGTACACCTGCGGACCCAGTACATAATAGCACTGTAAATCCACAGCTTAGTTTCTGGAGAAAACACTCAAAAAAGGTCCTGTCGCTTGATTATTTGAAATTAAATTGTTAAAAAATGTCAGCAAGTGGACAATTATAAAAATATATATAAATGTTGAGCCACATTATACACTTCGATCTGCATCTTATGTCGTAATCTTCATGTTTTCTGCAATTATTTTCATAAGCGATCAAATGACTTAATCATGTGGAAATTATAAAAACATAAACTCTTCAATACTTTCTCTCTGTTTGTTCAATCCTGCATGTTTCGTGTTGTATGCTTTATTGTAGAGAGATCATGTTTCCTTGTAAGGAGACTTTATTCAATTACCGAGGAAAGTATTTTGATCCATATTTAGAAGTATTCTCTACCTTCCCATCACCACCTGAGGAATTAGTAAAAAGGACCCTTGAATTTCTCATAGTGGAGAACGTCAGTAGAAAAGAAATCAAACCAAAATGGTGACTTTACTGATGATGGGGCTAAGAAATCACCCACATAGTGGATGAGCTGCAATCCTTTCACCACTTGGCAGACATTACTAATCACCTGGGGTATCCCTAGATGTCCCCTCAATACAGAAATCTTAAAGCAAGGGAAAGTAAATGCGAGCTGAATATTTCTTTATATTAATTAAACTGATATGACTAGACTCTCCAAACAGCACCAAACTTTTGATTTTATAAATATGTCAACTTAGACACTCCTGAGTTCTCCTATACCTCTTGTCCAACCATCTTTTGCTTCTTTTTTTATTTTCTATAATCTTTATTTACATTCCAAATGATTTCCCCTTTCCCGGTTGCCCCCTCCCTGAAAGTCCCATAAGCCCTCTTCCTTCCCCCTGTTCCCCAGTCAACTCCCTCCCACTTCTCTGTCCTGGTATTCCCCTACACTGCTACATCCAGTCTTTCCAGGACCAGGGGCCTCTCCTTCCTTCTTTTTGGGAATCAATTGATATGTGAATTATGTCTTGGGTATTCTGAGATTCTGGGTTAATATCCACTTATCAGTGACTGCATACCATGTGTGTTCTTTTGTGATTGGGTTACCTCACTAAGGATGATATTTTCCAGTTCTGACCATTTGCCTAAGAATTTCATGAATTCATTGTTTTTAATTGCAGAGTAGTATTCCATTGTGTAAATATACCACATCTTCTGAATTCATTCCTCCATTGAGGGACTTCTGGGTTCTTTCCAGCTTCTGGCTATTATAAATAAGGCTGCTATGAACATAGTGGAGCATGTGTCCTTATTGCATGCCGGGGAGGCCTCTGGGTATATGCCCAGGAGTGGTATAACAGGATCCTCTGGGATGTCATGCTCAGTTTTCTGAGGAATCGCCAGACTGATTTTCAGTGTGCTTGTACCAGCTTGCAATCCCACCAGCAGTGGAGGAGTGTTTCTCTTTCTCCACATCCTCGCCAACACCTGCTGTCTCCTGAGTTTTGTTTTGAAAAGCAGTAGGCAGAAGGTTTCCACATCTAAATCTAAGACATAATGGGATTATGCTACCAAAGTGAGAGCAACAGAGATAAAGGAGAAATCTGAATACAAGAGAGAGAGAGAGGGAAGCTGACAGTCTAGGATTCTGAGAAAGACTCCAAGCCCTGCTCAAGGAACCACCTCCCTGTGCCTCTCATAAGACAAACAATCCTTGTGCCTGAAGTTTATGGAGTCCCTCCAACCTTGCTCCCCCATGGGTATATTTTAAGCTCACATAAAAACTGCCATTAAGCAGTGATTTGATATCAGAGAGTCCAACCTGGGAAAATCTAATGCTGCTGATCACACCACTGTTCCAAGCCTCTCTGTGGGGTTAGCCTTTTATTCAATCACACTTCAAAGAACAGACAGGTGGTCAACTTGACTGAGATACCGATTTGTTTCCAGTGAACTTTCAGATTCCCCCTTCACATGAAAGCCAGAGGAGGTGCTTAATGATCTTCAATAAGGACTGCTCCTGCTTCAATTAATCCTGTGGGCCAAGCACCACTGGGCTTGTTCTCTAAGGTCAGGAAAATTATGAGGCTCCCCAAGTATATAAATCTAGACCTAATCACTGAACCTCAATTACTCGCACAGTGGTTCATCACGTGGAAGTACTGACAAGACAACTTTTTCATTAGAGTTTGAACAAGCTGGGGAAAAGATGTCAAAGTAGAAAGAGGGAGAGAAAAAGTGCCTGACTGCTAATCTACTTTCTCAAGATTATTCCTGTCAAAATGGACTGTGATTTGTCAAATCCAGATAGTTAATTAGATCTAATTATTCTCATAATTTGAACACACTTTAATACCTCAAAATCATTAATGTATGCCTCATTTTAGATAAGCCAAATAGCAAGCTAGCTTTAATATAATGAGATATATTCAATTATCTTTCATTCAAAAGGAAAAGAATTAAAAGTGGGTAGGCGCCTTGGTGGTATGTAGTTGGAATGTCCAGAGCCTCTCCAGAGATGATGCCGTGTCTCACATACAATGTTGTTCTGCTTGAGCCCAATCTTCCTGCAGTAGGACAGACCAGCTGAGACCTGGTTATTCAAAGGCCCTGACCTCTGTAGAGGCTGTGACATCCTAGGTCTAGAAAGGACACGTATGACTCACTCATGTCACATGTCTTTTTTATGGAGGTGACAGACACCAGAAGAAAGACATGTAGCCCAACAGCATTCATCATACCTGATGACAAGAATTCTTCAAAAATGAAAGCATTTGGGGACAATCGGTGTAGATGTCAGAGAGGGGTCTGTGGAAAGCAGGTCATGGTTTGATACCTCAACTCTGCCCTTGACTGTCTTCCACTGGCCTTGTGGGACACAGCTCACTCTTGGTAAACTGAACAAGTGTGTTTCCCTTTACTTGATCTAGTCTGAGTTGCTGTTAATAAACTCTTACCCAAGTGAATCTTTTTACAGTGGAAAGAAACACTAAAATATCCTTGAGATACTTTATCTTTAAAATAACAAAAATCTAGGCTTAAAAATCCTATAGTTTACTATTTTGTACCTGTGCAAAGGTTCATTCAAGATAGATCCTCAACCAAAATAGGTAGCCCAACCCTTATAAATGAAAACCTAAGAAAATATATTTGCAGTGTCAGGCAGGAAGTGAATCAATGGTATCAAGAGCAACAGTATGAAATTATAATGTACACTTTAGACAGAGTTTTCTATTTGTTCTAAAGCTTCTTCACAAGATCCATGGGTTACTTGAAGATCTTAAGAAGATCTTTATGATGCATGTATCATCCTGAAGATATCTACCCATGAAGAAGCACTCCTATGACAATAAAAAGTCAACAATAAATAGGATATATATATATATATTTATATATAAATCCAGATAGTTAATTAGATCTAATTATTCTCATAATTTGAACACACTTTAATACCTCAAAATCATTAATGTATGCCTCATTTTAGATAAGCCAAATAGCAAGCTATTTTTATATATATATATATATTATATATATATATATATAAAACCATATGACTTCAGAAGTGCTTTCCAATGCAAGATATACAAAGTTTCAACAATCCCATGAAAATGTCCCAGCACCACTGCATATCAAAGAAATGGACATCTAAACCACTGTAAGATATCACCACACATACATTTGCATTGGAAATGCTTACAAATGCTGATGGGACCAAGTGGTTAGTGAGGGTGCAGAATAACCAAAAGCTTCATGCAGTCTGGCAGGGGTGTGAATGTTATCAAGACATTGACAAAAGATTTAGCGCTTCCAGTTTCCATTTGCGCTGGGAATTGATCCTGTGCCACAGCGCTCCATACCCAAATTCCTCCCGGAGAGAACTGATCTCCCAGGAGTACTGACACACCGGCCTGCAGGAGGGACAAGCCATAGACAGAGACAGCAAGACCAGCTAACACCAGAGATAACCAGATGGCGAAAGGCAAGGGCAAGAACATAAGCACCAGAAACCAAGGCTACTTGGAATCATCAGAACCCAGTCCCCCCCCCCACACACACACACACAGTGAGCCCTGGATACCCCAACACACCAGAAAAGCAAGACTATGATTTAAAATCACATCTCATGATGATGATAGAGGACTTTAAGAAGGACATAAATAACTCCCTTAAAGAAATACAGGAGAACACAGGTAAACAGCTAGAAGCCCTTAAAGAGGGAACCCAAAAATCCCTTAAAGAATTACAGGAAAATACAACCAAACCAGTGAAGGAATTGAACAAAACCACTCAGGATCTAAAAAAATGGAAATAGAAACAATAAAGAAATCACAAAGTGAGACAAAAGATTTGGCAATGCCATGGAAAATCCTCCTAGTTATGATCTAGCAATCCAATTCTATATTCTTCATAGAGAAACGGAATCCATGTGTATATGGATTCCTATCCATGGATAGAAAGTTCTGTACAGCAGTGCTCATGTATATTGTCATATATAAGTCATGAATTGCAAATAACTCAAATGATGTCAGTCAATAAGTTAAACACACAAAACAACCTGAGATTAGTGTCAGTAAAGAAAACTGCAAATGCATGTGACTGTAGATGCACCCTCGGCATTATCATGAGTGAAAGAGGCTAATGGAATCAGTCACTGTGTGATCCCATGCACACAATGTTGACTAAACATGCTCCATCCATCATAATACTCGCTACCGAGGGGCAAGCATTGAATCTTCTAGGACGGTAGAAATGCCTTATATTTTGATGGGATATGAGTTCCATGTGTATAGACACTTGCCTAAACTTGCGAACTGTTCACTTAAGTTGTGCGTGCAAATTATCATCATCATTATTACTATTATTAAATAATTTTATTAACTTTTCTTCAAAAACATTTAAAATAGTGAAATCTCATCAATACATAGTCCGTTGTTGCATTATTCGTAACTCTGGGATTCCTCTCTGTTCTTCCACACTGAATAAATCAACACAAACACTGACCCCATTAGGAAGATAGTTTTCTCAGGGAAACTAGACTACATCCTGTGGTTTGCATTTGGAATTGGAGCAGTGTGAATTCAGTTTGCAGGCAATATAGAAACAAAATCAGACACGCTTAACTGGGCTTCTAGATGGCCTAAAAGATTGAATTATTTCAACAAGAAACTTGTACACAGCTTGGTTTCTGGATGGTATTCATTTATACATGGAATCAGTGCTCTCCAATTTAAAGGCTGATTTATATCAGCTCTGTTCCCTGGACAGAGATAATCAGAAAGCAAAGTAACATTCAAGAACATATGGGATAGTATAAAAGAACATGGGCTTCTACTGGCTAAATATGGGACAATTTGAACAGTGGAATAAGTGATGTAATGAATGGTATCTATAAAACACACACACACATACACACACACACACGCACACTGTGCACATGAACACTGTACACATGCACAGGTACATTGTACAAGTGCATGTGCACATGCACATGCACACACCCACATACACATGCACATGCACATATGCACACATGCACACACACATGCACACATATACATGTGCACATGTGCACACATGCACACATACATGCATATACACCCATGCGCATGCTCATGTGCACATGCACATACATACACAAAAATGTACATGCACATGCACACCCATATGCATACTCACATAAATATGCTCAGGTACACATGCACACACACACACACACTCATAGACACACATGTGCACATGCACACACAAACACACACAAGCATAGGCTCATGTACAGGCACATACACATCATTTTATATAAGAGATTTGAGCTTTGGCAGATTTTGGCATGTGTAGCTGTGACCTTGAATCAACACTTCATTAATAATGAGGTATGACTTACATGCTTGTATGTGTGTAAATGGTTGTGCATGTATATGTACATGTGAACTTAATTCTTACAGTAACTCTATGAACTATATGCCATATTATTTCTACACTATAACTAAAGAACAGAATTGGGTCTGCAGTCCTCCTGGGTAATAAGAGGCTATTTTTTAAAAAGGCATCTGTATGTATGTAACATAACAGAGGAGACTGTGTTGGTAGTCACTGATCTAGCATTGCTTCTCAAATATCATATAAACTCTGACATAGAATAGCCTTATCTTAAAGTTTTCCAAACTGGACATGCCAACAGGTGAACATAAGAAAAAGATTTTAACAACATAAATAAATAGGACTTTATCTCATTATGAAACCCCGCTTAGCCTAGAGAACACATTCAAAGTTTAGTAATAGGAATAGTTTCCCCTATGGACCTTGTGCCACCCCCTATGGATTTTTATGGTTGAGTTATTTTGTTTTAATTTTTCTCACAATACTTCATACAAAGCATATAGTGCTCAAACTAAGACCCTTCTACCTAAGAGCAGCGTCAATAACCAATGAGAACAGAAAACATCTGGAGTACAAGTGTTTGGGCCCAAGAAGGGAAACCAAGCTCCAATAATTGGTGTGCTTTTCCCCAATTGTGTCTTCGTATTCAGCTGTATCTTAGCAACCAACTTGAAGACTTCTCAAGGTCAAGGACTATGTCTTATAAAGCATAGCACCATGAAACCATGTAAATGATAAGATAACTCAAAACAAATCAACAATTAGCTATTCAAGGATCGAACATGGCTTGGTACTTAATAATGACAATTTTTCTTCTCTACATAAATGTTTCTTTGAGTAAATTGGGGAAATGCGGATCTTGCTTGTAAACCTTGCTTGAAATGTGACAAGGTCTTCCAAATAGTCCACAGCAGAAATGGAACAGATCCCCATGATCTTCAACATCTTCCATATTGTGCAGAAACTCAACGAATCACTATGGCCTTCAACATTGACTACTTTCAAAGAAGTGCATAAAACTACCAATGAACTGATATGTTAAGGCACTACAAATTTATAAACAGTCACACACATAGCAGTGAGGCTTTGTACTTTAAATTACAAGAATGCATTACCCTTTAAATCACCTAATCCACAAAATGGTATTGCCACTGACTGTTTTATAAAAGACAATTCTTCTTTACCTTTGTTCAAGACCTATAGTCAATTTAGTTTACACAATATGACCAGTATAAAGAAATACTGCTTGTCTTATATTCTGTTAAGAGTGTGCCCTCTGTGCCTTTGGGTTCCAAATGCAGAGATTCAGCCACCAAGGAACTGAAAACACTTGAGGGAGTGAGAGTCTATACTGAAAATATAGAGACTTGTTTTCTTGGCATTATTCTTCTTTCTTTTTTTTTTTCAATATATAAGTCCTTTATTGTCCTCAAAGAGCCCAAATTGTACTTGTGATCTAGATCTTGTTTCTGGACCTAGGAAACTGAGGCCTCACTCGTCAGCCTGCTGCATGGTTCCCTTCTCAGAACCATCCACAAACTTCCCGACATCCTTGTTTTTAGCTGTTGTAGCTGAATAAGAGCCGCTAATTTGAAACAAGTTCAATATCACTTCCTTCAAGGATTAATTCGTCCTTCAGGGCTTGAGAGACAGAACAAGCAACACCGGTCCTCATCCGAACCCTGCGGATGCATTTCTCACCCAAAAACATTTGGATTTCTACCAAAGACCCATTCTCCAGAATAACGATGTTGCTGGGGAAGGGAGCACACACGGACCTCATCTTATAATCAAAACCCAGTGTAACACCCTTGATCACGTTCTGAACATGACTGCAGATGGTTCTGACAGTGGCCAGTTCCTTTCCGTTACCCCACCATTTGTCAACCCCGGAGCCTTTTCTTTTTCATTCCAAGGAGACTCAGCTTCTACATTGATGTGATTAAAGGCCCTCTGCAGAGTTCCCCTGGGGCCCTTCACAATGACTGTGCACCCTTCAGAGTGATGTTGACATTTTCTGGAATGTCAACAGTCTGAGTGCTGAGAATGGTCTTCATTCTGGCAGTAGATGGGGTCAAGAGCTTCTTGGCATTAGTCTTATACAGTCAACATGTACATACATACATTTACATGGGATTAGCTATTATAGTCAGTTGAAACTAAAGAGTAAGGTCTGCATAGGTTATTTGTAAATTCTATACCATTTCATATAAGACTCTTGAGCCCGTGAGGACTTGTTATATGTAGGGAGCACCAAAGGACAATGGCACTTATTGAGCAGAGTAGTTACAATTTTCAGCATGTGAACACCAGTATGGCCTCCACTAACAAACTCAGACAGCCATTTGTCATAGCTACATAGATATATTAATTAGGATGAGTAATAAAAATACATATCACACTTTGGTTATGGCACTGAAAACAAAATCTGAGGAAATATTCCAGATACGTGATAAAGAATATAAACACGGTGCAGTTCACCACTACTGTAATCTATTTCAGTGGTATTTAGCCTAGATGCCAGCATCACCATCTGTCCTGTCTGTACTTGAGAGAGAAGGTCCTATCATCATATTAGGGGTACTAGAAAGAACAAAATGCAGCATTGTGTGATAAGCTACAGGAGGGCATGAAGTGCTGAAATTTACCCATTGAAAATTCCTGGGCACACTAAACACTAGGAAATGTCCGTTTCACTTCAAACCTGTGTCAATCCAAATAACTGAGAGGAAGACAACATGAACTTCCTCAGGGACCACTTGCTGTTTGTCCTAGTATGAAGCTTCTATGAGCTCCTACAACCACGTACCCCTGCTCAGTGACACTGCCCACAGATTCACTTCCTTGTTTATCTGTATGCTTCTTTTGCTGGTGTCTAATTACTTGAGTATCTCCTAAGTTCTTTGAGACTAATAGTTTCTGCTTGATATGTAAGATACAGTCATCAAAATGTTGTCAGATTTGTTAAGTGAATGAACACAAGTAAAATCTGAACACTGGGCGTGGGAACTAAGTCTTGGCAGCCCTGTTGTAAGAAACAATCCAGGACACAGGTGGTTACCAACTGGGAGCACCCACATCCAGGGACCAAGTAATAGAAGTAGCCAGAGAAGGGACAGCCAAGGATGTGTCAGTGATATGTCAAAGGAAGCATACGGTGAGTGTCTGCAGACAGAGGGCAAAGCCGTCATCACTGGCTGTAGAGACTGGAAACTGAAGATACTTAACTTTAGAGAGTGATGGTAGATTCGTGCATTTAAGTAGAAGGTTTCAGTGCAATTGGAGATCCACAGAATAAAAAATATACAAAACAGGGACAGTGAATACAAGCTAGCATGCACCCACCTCAAAATAAGAACAATAATAACAATAAAACAGAATATAAGGAAATAAAGTGTAACAGATATTTCAATTTTCAAGACTGCAATGGTAGAGATGGAGACACATTCATAAACATAAATATGTAGGAAAAAACCTGGATGAAGTTCCTTGCAACCTCTTTCTTGGTCTCCTTTCAAGGGTATAACAGGAAAAGGAGATTACAGAGAACTAAATGGTATGCAGGCTATGAGATTTGGATGTGATAATACTTTGCTTTGAACTGATTATTCCCTATAGCCACACCCCTTGTCTTATTCTAGTGTCTCCTGTGGATTTCATCTTATCCATCACTAGAATTGACAAGTTAGGTGAATGAAGACTTGTCTCTGTCTCCAGTGCTCTTGGTGTACAACCAGTGGCCACTTTCTGCATTGTTGAATATGACCATTGTTGAATATGACCACCTGTTATATGCTGGTTCCTGAATATGGTACCATGGAGAAGTCATAGAAACTGCAGGAAATGATCCAAATTGAAAGAATCTAGAAAATTGTGTACACAACTTGGTAGGGATTTGTACCCTGACTGTGATTAAGTGAGCACTTTTGCCCAAGCATGTATTCTAGGCTATAACACTCTGCTCTGTGATAAACCAAAAGTCAACAGAGCCAACTGTTTGTAGATTGAAACCTCAAGAACTAGGAGCCAAAATTAATCTTCTCCTAGAAATTGATTTGGTCAAGTAATTTGCCACAGTCATGATAAGTGACTAACACACACACACACACACACACACACACACACACACACACACACACGGCTACTGTGTGCTTGGCTTGGGATTGTGAGACATAATTGTGGATGCAATAACCATTTTTACATTAGAACTCTCTTGATATTAAGATATAATCTATCATCTATGGAGAGCTACAAATAAATGAAAATATTCAAACAGTGCCGCTTTGTACTTCTAAACAGCAATGAAACCCCCATTTGAGTCTATAACTAATTTATAATTACACCCTACAGTTCAACATAAGGAAATAATATACTTCAAGCTTAAGTTACCCACTGGGCAGTTCACACACTTTAGTTCTTTGTCTTTGGAGATATGCAGACCACTTAATAAATTATACAGCCATAGAGACAGTATTTGGTTTGACTTACGAACAGAAGCCCAGCAGATGTCAGCCATGAGTATTTTAAGTTAGAGAAAGGTGTTTACTGGTTCCTCATTCAACCATTTCATCACTGCTCTGAGGACACTTACAAGTGACTTTGACCCTGTTAAATGACTCACATCTGAAACTGCTAGAAATTGCTCAACATTATGTGTGAAAATTAGGTAAGAATCAGGAGAATGTGGAGGACGGTTGCCACATGACATTTCACTCAGCTGATTCTGAGTTCTTAGGAGTTCACTAATTTTTCTTACTTCCTTCTGTTAACATTCACACATGCCCATCCCTGTCAGACTTCTCCAACTATCTTCTTTGCCATTCAACAGACCAATGGCCTCTACTATAATCAGGCAATGCTGGTACCATGTGGATTCCTTTGTTTAACCCAACATCATGCCTGCTAGACAAGGTGACCAGAGAGCAGTCTATGATGCACTAGCATTATTCTACTATGAGAATCACAGCACAGTCTTGGTATAGCTTCTTCCTGCTTATTAAAGATGTTATCTAGAACTCTTCCATGAATAAAACAAAAATTGTCCATTATCATATAATTTACATAAGTAGGTTGTCAAGTGTCACTTGAATAGAAGGTACTCGATGACCCTGACTCTTCCTCTTTGCAGTGGTTTCTTTTTAAGTCATCCAAATTCCATTACTCCTTTCTGGCAATCATGCCCATTTTTATAGTCAATGACTGATAGATACATGAAAAAAGTAGATAATAGACAGATGATAGATAGATAGATACATAGATAGATGGAGATAAGAGAGATAGAGAGATAGATATACAGACAGATATATACATGATAAATACATAGATAGAGATAGATAAATAGATCATAGAAGACATAGATGATAGATGAATAGACAGATGGTAGATAATAGGTGATACATAATAGATGATAGATAGATAGATAGATAGATAGATAGATAGATAGATAGATAGATAGATAGATAGATCAATCTCTACTGCTATAACCTCTAGTGTTAGTAACTTTACGACCTTCTCTAGACTGGTTTGTTCCATCTGCCCTACACAGTTCTTCTTAGTTTATCATCTTGGACTTACACATTTTTTCATTTCTTAATTACTTAATGCCATTTTGAAAAAAATAAAACCTTGAAGAAAGTTATAATATTCTACAATCATTCTGCCTCCCTAGAAGATCACAACTTAACATGGACTGGTTATTTAGGTAAAATCTTTCCAGAAGTTTTTGACTAAGGACTGCCAGTATGTATTCCATAATGTTTAGTGCAATCTTACTACATTTGAAGTCGTGCCAACTGATATTTGTCATAATATCTAAAACCACCCCAATAACAGAAAATCTGCTAACAATATCACTTTATTTTTTATTTGATAAGTGAGAAAAGGGGCTAGAGACATGTTTTAGATCACAAAATCAGCTTTCTGGAACTGAAGATTACACCCCAAGCCAGGTGTGATGATGGTACATACGTTCCCAGAACATGAGAGACTGAAGCAGGAGCATCAGGAGTTCAAAGCCAGCCTGACCAACACACCGAGACCCCCATCTCAAACCCAAACCAACCCAAAGCACTACAAAAGGTCACATGGCAAGCTGTAAAGGGGGACATAGCCTACTGAGGATAGCAAGTCACTCAGGAGTGTTTTGTTTGGTTGGTTTGGTTCAGATTTTGCTTGGTTTTTTTTTTTGTTTTGTTTTGTTTTTCTTGTACGATTAAGCACCGAAAACAGCAGAGTTAAAGGTACACAAGAGTGCTCCTTTCAAAGTGTGTTTTGTTTAGACATCAATTGATGAATAGACTATTAAAATATGACTTGACTGATACAACAGTATCAATAAAAATGTAAGGTCAAAAGTATAAATTAAAGGAAAATGTAGAGCAGGTACAGGACACATTTCCATGAAGTGTACCGGCCTTGAAAACCAGGAAATTTCTTGATTGATCAAAAAGGACAATGAAAAGATCCAGCTGCCTCTGTCAAGATACTATTTCAAAGCTGAGGAGCCCATTGCTCTTGAGGTACATCATATATATATAAGACCGCACGCACACTTGCACAGTGAGTCTAGCCACTAGCCTTGTAGACCACCCCCATCAACACTCCCCATCAACGCTTTATCTCTCGGTGTCTCTGAGAACACTGTATTTTGGTGTTTATGATATTTCAGCACAACCACATTCTTGAAGGTGACTTTGCTTCAGGTCACCCTGGGTCTTCCCGGAGAGGATTTCTCACCCACTGTCAGCACAGTTTGTAGATGGAATTGGCTGTCGTCTATTGGGACCCGAGAGCAGAATGAACTCCGGAGCTCAAAGCTCTCCATCAATGACAAAAGGCTCCGGACAAGCTAAAAATGGCTTTGTCCACTGAGGGTTTGCTGAGGCTTCTGAGCAGCTGCAGGGTTAGCATGGTCAGTGCACAGTTTGTTTGCAAGCAATCTGAGCTTCAAGGGCCCAAGGGCTTGTGGGAAACACTAAGCGGCTGAGAATAGCTGCTGCCAGGTGCGAGCGAAGGAACGAAGCTCAGCGGCTCCCGCTCCGCTCACAGCGCCCCTGCTTCTTTTTCTTAATGATCTCAGGACTTATTAGAGTAACTGTTAGAGCGTGGAGAAGCAAAAGTCTAGGGGACCAAACTGTAGACAAAGAATGATTGTTTAGAATACCAAGCTTACATTTCTTATCAGGAGAGAATTACACAGACAGACAATTGTTGGGAAAATAGAGATGTTGTGAAGAAGTTACTTACACAGTCCCTGGCAGGAGTCGTTTGGGCTTACCATCTCCACTCGCCATCCACAGTCCTCCTCCTTCCATAAGATCTGCCTCTCCCTCCCTCAGTTGGGATACGGAAGTCATGACTTGACATCTGCCCAGTCCAGAGATCTAGAGTGGATTCCATCTCCCATGAGGACCCCAAATGAGACATTTACCACCCACAGAGAAGCAACAGGAACGTAGGAACCAAATATATGCCCTCCCGTGTGCTTCACGCTTTACGTCACAGTTATTTTACTTCACATAATGACTTAGTCCTAAAAACTAAGGCGCCGCATTGCCTTGACCGCCACGCGTGACTGAGGCACTGCTCTAATTTGATGAAAAGTTGTGATTTCTGTTTTATCACCTTTTACAGATCCTGAGTTTTATCTGATCTTCTGGTTTACTGTCCAGACCACACAATGAGCCTTTTAGTACCTCCACTCCAAGTTATTAAATGCTAAATATAAAACATAACCATAAGAAGCCGAGAAATAAAGCCCCGGTCTGGAACGGCTTTATTTTTGTTTGTTTGTTTGCTTGTTTGCTTTTATGCATTTGGTTTTTGTTTTTGTTTTGGGGTATTTTTGGTTTTTGGTTTTTTTTTTTGTTTGTTTTTCTGGGTTGTTTTTTGTTTTTGTTTGTTTGTTTGTTTTGCCTGAAAAAGTCATTCTATACAGGTTCCTTCACTTGTTAATGGAAGAAAATAAAAAAATCCATTTTATAGAACTGTTATGAGGTTACAAATAAACCGTGAGTGTGTGCTTATGACAATGCAATACAACTCCTTGGTGTGTTTTATTATTTTATATTTAAAGATCACGGAGATGCCAATAGTATGGATTTAATGAAACAAAAATAAAGTGCAAGACCGGTCATGGAACGTTAAGTCATGAGATACTTCTGTTCTTCTAAATGATCAGGCCTAAGGCCAAAGCGGCCTGGGGAAGCTGAAAATTAAGACTATTCGTGGGATTCGTGTGCGGACGGGAACCCACCGCTCACGTTTCCAGTATGCTCACCCACACCAGTCCATGCCCCAGGCATAGAGACTGCTCTGCACCTCATCTGCTCATTCACTGAGGGCTACCTGAGCTCCAGCTGCTGTTGGCTGTGCTAAGGACAGAATCCACTATCACCGTACTTTAGGAGCAATGTCCTTTCTCTATTCCGTGCGCATGTTCATTGGTGAAACCTTCGTTTCGGCTTTTTCTTTTGGTCCCACATTCTCAACTTTCTATGTCATGCTGGCGGTTGGACTCCTGTGCTCTCTTTAAAAAATGCTTACAGGAAGTTCTAAAGGTGTACTTAACTCATATATCAGAAAAGGGAAAACCAGGCGTCTATACAGAAAGAAATAGCATTTATTTGGCTCATGCTGTTGGTGTTTCAAAAATTACTAAATAATAAAACTGTATTAATGCAATTCCTACCTTATATGAGCTACATTATAAAACCACTCCCCCATATCATAGGAATAGATGCAACACTCAGTAATATTTAATTATCTCTATGGACAAAACGTACTAAGTGTCCCCTCTCTTTTTCAGTTTTTAGAATGAGTTTCCTATGGGTCCTCGAATGTCCAAATATTCTACATAAATTAATTTAGAAAGACAACTCCAGATTTTTTTCTAATACTGAAAAAAACTAAAATAAATGGAAGAAATAACTTCTGATTATGCAATGCTTACGAAGTAATTGTGGAGCTGTGAATTTTTACCGAAGCAAAGGTTAAATATATCAGTCTAATATAGTCTCAATAATATATTATTTGAGTCATTATTGAAAAATTACAGTATTTTTGTCCCTAAAATGGGGACATGAAAATTGTTCCACATTATTGAAAATGACATGGTTGTGTTTTATTCTTTAAGACTTCCAAGTAATAAACCAGGAAAGAGATAAAGAAAATACCCTTACTAGTGCTAAGCACCATGGCAACACATCTGGGGCCCTGTCTCCAAGGAGAAAGACCCAGTGATGAACTAGTTCAACACTGTGGGGGAAGAGAGAACATTCTGGAAAAAAGAAACAGACACTGAATGTCACAGGTTCACAGCTAATGTGCTAATTTTGACTTATTCAACTCTTTTTTGATACATATTAAAGAAGTGGCAACTTATTTTGTTGGTCAGGCCTGAAAGGGTGTGCAGAACTTTAAATTTTTCAAATCGATTTAGGAATCAGGGCAATCTGGAAAGGAATGGTGGGGCAATTCCTTCACACTGCGTGTACCTACAGTGAGGCCCATTTTCCAAGCATTCACAGTCAAGAAAATAATAGCCAAATGCCACTCTAGCACCTGACATAGATACAGTCAGAAATTAACTAACTTCCATCAAGGCTGGAGAGGCTTTTGTTGCCCTTGCTGCTGCTCCTGATTTTGTTGTTGTTGTTAAATATATCACAAGGTATATAGAGCTGAATAGAGAAATAAAGCAAGCTGCCTCTCAGCCATGACTAGGCTCACACATTACCTGGGAGATCCATCGAGTTTTATTTGGCAGAAACTTTCCGAATGGGATCCTTAAACATCAACAAGCCAATAAAGTGACTGGGAACAAACTACGTTTTGCCTGAAAGTTAAAACAACAAACAAACAAACAAACAAATAAATGAAGTTGTTGAGATACACAATGAAAAAAATGATCATTTGAATAGAAGACTCAGGAAATGTCCATCTTTTTAGCATTCCTTAGCCACAATTAGAACAGTGATTCCGAGCTGAAGTGGGTTTTGCGATTATTTCTCCTACCTAGAGACCACAGGCACTACCTGAAGATATTTGGGTTGTGACAACTGGGAGGGGGGTCCTACTGGTAACTGACACATCTAGGCCAGCACTGTTGCTAGCATTCTACTAAGAACAGACAGCCAGGCCCTCTCACAGAGTCACCCAATTAGAAGCACTCTGGATGCCAAGGATTTGAAACACTGTCTCAGAACATCTGTATATCAACAGGGGCGGAAGGAAGGTCGTCACAAAGATCTTCACATCAAGTGACCTTCGCCAAGTTGTCAGACAGGTTTCACCAATATCTTATTCTCTACCAGCAACTAACAATCACTTAAGAACCAGAAAGTGAAACAAGATCAAAGCACATCTTTTTTAGTACGAATGTGAGCACAGTTCACTTCTGAACAGACACATTATTGAACTAGACACCGTGCACCTAGATGGGCTTGCCAAAACTACAACTTAGCTTAGATGTACATCTAAAACAGTATAGCTCATCTCTTCCTTGGAAAAACATGATTTCTAAGGCAATCATTGACATAACAAGAAAATCATATTTTAGGTACACATCTCTAAATGGTATTGCTTCTGATGTACAACAGAGACTATGGCATGTTATACAGAAGATGCCATTACTACCTTAGGTCAGGATAACTGGAGGGCTGTGTTGGTTTTATAGTTTTTATTCAAAGGACAGGTCTCATCAATCTAACACCATTGAATACACAATGCTGATTAAATGGCATCATGATGATAATCAATCAAAAAGAAGAGATCTTTTGCTACTGCCTATGCTGATCATATAGCCTAGATTCTACACATGCCCAGTTACCACAATCCAGGACTCACCCATAGGCAGAAGATAAAGCATGCGATGTATATCTTTAAACACTGCTTGACACACAGAGATCACTCATGTAGAACCAACCAAAGGACTTTTGAAAACTTTGGCTCCTGTATCCTCCGGTCAACCAACACATCTGATACCATTGTATCTGGGTGTTTGCTGCTGAGGACCCTGATCTACTGCAAGGTTAATAGTCATCCTTGTGTTCTCAGAAACCAATTACATCTCGTACATTATTGTTCTAACAACCAACCAATATCTCTCCCAGTCTTTCTACTCCCAATCTGCATTCCAAACTGGTAGCAGAATTATTATATTTTTCTGTACGTGGCATATGTTCCTTATTTGCTGTGCTTAAAAACCCCAATGGTTTCTGATTTCTGAGTTGTTAAAATAAGTCATAGTTTCAGTAACAACAGCATTGCTTTTATTGCGTTCTATGTATAAATCAGAGCGGCAATACACACGTTACGTATATTATCTTGTGTGAACCCTGCCTCTGTGGTGCGGAATGTAGTGTCTGTTGCAGTGAGCCCAGACTTGCACCCCTTGTCACACTTCCCTGCCTCTGTGTGCACCAGTTTTCTTCACAGTGTACTTTAGCACAACAGCACAACCCAAGCACTGACCAGGCTCTACTGTAACCTCTAACATTCTGTCCATCTCTTATGTCAGTATTTAAGAAATGAACCCACCTAGAACACAAAACATATGATTCAAATCCATCAAGCCTACACCTTAGGAATCCAGGGGAAGACGTTGAGTGTTTGTGCTAATGTTGATTAGCCAGAAAAGCGCATGCCTGCCTCTGATCAAATCAGAAACCTTTGTGCATGCAGCAAGATATCAGGAGTTGTTTAAAATGTGAAAGGAAGAAATATTTGGCAGGCTTGAAAGAGAATTTTAATGTTCAAGGTGATGTTAGGGAAAAAATAAAAATGAATGCAAAAGAAATTCTTAAGCTATCCTCTCTCCAATTCCCACAGACAGGTAGTAGGAAGCAAAGAAGCAGAAGAAATAAATAGCATAGCTCTGTACAGAGGCTTAAAAAATCCAATATAAAATAAATGCCTCTGGAAGAACAGGACCAGCAATGGGGAGACATCAGAAAAAAATGGCTCCCCATTTCATAAGTGACCTTGGGCACCTGCATTTCTATTTCTCTTTTGTAGACATACATGGCTCCAGCAGTTAAGAGCCCTGACTGCTCTTCCAGAGGTCCTGAGTTCAATTCCCAGCAACCACATGGTGGCTCACAATCATCTATAATGGGATCTGATGCCCTCTTCTGGTGTGTCTGAAGACAGCAACAGTATGATCATATAAATAAAAAGAAATATATGGCTCAAAACTTGAGATTGCCCTTTTATTAATCACATGCCTTATCTTCTGATATAAGCAATGCTTGGGTCACTGTAACACTCTGCTTCTTGCCTGTATGTTTGACACAAAACTGATGGCTGAATAGAAATCACAAACAAAGCTTACAGATGGTGGCAAAACACTAGAAGAACACCCTGAGTACAGGGAATATAAAGTTATTTTTAGCTTAAATGAGCATATATAGAAAGGGAGAAGGCAGCCCAGGGCCCTGCACTGCCCTTACCTGTGTAAATGTCCTCCACACACCACTTGATACTTAGATCATACTTTTCTTTGACCTCATGATGTCTGTGGACACTGGTGAATCCATCCCGCATCCCAGAGAGAAGTAAGTGTATAAGACATTGCTGATGCAGCTAAGCAGAACATTTATTAAACTTTAATTAAAATCCATGAGAGAAAAGAAACCTAATCTCCTCAAAAGCAAATCACATTAAGGACTGCACAAACCTCTGGCGAAACTCATAAACACCAATGTTAATACTATTATAGAATTGCTTTGTTAAGTATGTATCAAGCAAAATAAAGCTGGGTATGTTTACCTTTATAGGTGAGATATAAAAAAAAAACAAAATTACTTCTTTTTTTACTTTATTCACTTTACATACCGCTCACTGTCCTCCTCCTGGGCACAATTTATCCCTCCTCCCTCCATCAGCTCTCCCCTGGTCCTCTGAATAGGTGAGGGGGCCCTTTGGTTATCCCTTCACCTTGAGGTATCAAAGTCTTCGAGGCTAGATGCATCCTCTCCCACTGAGACCAAACAGGCAGCCCAGCTTTTGGGACAGCCCCCTCTCTAGTCATTTGGGACCCACATGAAGACCAAGCTGTACATCTGCCACATATGTAGGGGGAAGGGTGGGCTAGGTCCAGCCTGTGTTTATTCTTTGGTTGGTGGTTCAGTCTCTGAGAGTCCCAAGGGTCCAGGTTATCTGACTGTGTTCCTAATGCCTTCATGGCCCACAATCCTTCTACCTATAGGCACATATGAGTCCCCCAAGCTGACGTTTTTGTTACATGTAGAATTCCTTTAACTTAATACTGGAATTAAAGCATTCCGTAATGAAGCGGCATTTGCTTTCAGGACTTCAGCAGATATCCAAAGCTCACCCTAGCAGAATCTGATATAAAAGCGAGACCAACAACCAGCAGCATCTCACAGGTCATCGTATAAACAAGGAAATGAGCCCATAAGCCTCCTTTCTCTCTGTTTTCTCAGAACTCTCCCCCCCCCATCTTCTACAGTGGCTTCAATACAGACTCTGAACTGTCAGCGTGCAATGGTTAAGACTGCTATGGCTTCCCACCACCTACTTTTTACTTTCTAATCTGATTGAAAGAAAGCTGTGTGGAGGTATGAAAGAAAAATCTCCAAAATGCATTTCATGGTCTGTCCAGTGGAGTGAGTGTTCATCAACACAGGTGTGTGAACAAGCGGAATTCATTAAGTCCCTAACCTCTACTTCAAAGGGGTGGGTTTAACAAGGGGATTCACAGCACAGGCCTCTGAGAACAGGCCTGGAGAGTACAAAGCTCTTAAAAAACTCAAGCCTGCCTGTCACAGTAGATGAGAGAGATGTGAGGGTAGCCATCCAAGAAAGCTGCAACCCAGGGAACACCATCGCAGCCCTCCAGGGAGTTGGGGTATGACTCATCCCATAGGCCCTGTCTGTGGCTGCTGTACCCACAAAATCTACTAGGATGCTTCTGTTCTACAAAGGACAGCAGGTCTGTTCTGAGGCAGCCATACTAATCCTATATTTCCTTGGAAAGCCTTCTCCAAAGACTGTCTGTGGTGATGTAGTTCATGAAACGAAAAATATGAAAAGAATCCTAGGACAGTAGATGACACAATGAATGTGAAATAGTTAGTGCTGTTGATTTACATATGTCATATAAAGATAAATATAGAAAAATATATCCTGAAGACTCAACTGTGATCTATGTATAGAAAGTGACAGGTTTTTTTTTCTGACTTTTTTCCTTAAGTGAGATGGTCAAAACTCTTGCCCTTCTGATGGGAGCCCTTTTGGATTAAAATAAGAAACTTTGAATCAAATAGAGTAAGATCTGTGTAGGTGAGTCTCACAAGGAAAGGGCAAGCCTGAATAGCCAGAGCTGCAAATATGGACAGAACAAAAATAAAAATGCTGTATATAAAACACATGGACACATAAGGCTACAAATAAGAACAGAGGGCCAGTGAGATGGCTCGTGTGTAAAAGTGCTCTCCACCAGGCCCGCTGACTAAGGAGCATTTTAGGGCCTGCCTTGGAACCTTCACACCCAGTCCAGCAACATGTCGACCACGTGCTGAAGTAATGTGGTTGTTCCCTGTGTAGAACAGTCTGACAGACAAAACGAGAAGAGGAGAAATCTACTTAAAACTCATGAGCCTTCAAAGGTTGCATCTTTCTGTAGGAGGAGTCCTTTCTACCTCACATAAAGATACTACATGAGCTGCAGCAAATCGTCATATTGTCACATTCCTAAATTACCTAGGGGTCATCCCACCAAAGCCGTTCGGTGTAATGTGTGATGTCAGACGTGGGATTCAAAACCTAAATCCATCTTCACTGCCTGTGTGCCCTCCCCTGGGTTGCTTATCTTCTCTAACTTGCCTCACCAACTGGAAAATAGAACTATGATTACTTGACAGAGCTGTTGTGAGAAGTACATGGTTGTAGGTAATTATTTTATAGTCATATATTTTATAGGAACCGTTGTTATTGCTCCAATCTCAAAATTCTTTATCAAACCTTTAGACAGAATGCATTCAATGCTTTCTAGCTGTGCACCAGCAGAAGCAATACAAACAATATTGGTAGCAAGGACTGGCATTGCCGGCCTATAGTTCTAGCTATTTGAGACACTAAAGGAAGATCGCAAGGTCAAAATCTAGCTGAGGTGCGGAGTGAGGACACACCCTGCTTAGGCAACTTAGTGAGATATTGCCTCAAAATAAAATGGATAAGGAATATCCTGTCGAGACCATATCCAGAGGTTAGACATGGCTCCCTGGTTGAGGGAAGGGGCCACCCACTCATCTCCAAAATTTTAACCCAGAATTGCTCCTGTCTAAAGGAAATACAGGGACAAAGAGTGGAGCAGAGACTGAAGGAAAGGCCATCCAGAGACTGCCTCACCTGGGGATCCATCCCACATTCAGACTCCAAACCCAGACACTATTGGGGATGCCAAGAAGTGCTTGCTGACAGGAGCCTGACACAGCTGTTGTAGATGTGCACAGCCAAAACACTGGACTGAACCCCAATGAGGAAGTTAGGACAAGGACTGTAGGAGCTGAAGGGGTTTGCAACCTCATAGGAAGAACAGCAATATCAACCAACCAGATCCCACAAAGGCCCAGGGACTAAACCACCAACCAAAGAGTAAACAGGAGATACCTATGGCTCCATCTGGATATATAGCAGAGCCTTATCTGGCATCACTGGGAGGGGAGGCCCTTGATCCTGTGGAAGCTTGATTACCCAGGATAGGGGAATACTAGGCCGCTGAGGCCCGAGTGGGTGGGAAGGTGGGAGAGCACCCTCATAGAGGCAGGGGTGATGGAGAAGGGGATAGGAGGCTTGTGAAGGAGAAACCAGGAAGGGAGATAACATTTGAAATGTGCATAAATAAAATAACCAATAAAAATAAATAAAAATAAAAAGAATAAGGAAGGGTGGGGTTGCCACTCACTGACAGAGCACTTGCTCTGCATATTTAAGGCTGCAAGTCCCCAGTAGCACAAACACACACACATACCGATGAAAAACTACTAGGCCAAGAACATGGTTACGATATTAAATACTTAAGAGTGACCACCCAAGAAATTCAATAACTGTGTACCTCTGTCTTGCGGTTCTGAATTAGCAGAGTTGGGTGAGGTGTATCAGAATTCAGGAGCAGGGTATCTTTGGTAACTTTGATTTGAGTGAACCAAACACTGCTGTAGAGAACATGTTTATCTCCATGTCACCAATTGTCTCTGTTTCAGGCAACAGACTAGAGATACAACTGTAGAGTACAGCAATAGACTTGAGATGGCCAGTGCCAGCTCCGTAGGAATGACAGACCCATGGAATGATCAACCCACAGTATCACGAGGTCAAGAATACAAGTTTTAGAGACATACCCCCTTTTCTTATAAAATTTTAACTGCTGTAATAAAGTCAATAGAACAAACCATTCACCAGCTTGTCTTCATTTTCTTACCAACTCACTTTTCTGCACAGGGGAGAAAGTAACCTTTCTTTCTGTCCAGTTTGTCATTAAGGCTTATATCTACTTGTAAGCTAACCACCTGATGGTAACTGTCTTTACATATCAAAGTTGAGAATTATACTTGGAAATTTAAAGTGCTCTTCTAAACATGGAAACAATCCCCAAAATAAGATTTTCAACTTTGTACTTTTAAGCTAGCTATTATCGTTGGCTGAGTAAGTGTAAAATTTCAGCAACTAAAACTTTCCACTGTTTATCTTTAGAGAAAAACTGTATCTGTATCCCTGAGTTGTTTTGTACTTTGGTTTTTAAAGCCATGTAGGATTCCTGACAGGTAAAGAGAAGGGAGATGACATAGTTAGAAGTGGTCATTTCAGCTTGGTATAAAAATGTACTACTTCAAGGGTAAATTGTGCCAATGAAGTTTAACCTCAGACTTCATTCGCATAAGTATGGATCTAAAAAATCATTGTGGAGTAACATTTAAGCTAAGGAACCTTTGGAAACAGGCGTTTATTTTAGTTCCCATTTTAGCACTATACTGAATCCCAAAAGCGAAACAGCACATGTTGGATTCAAGCCTAGCAAATCCACAAGTGTACCCAGCACCCAGCATGCAAGTCAGTCATGTGAAGAACAGCTTTCAGGCTTCTGATAGAGACACCCATCCATGCCTTCTTGCAACAGTCACAGGGCAGTGAACACCTCAACTAGGTAGCCTGGCCATATTCTCATTATGAGATAAGGAAGGGAAAGAAATATTTAAAGTTTAGCATTATGAAGGAAAGTCCAGTTTACGCTAATGGACTTTGGGGACATAAATTACAAACAACTGCATGTCTAAAAGCATATGTGCTTCCTTCTTGCAAGGCTGCTGTCCATTGATTGCATCATGTCTAATCTAGACTACACTCTGAGATGTAGGAATGGATACACACAAGGATGTGCTCAAGGGATGTCTGTATATAACCTACAACAGCAAGCTTCTTTTTCTAATGGGGAAATTTCAGAGTCACACACAGTCCTCTGTTGGGTGTGTCCTTCAATCCCCAGAAGAAAATACAAGTCAGTTGATATATCAGTTTCCTTTCGGTGTTACAGTAAAAGCAGATGATCAGGAGGAAGTGTTGTAGAAGAAGCCTTCCTTGCTGTCTATGAAAAGAATGTGGTTGCCACTTCTGCGGGGGCTTTGTCCCCAGTAGTTAATAGACACATTATCTGAATGTATGAGATGCCATTCTACCATGTCAAAGACAAGCAGAGCTGCCTGGATGTTTGTCAGCCACCATCAGGCATGTGGTCATGGGACTAGCAGGCTATTTACATGCCCATATGAGTCAGAGAGGATGTTAAAGCCATTTGTCGTTTGAATAAGCAGGGAGGAACAAGAAATGACACAAGGGAAGTCTACAGATCTGCTATATAACCTCTTATCAGGTCCAAAGTGGGAGGGATCCTGTCATCCTATAATTCAGCTAGGGAGATAGCATGGTAACATACATGCTGATAGGAGTTTTGAAGTCAGAGATTCAGATCCTGCCTCTACAGCCTTCGACTTGTCAATAACCATCAGGTATATTACGTGAAGCCTCTGAAATATGCCTCCACTTTGGGAGACTGCATAGCACCATCCACCGAGTTAACCTGCTGTGAGACCTCAAGGCAATGCAGTCCTGTTACCAGAGCATTTGACCAAAACAGATGCTAGTGATGGCAGCAAGCAATGGAGAGAAGAGGCTGTCTGTGCGTTTTACCATTGCCACGGTGGTGTCTGTGAAACTGCTACCAACACCACGGCAGAACAGCATGAAGACCACGCACGGTGAAAATCATCTATAGAAAGGTAGATGCTTGCTAGGGTGGTGCTTAGTCAAATGAGATCATTGCTTGAATTAAAAATCAAAATCACAAACAACAGAAAGCCAAAAACTCTGACAGGTAGAGTTGTATTGTAGTAAGTTTCGGGCTTTGCTTACTTTAAATGTGCATATCTAAAGTCCAATGTGCCTTCACACAGATCTTGCATCAATCAAAGCTAAACTAAACCCCTTCATCATCTTTTACAGGTTTAGGCTCTTCTTCATTGATGGTAAAACAAACTCTAAGCTCTGGTCTTTTCCCACTGATACTATGAAGTAGTAAATGAATATTTGCAAGAGGCTTGATAGAAAATGTCTCTGTTGTAGCTACTATTCTATTGCAGTGCTGAGACACTGTGACTAAGGGAGCTCTTATAAAATAAAGTATTTCATTTGGTGCTTGCTAATAGCTTCATAGAGTTAGTCCATATCATAGCAGGAAGCAGACAGGCAGTGTCCTTAGCAGTAGCTGGGAGATTTACATCCTCATCTACAGTGTGGTGGACTGAACGCTTGGCCCAGGGAGTGGCGCTATTAAGAGATGGCCTTGTTAGAGTAGGTGGGGCCTTGTTGGAGGAAGTGTGTCACTGTGGGGTGGGTTTTAAGGTCCTACACTCAAGCTCCACCCATGTGGAAGCAAACCCTCCTGGCTGTCTTCAGATCAAGATGGAGAACTCTCAACTCTTCCAGCACCTTGTCTGCCTGGATGCTGCCATAGTTCCTGCCATGATGATAATGGACTGAACTTCTGAAACTGTAAGACAGCCCCAGTTAAATGGTTTCCTTTATAAGAGTTGCCTTGGTCGTGGTGTCTCTTCACAGCAATATAAATGCTAAGACACACATGCATCAGAAGGGGGTTGGGGGAGAGAGAGAAGACGGGACCTGGCATAAGCATTTGCAACCTCCTTCTCCAATAGGGTCACAACCATTTCAAGAGGACTACACCCCCTAATTCTTCCTAAACAGTTCCCTAGCAATCAAACCTATGAGCCCATGTGGGCCATTCTCCTTCAAACTGCCACACTCATCTACAACGCAACAGATGCCTCCTTGAAAACTGATACTGGTACACATATACCCCCATGTTGTTCCCCATGTTCTTAAAACTTTTCTGAATTCCTACAAGACAGGCCTGAAACACTTCACTGATGAAAAGGATATGATTTTAACAATTTAGAAGATTTAGCTTTGCCATCGACATTACAATAAAATCGTATCTTGCTAAAACAACAGCTTCCTACTAACTTGGCTTAGTGCTCTCGACTGTCAATAGTAAGTGATAAAAATACATTGGCCTCCTAAATAGGTAGAACTATATCTTGCAAAGCAGTTTTCTGTGAGGATCTGGAACGATATGTGTGCACTGATAGGATTGTAAACAGGAGGAGACTACTCAAAAGGGACACTGGGTTGGCAGCAACTACCTGAAGAGCTGTGTTAGGACCAGGACTAGGCAGAGAGACAAGGGAGGAAGGAGAGACTTGATGGTTGAAACTGTCACCAAGAAAAGCTTCTGGTCTGGGGATTACATGTGATAGTAGCGTCAAGGTATGGCTAGGGGGTTGCAGGAGGATGACAGACTATGATGTGTCAGGAACAAAATAGGAATCTGATTAGAAAATGGTGGTAAGTGAATATGTAGACACCTGGATGGAGGTAGTTAATGAAATGCACAGAAGTACGGCATAACATATGGAAACCAGTATGTATACAATAAGTGTATAGATAAAGTACATGCTACCATTGCGTATAGAGTAAGTGAATGGCTAAAGCACATGCTACCATTGTGTACACAGTAAGTACACATAAAGTACATGCTACCATTGTGTACATTTTAAGTGCATGGCTAAAGTACATGCTACCATTGTATACACAGTAAGTACACAGATAAAGTACATGCTACCATTGTGTACACAGTAAGTGCATGGATAAAGTACATGCTACCAGTGTGTACACAGTAAGTGCATGGATAAAGTACATGCTACCATTGCAAGCTGTTCTTAGGACCATTCCGCAGCACAGACCATGTCCTCTCACTCAGTGCCTCTCTCAGGTCACCCAGGGATTTTCTGCACTTGATGGTGGAGTAGGCTTGCCAGTCAGAGCACCAGCACAGGAGACGAAGCAACACTATTGCTGCTTATGTATGTAGTCGCAAGCCATCTGGAGAGTCCACGTTTGGGGGTGCTGTTGAGGGAGAATGACTATTTAAATGAGTATGTTATTAACGGACTGTCTAATGAGCCAAACCAACCCATTCTGTAAACTACCATAGGTTACCTTCTAACATGAAATTCTGACTATGCTTGTCTCCAAATGTTTAGCTCCTTCCCCATGAGTGGGTAAAGCATCAAATGGACAGTTTTTCTTAGTCAGCATCAGCCCACCTATCCCTGTCAATCTCTCTCCTGATTTTCTAATATATTCTCTGTTAGAGGAACTCCTGTCTAGCTAACATACACTGCACATTCTTTCTAAGTTCATCTCTCTGGCTATTTTCTTCTCATGAAAATCCATCCATAGAATTCCCTAGCTCTCGTCTTTATCTTCAACACTCCCTTCACCAAGCATTACCCATGTCCAGCTGAATGCCCTCCAAACCGGCAGCTGAACGAAGAAGGTGCAATGCATTATGGGTAAAAGTACATTAGAATGTCAACTATAGAGAAAAGACTGGACATGTTCCCATGCCCATTACTGCCATATTTGTAATGATTCATTACAGATGATAATGGATACTCACTGAGAGATTCTTGAGGGCTGTACAGCAGAACCAAAAAAATTTTAATAGCATTAAATGAAGTCAAAAGGGAGTTTAGCTTTGGCACTTGTGGTATTCCTTGAGAGAAAGGTGTTGTAATCCAGAAACAAGGTCACCAGTGGCTCCAGTAACTCAGTTTCTCCTTTATCTCTTGAGCACTCAATCATGGGCCATTAAAGAAATCTTCCTGACCTCCAGAAACCTTTTGCACTACAAAACTAAATCCTGGGTGTGTCCTTATACCAAATGTGGAGCATAAATCCACTTTTACAGACACTATTTGTTTTCTGTAGCTGGTTGATGGTGTGAAAGGGGCCGAGGGTGTTGGCAAAGCGACCGTCTGTCGATCAGGAAGGAAAGCACATGAAGAGCTTTGCTTCGCTTGGCAGGATCATTTCTGAGTTCTCCCAGGAGCAATCACAAGAGGTGGGAGAAAAACAGAACCATGCAACAGTCAGAAGAAGAACAAGGGCGACTTGGAAAAGCTATCCTCCTACACAAACATTTTTATAAGATAGAGTATACAAAACTGGGAGGTAGGAAAGGACAACCAAGCCCTTGCCCAAGCAGGGGCACTGAAGAGACAAAGGGCTTTCTCTTTCACATTCCTTTCAAAATTGACTCTACCAAGAGGTACACCATTCCAGGAGCAATGCAGTGGATGGAGGGGGAGGGACCATCTAACATCGATGACCCTGGAGGAACAGCGCTGCTGCTCTGCAAGGGCTTCTGAGCTGCGCTGATTTGAGCAAAACTGTTAAAGACAATTAACTTCATAATTTCACTGAAATCTCACTTTATGTGCAATAAAACCCGTCTTTCCCACAAAATCATAAACCATATTGCCTGTTCCCCCAGACTCTCATTCATAACAAGAAATATGGGGTTATTCATTGGCCCAAGAGTCTAGCAGGGAACTGAGTCTAGGTTTGACACTGGGACAGTGTCTGTGACAAGGTGATTAGCTGTGTTGGACAGGCAGGTTAGCCCAGGTTCAAAAACAGCCTCAGGGATGAGCTTCTTCTCAGGGTCTCTTGGAAGACGAGAGAGTGAGTACAGTAAACAAAGAGAGAAATGGCACCCAGTGTGCACTCGGTGCTGTTAATACACAGAAATGAAAGAAGTTGAGGAACAACTCATGGGCACTGCTCCCAGAGACTTTTTCATCTAGCAAACCATATAAAACAGGTAACAAAATAATTTTCATAAGCTGTAACATTCCCGAAAACCCCCGGGGAACAAGCCATTCTTCACAGTCAATGTTCCTAGTTAGCGAAGGACTTTATGCCTTGGAGTGCCGGTAATTCTTTTTCATACATAATTATCTGAGTTAGACACACCTCTAAAATATGTGCTAATTCTGAACATCATATAATGTTTTCCTGATAAATTTGGAGTCGCTTAGGGACATTGGGGATTCTTTCTTTTTTTGGGGGGGGGAAATTGGTTGGTTATACATTTTACAGCCTGACGTTGCTATTCTTTTGAGAGTTTCTACATGATGGTTTTAGAATCTAGGAATACCCTAGACACAATTCGCATATCAATAGATTTCTAAGAAGATGGAAGGAGAGACCCCCTGGTCCTGGAAAGACTGGATGTAGGGGAACGCCAGGACAGAGAAACGAGAGGGGGTTGAATGGAGAAAAGAGGGAGGGAAGGGGGCTTATGGGACTTTCGGGGAGGGAGGAAACAGGAAAGGGGAAATGATTTGGAATGTAAATAAAAAAAAACTTAGAAAAGAAAAAAAAGAAAAAAAAAAGAAGGACTTGTTCCTTTGTAAAGACACACTTCGTCAAGCTGCCAGTGTGCCTACCTATGTCACCCCTCAGCCTTATGAGTTACCACATCAAACCTACAGTACATTAGGAAAGAAACTCACCAGGCAAATGAGAATTGTCCTTGTGTTTTGAACAAAGATGATGCATCATCTATAAACACATATAAAGCCTGTGAATATTAAATTAATTTACAAGTAACTAAAAAGGTTAATAGAAAGATATAGTCATAGTTTTTTCAATCTGAAAGTTCAGAAATAACCCACCCCCCAAAAAAATAAATTCCCATAACAAGCGCAGTCTGGTAAACTGGGTAAGTCTAGCAACAATCATGATTGAAAACAAAAGAGACCTTGTACTCGCCAGGGAGGGAATCTTTATACTTAGTAGAATTGGCATGACACTGCTAAATTATATCTCATCCTCTGTAAAGTCATTGTTGGGCAAATATAATTATGGAACTGGAGCAATGTATCTGCGGTTCAAGAACCTGCATCTATGTAGACTGCCTTACAGTAAATAACCTTTAACTCAGAAAAAAAAGAAAAAGAAAGAAAGAAAGAAAATGAAAGAGACGTGGGCAGCGTGGGCAGCGTGGACGGCGTGGGCAGTGTGGGGAGCGTGGGCAGCGTGGACGGCGTGGGCAGTGTGGGGAGCGTGGGCAGCGTGGGCAGCGTGGGCAACAAGGGGAGCGTGGGGAGCAAGTCACAAACCCAGAGGTGATCAGGGACTGAGAAGAAAGCTACAGGGCCAGAACCAACCTCTCCAACAATGAATCCGTCACATTATTCTGTTCAGTAAACAAATGGTTGATTAGTATGAAAATGCCCACCAATTACACACAAATCAGAAACTCTGCAGATGACTGCGTTGAGTTGATAAAGTATTTGTTGTGAAGATCAGGGAAGAAAACCAGTTGCCTGAGAATCAATCGGGAGCTGGTGAAGAAAATGTCTCACAGAGGAGGATGCAGGGGTATGGTGGTGAATGAATTGAGCCTGGGAGCTCGGGCTCAACATGCAATACAAAGTGTGACCGCTGAACACAGGAAGAGGCAGATGGACTGACACCTAACTAGAAAGGAAAACCTGCAAGGGGCCAAAACTGTGGAAGCCCCACTACATGACAAAAATAAAAATAAATAAAAATAAAAAAACCCAAAACCAAATAAACAAAAACAAAAAGGTTAACAATTCACTAGAGGGAAATGTAAGTCTTAAAAACTGCGGTTGAAAAGCTGAACAGCCATTTGGGAAACGCCAGTATGGATCCATGCCTCATACCACACACTAGAATAATCTCCAACAGAGTAGAGTAGTTAACATCTTAAATGAAATCATAAAATTTCAAAGGAGGCACCAAGACTCTTGCCAATCTGACATATAGTCCAGGCCTAATATAAGATACATAAATTTAATACCATAAAACTAAGGAGAGGGGAAGAGACCTCTGTGTGCTAAATAAAAACAAAGTAATAATGTAATGAGAGAGAAAATGTTTTCAATATCTACTGCAAACACAAGGCTTAATGTTTATCTCTTAAATACAGATAGTTATCCACCTAAGAATCAAAACCCTAACAGAAACAATTGGCAAAATATGGGGTTTATAAAAAAAAGTACAAATATCTAGCCTTTAAATTCAAGTAAGAATTGGAGTTCTTAAAATAAGAAAAATCAAAATTTTAAAAACACAGATTAGATAGACAGGAATAAAACGTTTATGTTTCTCAGCATTTTCTGTTTGTAGGGTTGAAAAAAAATTTTCACGTATGGATTTGGCAATATTACAGAGCAGTATTATACAGTGTAGAAGTCTGTCCTTACTGAAAAGCAGCACCTTTGACTAAGCAATACCATTTCTTGGATTTTGCCTTGAAGATTTCTCTCTAGAGCTTTCGAGTATTTACTCACTGTCATTTATTTCCATTTTTTTTTATAATAGCAATATAAAGACACAAATGAAATGCCCATCTTTTGGAGAACGGCCAACTGCGCTGTGTCTCACACAAAATCATTTCATGCTATAAAAGAACAAGAGAGAGTTTTGAGAATATCAGGTGGGGTGATGTCAAGACACAGTGCTGACTGGGAAGGAAAATAGACACATGTATACTGGGACACCTTTTGTGTCTTGAGTCACAAAGAAGTGTGTGTGTGTGTATGTGTGCGCGTGTGCGCGCGCGTGTGTTTTTACATATACATACATACACCGCTTAGTTCATTTTGCAAAATCCAAAACTAGAAGAACAAAATGTGCCTATGTAAATTGAAAGAGGGCTTTGCTGGTGACTGGGGGACGGCAGAGAAAAGGTTTTTCTCAGTGCACCTCTTTAAATGGTTTTTATGGGTTTTTTCTTTTTTTCTTTTTCCTTTAATTGGATATATTTATTTACATTTCAAATGTTATCCCTGTTCTCAGGTTCCTCACCTCTCGGATAGCCTCTATCTCATCCTCCCTACCCCTACTTCTATGAGGGTGTTCCTCCACCCACCCACCCCACTCCCATCTCCCGCCCTGGATTCCCCTACAATGGGGCATCTATCCAGCCTTCAGAGGACAAAGGACCTCCCCTCCCCTTGATGCCTGACAAGGCCGTCCTCTGCTACATATGCAGCTGGAGCCATGTGTACCCCTTGGTTGATTGCTTAGTCCCTGGGAGCTCTGAGGGGTCTGGTTGATTGATATTGTTGCTCTTCCTATGAGGTTGCAAACCCCTTCAACTCCTATAGTCCTTTCTCTAACTCCTCCACTGGGGACCCCACACTCAGTCCAATGGTTGGCTGTGAGCATCTGCCTCTGTATTTATAAGGCTCAGGCAGGGTCCCTCAGGAGACATCTATATCAGGCTCCTTTTAACAAGCATTTCTTGGCATCCACGATAGTGTCGGGGTTTGATGACTATATATGGATGAATCCCCAGATGGGACAGTCTCTGGATGGCCTTTCCTTCTGTCTCTGCTCTACACTTTATCTACATATTTGCTCCTGTGAGTATTTTGTTCCCCTTCTTAGAAGAACTGAATCACCCACACTTTGGTCTTCCTTCTTCTTGAGCTTCCTGTGATCTATAAATTGCATCTTGGGTATTCAGAGCTTTTGGGCTAATATCCACTTAGCAGTGAGTGCATACCATGTGTGTTCTTTTGTGATTGGGTTACCTCACTCGGGATAATAATGTTTTTAACAAAATAAATGATGTATTATTCAGAAAACTAAGCTAAATATAAAAAAAATTAAAAGGAGAGGTGAGCCTCTGATTGAGAGTGTCCCCTACAGCAGGAGCAAGATGAAAGCGAATCCTGAAGGACACTTTAGGTTCCAGCTGTAAGTAGGAACACTTATCTGTATTGTCCCCAACTGGGTCCCCAAAGGGGTAGCTCCCCAGTTGACCTGAACAATGACCTGCTCTGTACATACATTTAGCTTCAGATTAACCCTTCCCTGCCTGGCTTCTCCACAATCCACCATACTTCCCCGGGTCACTCACCCTCATTCAGACCTCTGTTTTAGTGACTGCTTTTGGGAGCATCCAAACCAAGACTTATATTTGCAAACTTGAAATAGCCCCTATGTGTTTACTCCTGAGCGATAACACCTGGTCCCGATGTCCTGCGGATGCTGGGGACTCTGAATGAGAAGGAGATGGCTGAGCTGCTGTGAATGTGTCTAATGAGAGACTTTAAAGGAATGTGAGAACAAATGCCTTCTCTTTTCTCTCCAAGGCAGATTCAAGCAGCCATTGGGTGGGCCAGGGACTGGGACAGAAAACAAAATTCCTACAGAGAGCTTCCCTGTGATATATCAGGCATACATAATAGAACTGCTGGAGTGAAGATTGTTTACTGAGTGTAGAGAAATGAGTAAGGCAGCAAGGAGCAACCCCAACAAAAGAAAACATCATGCACTGTACAATATTGTGCTAATGGGGAGAAACTGGCTTCAGCTTAGAGTGTAGGCTTTGGATAACGTTTCAATGGGCCGTTCCCCGAGACTGACAATAATGTGGGAGAATAGATCATGGCCAGAGACAGATCACAGAAGAGCAATCTTCAGGGAATGGAAACACACATGCATTAGGACCCTGTTGGGACAGGTGACCTCCATGAGACCTAGGGCACACACAGCAGGTTTATTGTCAGACCAGACACAGGCAATAGGAAGGGTAGAGAGATTAATTCATCTTAAAGTAAAAGAATCTCATGATGGGGGCTGGGGAGCCCGACAATAGGTAGGTGCAAAGCTATGTTCATAACTTCCTGTCCTCATTTGCTTTTCTATTGCTGTGACAAGACATTGAAACAAACATAGGGGAGACAGGAGCTTATCTGGAGTATACTTCCAGGTCATAATTAGTCACTGAGGGAAGTCAGGACAGGAAGTCAAGCAGGAACCTAAGGCTGGAACTGAAGCAGAGACCATGAAGGGATGCTGTTTGTTGACTTGCTCTCTAAGGCTTGCCCAGCTCCCTTTCTTTTACAGTCCAGGCCCACTTGCCTGGGAACGGCATCAGCTACAGTGGGTTGGATGTTCTCTTGTAGATGTCTATCACACACACACAGACACAGACACACACACACACACACCTCACAGACATACCCGCAGGCCAATCTGAAGAAGGCAAGTCCTTGAGTGTGATTCCTGCTTCCTATGTATGTTGGGAATTTTTCAAGTTGACAAGAACGACGGTGCTGTGACACATTAAGAATTTTTATTATAGCACCCCACATACCACTTACTCCTCAAATACCCCCTCTCCCCTCAGCAGTTCCCCACTAGGTATGTATTAGCTACTGCATCACCAGGACTCACCTCAAGCAGTTGCTAAAATGTAAATGTTCCATCATGGTAAGCTAACCAGACCACATGGAGAAGCTGAGAAAATCAGTTACACTTACATTCTGGTCATTGGGCTGTACGGATTTGAACCAGGCTGTCCTATAAAAGGATCCCTCACTGTTGAGAAGCATGGTCTAAGAGGGAAAACATTATGCTATGGGGAAAGACTGAACGTGGACAATCTTTAGGACAATAAATTTCACAGCTGCAATCATCCCCAGGGTCAACTGCACAGCAGCACCAGTCATGCCTGTAGACTCTCCTAGGAGTTAATAAACTCCCCTTCTCAGTATTAAAGCTATTTCAAGTTTGTCTTCCATCTTCAGGAGTCTAAGACTCTTCAGGGAGTAGGTACATATATATAATCAAGAGTAAAACAACAGGGAAGAAGGAAGAAGAGATCATTTTGAATTGGGGATGCTAGGCAGCTGGGCTCAGAACAGAAAAACACACTGGACAGAGCTATATCCCCCTAGCAGTCATATTCAGTAATTTCTTATTGTTTCTACACATAGGAGTAAAAATAATGGGGAACAGACTGTAATAGACTATTATACTTCCCGAGGGCCAAGGAGTAGGAATCCCTGTGTGATTGAACCCAACAACAAAAAAGGCGGGTGCCTGCCATTACCCCAGGCATTCTGGACTCCATGTCTGCTCTTCACTCAGATGGCGGTTGAAGGTTTGGCAGCCACTTCTGAATTGACAAATAGGCTTCTTTCCCAACCCTCTTTGGAATTGGATGGGAGATGCCCTGTGGGATTAACAATTGACTGATCTGGTTCTGTGACAGGGTCCGTACAGGTCTGGAAGCCAATCCTAACGTTCTTCTGTGCACAGGAACAATGGTGGCTGTAACCCAGGAGGAGCTCCCATGGCCAACGGAATAGAGGCAGAGTTCAGTCACCCTTCCAGGCAGGACGTGACTCCCATGACCACATCTGTCAGAAGGACCTACACACTTCAGCAGGGCAACATGTTCAAATCCTTCCTGGTGTTTCCCCCTCCAGTGTGAAGAACTGTTCCGGGTACTAACTTCACTTGAACTTCCCTGTGACAACAGAAGGAGATTTAAGCCCCCCCTCCCTGTTTCTATAATTTATACACCAGAGAATGGCTTCCTATAATCATAGGGTATCTAAATGCTCTCAGGTTTGTATTTTTGCATGAAAACAACATAAGGTTTAAGAAAATATTTTGTGATAACTTGGAGAGAAATTTGAGCAGAAATCAGTGTCTTCAAACTTTAGTTCAGTCTCTTAGCTATGCCCTTCAACACCTGCTATTGTAAAAGACACTTTCCTGGGGAGGTGTAACACATATATACACATCTCACTGCAGAAAGGGGGCCCACAACAGACCACAATAAGGATTGCAGCAAAGTCCAACCTAGCTACCACTGGATTTTAACCAGGGTTACTAGTAAGTTGCTAAAGGTTTGATACATTAAATATTCCTTACTATATATCCATTAACCCATTCATAAAAGGGAGTAACTTCATCCCAATACTCTGGGGAACTGTCAGCGCCTACTTACACAAGGTACAGGGGCTCCCAGGAATTGAAATTAGACACTTAATGAGGAACAGTATTGATCCAGACACTATGCTCAGGATTCTGCAACAACTATGACAGGAATCAAAAACAAAACAAAACAAAAGACAACAAAAACAGGACCAAACCCAACTTAAGCAATCACTAAAAAATGGCTGATGTTTACGTGAGCTGACTATGTGCTAGGTGTGCTGCTAAGCAGCATATCATTTCATTTTCACAGTGCCACGAGACAGGAAGCATAATTATCTACATGTTGCAGCTGAGGCCGCAGTGAGGTTATGTCATTTCCCAAAGGTCATGTCACTACATAGTGGAGGAAATGAGAACTGAACCCAGGCTATGCACTTTAGGATAAATGTGTTCCCTGAGAAAACAAACAAAACCCTACTGAAGTCGAAGCAACCCTCACAACTTCAGAACGTGGCTTTACTTGGAAGCAGCCATTGCCTATATACTTAGTTTAGAAGAGGTCAGAGAGGGGTAGAATGTTTTCCTATTCAACATGGCTGACATCCTTATAAAGCAGCCACAAGAAGATAAGGCAGGAGGAACTCCATAGAAAGACAAAGGCTGAGACTGGAGCCATGTGACTCCAGGTCCAAGAATCTCAAGCAAGCTAACCAGCCACCAGAAACAAAGGGGGAAGGGGAGGAAGGATTCCCATGTAGATTTCACAGAGAGAGTGACCCAGCACACCATAATTTTGGACTCCAGAACTGAGGTAATCAATATCCAATACATCAAAGTCCCATTTTGTCTAGTTCTTCCATACAGCAACCCTACAAAACTGATACAGTACTTATCCCAAAGGTTGTTTGTGTCTACCTTACACTGATGTCTTCCCTAGAGTATTAAAGAAATATTTGACTACAAGCAAAATGAATAATTTTCTGATTATATTAAATTCCAGTTATATAATGACTAATATAAATGTTTCAAAGTCAAAATTCTTATACTCTACCTGTTATGATAACTAGATTTATAAGTATTTTTAAGTATTTTGTAAAAATAAAATAATTTTATCTATTAAGTAATTGCATCAGAAACATGTATCCTGAAGCAGTTTCTATCTTCAAAGGGATGTTTGTGTCATGGGTACCTGAAGACTGTTCCACTTGAATCAGTGAACTATGGGAACTCATCTAGACAAAGCAGATTAATTCCAAAACTGGCAGCTGAGACCAGTTTGCACAATACACAGTTGTGATGGCACTGGCACTTATCAGACACTATGCATTCAAAGGGAAGAAATGGTAGAGAAACGGACACTCAGAAATGACAGAAAGAGCTGGAGGAGGTGACTCAGCTAAGTGCTCATCCTGCAGACACGGAACCTCAGTTAAAATCTGGGTGTGGTGGCACACACTTCAATGCCAGCACTGGGGAAGCAGAGATAGCCAGATCCCTGGGGCTTCTTGGCCAGCAGCCTGGCCTGCTTGGGGAAGACAATGAGAGGCCCTACTTCAAAGAAAAAGGTCACCAGAACATGATCAATAATAATACAATGTGCCCTCTGGCTGTTATAATCATGTGCAGACATGTGCATGGTCACCAACCAGTACATAAACGAACAGCACACTCACACAACGAGACAAAGAATAGGCTGTACACACCTTGGAAGTGGGTTTTGGGATGGCCTTAAGCTGGATGACTAGAGCAGAGAGAGGGGAGTGTGACCAGAGAGGAGAGAAGAGGCAGGGGAAAAGTGGGAGGGGTAGGGTGAGGTAGGAGGGAGGGAGGGAGGGAGGGAGGGAGGGAGGGAGGGAGAAAGATAGGATCAGGATCAAGAAAGACAAAAAGCAAGACAGGGAAACAGAGGAAGAAACCAAAGGAGAGGAGACAGGGATCAAGAGAAGGTAACAGAGAGAGATGGATGGGAGGAAGAATGGGAAGTCAACCAGAGGCAGGTGATGGTGACATTTTGTCTCTCTCTTCGTCCACAGGCATGGCAGACATTTTCCTGGAGTGCTATCATAGACAGAAAGAAACAAGACACATTCCAAGAGAGACTCCTAACAGGTGCCCAGTCAACATCGCAAAGGAGCAAGTGTAAGCAGACAATGTGCACATGCAGAAATGCCAAGGTAAGACCCATGAACCTGTGCACTTAAAATGCATCAGTAATCACGTTTAAGAATAATCGTGCTGGCAAAAGATTAAAGACTGTGTAACTGTATTGTTGTTGGCCAACCAAATAATATCGCATTGTCTGAAAACAGTCAAAATAAGGCACATCTTTCGAGACAAAGAAAATGAAAAAAAATCAAAAACCCCAAGCAAGGAAAATATTCCTTACAAATGTTTTGTTTTCCATGAGGTAATATTTTATCACTGTTATCTTCTTATCACTTTGCTTGAAGGGTTGGCTTTACAAGCGACCATGCCACATGGACTACGTTTCACCAGCAAAGCTCCACTTCTCCAGCACAGAGCCCCTTGACCTTTGAGAAGCATTTCTGGGCGATTAAGGTCAACAGCCACAAATACTGAGTCCTACTTCATCAGCAATCTTTCTTTGTGCTGATAGAATATCAGATTTATGAGCTGTAGCTCATAGGGTTTGAGGCTCAGTGGTAGAACACCGCCTAGAGTGTACAGGGCCGTGTTTCTTAGGAATAGAACTTTCCTGCAACAAACTCAATTACAAGGACTCGTAATATAAAAACTGCATCTTACACTGGGCCATCAAGCCTTCACAGAACCAAGGGCCTCTCCTCTCATTGATGTCTGAAAAGGCCATTCTCTGCTGCATATGCTACTGGAGCCATGGGTCCCTCCATGTGTTCTCTTTGGTTGGTGTTTAGTCCCTGAGAGCTCTGGGGGTACTGGTTGGTTCATATTATTGTTTCTCCTATGCAAACCCCTTCAGCTCCTTGGGTCCTTTCTCTAGCTCCTCCATTGGGGACCCTGTGCTCAGTTCATTAGTTGGCTGTGAGCATCCACTTCTGTATTGGTCAGGCACTGGCAGAGCCTCTCAGGAGACAGCTAGATCAGGTTCCTGTCAGCAAGCACTTGTTGGCATCCACAATAGTGTCTGGATTAGGTGACTGTATATGGGAAGGATCCCCAGGTCTCAGTGTCCCAGTGTAGGGAAATGCCAGAACAAGAAAGTGGGAGTAGGTGGGCTGGTGAGCAGGGAGAGGAAGGATGAGATAGGGGGATTTTGAAGGAGAAACAAGGAAAGAGAATAACATTTGAAATGTAAATATAGCAAATATCTAATAAAATAAATAAACAAATAAATAAATAAACACATTATATACATCTATGATATATGACCTATGGGACATGTTTAAATAAAATATTTAAAATAAAAAAAAAGAAAACTGCATCTTAAAATGTGATATGATTAATTTGTGTATATATAATCACAGTATATATTTCTAACATATATCACAGATATAACAATTAACTATCACATGAATAGACTCAACAAAGTTGTCCCTTAATATAATTAACCAAGAAAAGCACCATGGAAAAGCAATGAAGACAAGGAGATGACTCAGTAGACAACGCATTGACTGCATGAGGATGAGGACCCGAGTTCAAATCCCCAGGGCCCACAAAGATGACAAGACGCCTTAGTACCAGTCCATGACCCCAGCACCCAGGAAGCAGCAACAGGGGATCTGTGGGGCTCAAACAGAACAACTCTGCTTAACAAGAGACCTTGCTTCAACAAGTAAAGTGGGAAAAGCTTAAAGAAAACACCCAATGTCAGCTTCAATGTCAGCTTCAAGCCTCTACATGTACCTCTCTCTCTCTCTCTCTCTCTCTCTCTCTCTCTCACACACACACACACACACACACACACACACACACACACACACACACACACGAAATGTACATATGACATACATGTGGGGAAAAAAACAAAATGAAAGCCAGATTTACTAAATGAATACACCCAAGTCAGACTATATCATGTTTAAGGATAAATGTGCTACCATGTTTTTAAAGAGTCACGAGCGTATTTAAGCGATGGCTAAAGGGGGCCCTTCATGCTTCCGGAGTGGGAGATGTTTGTATGTTTAATGTACTGAATTTTGTTCCTGTGATATGTTATATGTGTTTTAAATATGTGCACATTATTCCATACTCCCGGTACTTATTTTTCTTAAATTAGGGTTTTTAAATTCTAAATCAGGTAGTTTATTAGAAAGCTCTAATTAGGAAATTGGGAATAGAAGCCAGTGCCACCTATAACAGTTTAATTGCAGACTTGTCTAGTACTTTGAAGGCTAAGGCAGAAGGATTAAAGGGTTCATTCCAGTTTAACATCAGCCTCAGGTTGAAACCCTGTCTCCAAACTTTTTTCATGTTATTATGGTATTAAATAAATAAATAAATAAATAAGCACTTAGTCGAAGTCACTTTGAATTTTATTCTCTCCTGAGGTTGATGACAGTCTTTCGTGAAACTGGTCTGTAGGTTTCAGCTTTAAGGAAGCCGTGCGGTGGCACCAGGAAGCCACGGTACTCTAAACTAAGCTATGGGGTTCAATAAGCTAAATGCATCTCAACCTACCAACATTTTTAAAACTCACTGAGTTTGCCAGAATAAAGGCCCACTGTCAGTCAATCAGCAGCCAGACCAGAAAGCATAACTGTATAAATGACAAACTGATTGTACAGCAAGAAAGTTCTCCAAAACCTCAGACTGTGGAATGATAAGTTTCGCAGGGACAGAGGCAAGGAAGGCCGCATGAGACCAAGCCAGTTCTGACAAGACAGACAAGGGGAGAAAAGGGTCTGCTGTGCTCTGCTGAGGGAAGAGAAGAAGGACAGACAGGAGAAGACAGTGGAAGGTCGAACCCCATGAGCCCCAGTGCATCAGGCCACAGAAAGAGGCCACCGAACCAGACCCTTGCAGTGGAATAAGTTGATGAAAGCCACGTATCATTATTCAGTTCTCTGTCGCTGGGATAAAACAATGAAGCCAGCCAGGGTGGGAATGGCTCATGTAGCTTACACTTTCAGATAACATCCATCCTCAGGGGAAGCCAAGGCAGGAGCTGAGGGTGGTACCTGGATGCACGAAATGAGGCAGAGACCTCAGAGGAGAGCTGCTTACTGGCTTGTCCCTCATGGTTCACCCAGGATACTTCTCTACATAGCCCAGAAGCACGGTAGGCTGGACCTTCCCACATCAGTCATTAATCAAGAATATGACCCCATAGACATTCCTACACGCCAATCTAATGGCAGTATTTCCTCAGTTGAGCGTCCCTCTTCCCAAGATGATTCTAGCTTGTGTCAAGTTGACAAAAACCAACTAGCACATCATGGTTTGTTAAGACGGGCGAGACGCCATCTACCAGTTGTGACTGGATTTCAGCAAAAACCAAGTACAGAGAGGCGAAGCTGTCGTCCCAAGTAGCAATAATGTACACATGCAATGGCCAGATCCAGGAACTGTGAGGTGTTGTAGAGCCATCTCCTCCAAACTGGAATACTACATATGGAAAGGACGCTGCTTAAGAGGTTCTGAAAGAAGACTCTCCCACGTGCACCTGCTGACTGCGAGCATGCGAGAGCTTGGGGGTCCAGCCTTCACGAATCATCACCCACACTGCCATGAGCTGTCTTTCAGTGACATAGCCACCATTGAGTTGTCCATTCTCCTGTGAGTGACCCCTCACCTATACTCCCCAAAGTAACTCATAGTTCACTAAGTTACACTTTGGTGATATCATCACTTGATCTGTCATAGACTTCCTCTTGTCTCCCCAGGAATAATGTCACAGCACACAGGGACAATAGGAAGGAATACAGGAAGACAAGACAAGATTTACATCTATGAGCTCACTAGTGGCGTGAAATCATTGCATTGAATGTACAAGCATTCCAAGCAAGTAAAAGATTAAATTAATGTATGCTAGTCATTTTAATTGCTGTAAGCTCCTCCAACCCCTTTAAATATAGAAGATAGCTTTTTTTTCCCCTTTGGTTATGAGTAGCTACATCTTGGTTTATAGATGGAAACAGCAGGTATTGGGATTTTTTTTAGTTAATATTTTTGAAATATGGTTTATAGTTTATAAAGGATGTACTTTAGAGAGAAGTTATTGGAACCTAGATCCCAGGAATTTATTTCAAACATTCTAGACCATCCCTGGGTATTAGGAGAGGGGATATTCCTTTTCTGTCACTGAGGTATAACTATGGTCACAGTGGGGTAACAATCCCAGAGGATCTTCACTTAAAGACCAGCCCCTGATTGGCAGGGATCTGAGCCAGGAGTAAGGCTCAGCCAGTAAGTAAGTAAGTAAGTAAGATTCACAATGTTCCTGACCTCTTCCTTTTACCATTAACAAAACAGACACATTTAGAACAGCACAATAATCAGGTCCCAGAGAAAGTAACAACCAAGTTCCCTACAGCCGAGTCGCTGGAACTCCGGGATGGGCATCTGCCTATTACACATGCGAGTGTGAGTTGGCTTTGCTCACCAGGGTTCACACCACATGGTCTTAAGAGCCAACCCAGCTCATCAAATGGTCATCGTCTTACTATGTCCTAATGTCTATGGCAGGGGCCTGGACAACATCCAAGGTATTAGTCACCCATGAAGCATGAACACTGAATCTTTGTAAACAAGTATTTTGTTTCCTAAAAATTCTCTATTTCTGCCACTGAAGGAAAGAAACGAAACTAATAGTCTGCCTCATGCATGTATACTTATTTTATGTGGGTGAACACTTTCTGTTGACCAACTTCAGAGGAAAGGGAACTCAGCCATATCAAATCTGCTAGGGTTTCACTTATCGGAATATAAACGGTGGGAAAGAGACTCAAATGTCAAGGAATACCCCCAAAACAGCAAAACCTCACTATGCGCAGACGAGAAATCATGTGAGCCCACCAAGACAGAGGCAGGCTGCTGCATTTCTCCATCTAGCAAAAAGCAGCAGGCTTTGCAGGCATGAAAGATAATAATACATTTTGAATTTATAAAGTATTGCAAAGTCATATTTCTCCTCTACAATAAATCTTTACAAAAAAAGTCTCTGAAAAAATAATTATTCTTTCCCACATGTTAAAATTTAAAAAAAAAAAACAGATGCTTTTTTTTCCCCACATGGCTTTGACAGAGCTGAGGTGTGAAACGTATTTTTGGTTTTATGAAATCATGTGATTGAATACTTTGGTTTGGCATGCTTGGGGCTGAGAGGACTTAGTCACCGGCACCTGTGACTCAGAGGCCAGTTGGTCAGGGTCTTTCCCAAGTGCCCTCCCTTGCCCTCCTCTGTCATTACTTATTGAGTTTAGTCATGTCTCCATCCTTCTTGGATGTCCAGTCGTGTTCAACGTCGTCCTGGACTCAGAGAATTCCCTGAGTCCTTCCCAATGGTTTCGTCCCAACCCTGTTCCTGGCAAATAGAGTTTCTCTCTCTGAAATGTCTTCTTTCTGCAGCATTCACTTATAAATCTCACAAAGCAACTTCACCCACATCACTGTCCGTGAAAGTCACATTGTATTTTCTTAGTAGAGCCTTCCCAGGAAGGGTAAAGTGTCACTCAAAGATTTTCTTTTTTTTTTTTTTTTGGCAATGTCAATTTTCTAAAATGTATCTGAGGAACCACCAAAGAACAGGCAATAGCAGCTACAGATAGGGATATGCAAAGATGCTATAAACCCATAAACCATGAAGAATCTAAAATTGTGCATCTTACTATAACTTAGTATAGCTTAGAGCTCAGACCCAATCCTCACAGTATTGTATCGCCATTATATTAACATTCTGTGGAGTTTCTTTATTATAATTAAAATCCGTCTAGCTTGACATAACACTTGTAGAGAAAAATGATCAATAATGCATGTGGAAGGTAAAAATCTCAAAGCCCAGAAGATTGAAATATACTTCATCACAAAAGGAACACTTTGTTCTTAGCTACAAAAAGTAAACAAACAAACATTTAATTCTCATCATTCCAAGGATTCCTGTGCATAACTCATTAGTAGTCCCATGACCCTATGTCTGCAGAGGGCAGTCCTGTCATATGGTAATGCACACAAGCTGTTAGCTGCTGGGCCACAAAAGGATCATACAGCCCAGACTTCCGAAGGATAACTGTGTCTTATCTATGAACTGCTCAAGAAAACTCAGTAGCTATAAACCTGTGGTATCTTCCCTAAAACAGTTCCCTGTGGCTCCAAAACTATACCCACCGTAAGCCAAAGTTGTAAAGCTGTCAGCATTAACATAAGAGATCACAGAACTTTGTGTCCACCGAGTGTGACTAGCAGTGGAAAATGTGTTCACTAAAAGAAAAAGGGTTTTGTTTTTGTTTTTCAAAGTCAAAATCTCTCAAGATTAATAACAAACTAGTTCAACTCCTGTATGAGTCAAAAATCTACCAAGTCAAAATGAGATTCAAACTTCCTTAGTGGAAAGGCTAGCATTAAAGATCAACGTTCACTACACAGACAAAATAATGCAATATGAATAGACCAGAACTGAGGACAGGCTCACACCTCCGTTGCCCTCTACCCAAGCAAAGTACTTTTCCCTCTGGCCACGTTAGACAGACTGAATTCGAAGCCTGATAAAAAGGACTCCACTTCACCTGTCTGGTAGCCTCTGGTTATGAAGTAGGCTTTTCTGTGCTTAATTGTAATCAACCTTAGGTCATTCTTCCTTCTCTACATCTTGTGGTCTCTTCTTCCTAGGTCCCTTACTCAATCACTCAACCAAGAAGAGAAAAAAGGAAGTGATGTCGGGCTGGGTATGCCTGGAGTATGTAAGTCATGTCCTTCAGTAAAACAGAAGGCCTGGCAGCTTGCAGGGTTGTTTTTGGCTTAGGTCATTTCTTATCAGTGGACTTTAGTGAGGTTTTAACCTGTATTCAGTTACAGAAATTTGAAAGAGGGCTTGTTTTCTGTTATTTTATTTCCTATATGAGACATAAATTAATATTAAAGATATTAAGCTGGTAAAAATAATATAATAATGCATCCTTACTCTTTAAAAGATATTTCCCAAAGCTGAGGGTGTAGTTCTATGAGCACATTCAGCATGGGTGAACACCTAGATTCATTTCCCAGCACTACATACACACACACACACACACACACACACACACACACACACAAACCAGATATATACCACACATACACACACATACACACACACACTCACACACACCAGATATATACCACACACACACACACACACACACTACATACACCACACATACACACACACAAACATACACACATACACACACAAACATACACACATACACACACACAAACATACACCACACATACACACACGTACACACATGTATACACACATACACACACATAACACTACATACACCACACATACACACACCACACATATATACACACCAGACATGTACCACACATGCACTACACATACACACACAAACACCAGACATACACCACACATGCACCACACATACACACACTACATACACCACACATACACACACACACCAGACATACACCACATATACACACACTACATACACCACACATACACCACACACACCACATACACCACACATACACACACATATACACACATACACACACATGTATACACACATACACACACACCACATACACCACACATATACCACACATACACACATACACACATACACACACACCACATATACCACACACACACACACACACTACATACACCACACATACACACACACATATACACACACCATTCCACACTTACCACCACATACATACACACACATATATATATACACACAGATACCACACATACACACACACATACACACATACCACATACACCACACAAACACACACACATAACACACACACATACACCACTCCACACTCACCACCACATACATACACACAAATACATATACATACACCATACCACATCCACCCTCATACACCTACACACTCTCACAGACACTACCACACTCACACACACATGACATACACACCACAGCACACTCACTCTCACACACACTCACACACCACACTCACATGCACACAGACACATCCCACACCACACTCATACATACACACACTCACACATACACACATCACAATCACACACACATTGACACACACAGGGTGAGGGTAGCATTTTGTCATCATTCTAACCTGGGAAACTAAGGCATCTATTCCAACCTCTTTGTAAGGTCAGAATAACTGACTCTACTCTTTACTAAGCACAGACAGCTGGATATACATGTATCCAATGGTCTAGAATATGTAAGAATCCAGGATCCAAAGTAAGGCTGGATCCACAAGGAACCACTCAGAAGTGCCAGTATCTTGGGAATGCCTTATAGACGCCGATCATCTTCCATCCACTTCAACCCTATAATAATCACATAATGCAAGACGTTGATTTTCTTGGTTATTAATTTCCAGAAGGAAAAATTGAGGTCAGCAGTGACCAGGCACCTTAATGAGAAGGCACGAAGTCGGGATACCTGCTCCGTGAGTCCTCCGTGCCGAGCCTGTTATCCGCTAAAAGCACATAACCCAATTTCCCAAAGGCCAAAGAACGTACTGAGCTGAGCGTTGAATGAAGCTCTGCTCAGAAAAACTGTAAAAATGCCACATTCTTAAAGAAAATGAAACAAGATTTCCTTGAGGACCAGAAAGAGAGTGAAATTTCCATTTCTAATTCCACCTAAAGGTGCCTGGTTTTGAAGCCGAGGCTAAGAAGGTTTAACAGAGCTCGCTCAGAGGTACCACTGCTGGTCAGGTCTGCTGAATCAGCATGTGACCGGGATGATCAATGTTGTTTGTTAGGGGGTTGCTTTGTTTTGGGCTTGCTTATTTGGCATTTGTTTTGCTCTTTTATCAAATGTCTGTGAAACCTTCCTGTAAAGACAGAGAGTAAAATGACAGAAAACATCCCCCCTTGTCTCTTGAGATGGCATAAGAAGTAATGATCACATGACACAGTTTACAATTCCCACCTCACAGTCTTGGATGATTTAGTTCTTGCTGTTGACTTAAAAGGAAACAAGGATGACTTGAAAATGGAAATGTTAGGCTAAGACCCTGACCAATGACAGTGAGAGGTGAGTGGGGGCGGGGCTAAGGAAATAGCAACACACTACTGCCTATGAGTTTTAAGCCAATTTAAAAAAAAAAAACAAACAAGCCCTTTTTTAAAAGTGGGTTGAACCTTTCAAGCTGGGAGCTACTCATTGTAACGGTTTACACCTTCTGAGTAGTAAGTAGTAGGCAGGTTTCTTGTCCAAATTCCACAATAGCCCGAATCCACATGCAAATATAGGGTCTTGCTTTCATGTTTCTAGTAAGTCATCAAAATCGGTCTATTGAAAAGAAGCTTTGGTTTGTAGGTGACTTGTGCGGGTGTGCAAATGCACACGCCAAGGTGGCACCCCGTAAGATCCTCTGTCACCAAGGCTTGTCCATAAGAATAACTTTGAGAAAAAAAGAATTTGGTTTAGTAGTCTAAGAAAATGAAAAATATATGAAGGCAAAAGTAAAATACTTTGGTCTAAGTATAAATATTATACTCCATTTAGTAAACATTGGGACTAGATTTAAGGAAATCAGTAAATACACTGTAAGAAGAAATGAAATGTTATTTTATGAATAGGCACACATAAAACCCAACCCAGATTTTGTTTCTCTTTTTAAAATCACATTTATTTAGTGCACACATGTGTATGTATATGGGTATGTAAATATGTGTGTGTGCATGTACATGCATGTACACATGCATGCACGCATGTAGAGACCAGAGGACAACCTTCAGAAGTCAGTTCTCTCTCTCTCCTTTCCCCATGTGGGTCCTGGGGAATCAAACCCAGGTTATTAGGCTCGGCAGCTTGTCAACAAGCCCCTTTACCCACTGAGCCATCTTGCCAGCCCCAGATCTTGGTTTCTAACTATCAATATTTAATAAAAAGAAACTTAGCTGTTTGGAGAAAATAGTTGATTCAGGACTAACGTCAAAGAGGAGCAAGAAGAAACTGGAATATTCCCCAGTGGCAGAATGTAAGGAGTGTTCTTAAAATTATGGGGACATGAGAAAAGGTCCCACAAATGGCCTCTAGTCATCAAACGTAGACAATCTGAGCAATACGATGTAGACCGAGTGAGATTACGTGTGGTGGATGATGGAGGACGGTGACCGTTCGGCAAACAGGAAGCTAGCAAACGATCCAGGCAAGCACACTGCATGAGCACAGAATTGATGGATGCAAGGATGACAAAGCTGATTGCGGTGGAATTGAAGACGAACTCCAAGGATTGGAACAGATTGATTGGGAACTTCCAAATCTTGGAAGTTAGGCTGAGTTCTTCTACTTGCAAATACATGACAGAAAGACCTCTGTTATTTTTGCTATAGTTTTTACAGGGAATATGATTTCTCTTCCATTCCCACAGTGATATTTGCTAGTTATAGGTCTGGCCACTCTCTTCTTTTACTTAAAACACACACACACACACACACACACACACACACACACACACACACAATATTTTGGGAAACAAAAGCTACGCATCTCCCCAGTTACAAAGTGCCTCATCACGTGATGCTTTCTTAGTACAAAAAGGGAAATGACTGACTTCAGACTGGGAGAGGTGGGCAGACCGCAATTGCAGAACTGCTCTTACCATGCCTAGACAAGGGCTAACCAAGCGCACTTCCCTTATGCTGCTGGGAAGAGCAGGCACTGTGGTACTCTCAAGAAAACAACCGGAACTTGAGTATGAGAAAACCAATGCAAGAGACTTCGCCACAATAACTGGGAGCACCCTTCACAATAACAGGGAGCACCCTTCACAATCACTGGGAGCACCCTCCACAATAACTGGGAGCACCCTCTACAATAAACTGGGAGCACCCTCCACAATAACTGGGAGCACTCTTCATCAGTACCCAGACCTTGAAAAAGAAGACAGTAAGAAGCCTTGGAAAGAAATACACAGATATGACAAGAGAATACAACGTGGGATTCTTGTTAGTAGCTCACCTAGAAAAAAGATGTTGGCAGAGTAAGGAATAAGATTTGGATGACAACTATAACATAGTTAAGAGTATCATATCAAAATTAACTGCTTTTGATAACATCTAGAAACATTTATATGGTAAAAATTTAACATGATTTGTCTCCTATTACTTCAAAACATTAAAAAGTAAAATGTAAAGTTTAAAACATACAGTAGTGTTTAAAGGAGAAATGGCCTCAACATTAAATCTCAGCAAAAAATAACTGATATTTGGGGCTGGAGAGATGGCTCAGCAGTTAAGAGCACTGGCTGCTCTTCCAGAGGACCCGGGTTCAATTCCCAGAACCCACACGACAGCTCACAGCCATCTGTAACTCAAGTTCCATTGGATACATACAGGCCAAACACCAAATGTACATACAAATAATTAATTAATTAACTTAAAACAACTGATACTTATACTGTAAAATGCTTTGAGCTACTTTATCCCACTTAAAATTATACCCATTTTACAAAATATTTAAATAACCTGCTAGCTCTCATAAATCTGGAAGAATTTTCCAATTAGAAGGCTCCTATGTATCTATACCAGCTTGATAGCTCAGCTTCTGTCCTACTGTACACTTCCACAGGGGCTTTCTGAGGAGAGTAGGAGAAAAGAGGCCTTAATAACAATTATTCAACAGGTCATTCAAGCAGTTTGGGACAATTTTAAAATGGTATACTAGGTCCATGGTTTCAGAGGTCCCAAGAGGAATAAAATCTGCAACCAGCGCAAAACATCCTAAAAATGCTCAGCTTACAAAACTATGTAAATAAATAAATATTAATAAATAAATAAATACCAGAACTATTATAACTAGAAGGATTATGGGAAACTCACAGGAGACTAACAGAGTAATAAAAAGAGGAAGTAATAAAAAGAGAAAGGAAGACAGCAAAAGGCGGAAAGAAACAAGACCCTGACCTTGGAAGGGAAGGAACCACGGCTTTGAAGGGGGACAGAAGCAAATGAGTGGTGGCTGCGGTCCCTCTCACAGCTGTCACCTGCTCAGCCCAGTGCCAACTTCATTAGCATTCAGAGCAGCTGAGACTTGTAAGGGGAACTTGAGGCTATTTCTATAATACAGTGTCTCGGATACCCACAAGCATCAGAGAACATCACCAGACAAAGGCCTGGGTCTTTTGACTGAGGGTACTGTGACCATAGCCTTCCTTGTCCAAGAAATGAGTTTAGATTATAAGACAAATGAAAAGATTATTTCCAGACCCCAGGGGTCTAGTTCATACTTCACGTCTTTGAGGACCCTGCACAGACTCTAGGCCATACTACATGTTTTTCAGGACCCTGCGCAGAGTCTAGTCCACACTACACATCTTTCAGGACCCTGCGCAGAGTCTAGTCCACACTACACATCTTTCAGGACCCTGCGCAGAGTCTAGTCCACACTACACATCTTTCAGGACCCTGCGTAGAGTTGTCGTTCTCTTCTTCGTGGGATTCCACCGTGACTACATTGGATAAGAACAGTCAAATCCCACGAAAGGTTTCTAGATAACATCTGCTCTGACACAGGGCTTAAGCAGATTTATTAATAACAAGTCACGGAACAGCAAGAACCAATTACCTCCAAAAGATGCCGGTCTCCGCTACTTATTTTGTAGTCATAATTCCTGAAAAGCCACCAAAGAAATTGACGGAAACAAAACTTCTTTTCTCAGCATTTACTTTAAATGGAAGACTTTATTACACTGTCCACTGATTAGCCGAAAAACTGTTATAATCTAAAACTAGTCATTATAAGATGCTATCGATCCGAAAATTTTCTAGGAAAAAGCTTTATTTTATATAATATGTTGCAAGATATTTAGTCACATTTTTTGAAGAGAACAAAGCAAGATAGTAAGATAATTGGCCATCCTAGGATACAAGGTTTTATATTAATTTTTACAAGTACCGTTCACAGGAGTCAATCTCACTTCCATAATACGGGAGGGCTAAACTCAACAAATCTATTAATAAAAGGCAAACTGGAATTCTCAGAAAGCAGGTTTTTCAGAGTGAACACATAGAAATAGAAAAATCTGAAAGTGTTTAAATTGAACTGCATGGTTTCTGGGCACAATTAATATAGCATACAATTTTCAAAGCTTTTAAAATGTCATGCAAGCTCTGGGGTTTTTGGTTTTTGTTGTTGTTTTGTTTTGTTTTTGTGGGGGAGGTAAGCTGTCAGAATCTAATTAGTGGCCATTTACTGAGGACAAAAAATTGTCATATTTGTAGATCTTCAGATGTACATGGGAGTTGGGGTTGGTAGCTCAATCAGTAAAAGGATAGGGACCTAGTTTGGACTCCCGGAACCCACCACTCCTACATGGGAAGATGCCAGGTATAGACAGACTATCTGTAAACACAAAGGCCAGGAAGATCAGCTACTTGGGTGAACAGAGACCCTGTGTTAAGCAAGAAAAACCAACACCCAAGGTCATTCTTTGACCACATGCATATCACACATAGTTCCAGTGGGAACAAGGACCACCCACCCATTAACAACTTCCCCAAAACTGCCAGGTAAGTGCCACATGGTCAGATTTGTTCAAACAGCTCTTAACAAAATAAAAAAAACAAAAAACACTAGAGTCCCTCCTAGTCATTCAGTAAAATAAACTGCAGCTCGAGTAGGTGGTGGGTGTACGAGACTACATTCTAAGGAGAATTCTCAGGAAATGCAGCATAATAAAGAAGCCACCAGCTCAAGGAGAACACTTGGCACTCTCATTTTAACCCAAAACTGAAATACAGGGAAACGTTCACCTCAAGCTTTGGGGCCAGTTTCTCAGAAAACGCCTTCGCCCATCCCCAAGTCTAAACACTGCTGGTGAGGATTTGAGAGTCAACACAGGTATCGGGGATCGGTCTGTGATTTCTCAGGCAGTCACTAGCTCAACAGCCTTGACAAACAGCATCTCCAACTGTAACTCAGCAGAACCCAGACTCATGCAAAGTGCCACCAGTAATTCTATCACATTCCACCTTAATAGGGTACGTTTATTCATCCTCTCCTCTCTACCACTCCCCTCCATGCCCACCCCCTCCAGGCTGATGGTAATATGACCTTTATTTTAGCATTTAGCGTTAATAATACATTGCACAAATGATCCTATACCCTAATTGCTTGGCATTTCCACAAAATAGTCCAATTAATTTTATTTTACCTAATGGCTGTTTCTAAGAGAATAAGAAAAATCTTTGTTACAACAAACAACGAACAGAGAACGGCAGTTAAGAAATACACTCTTGTTATTTATGGCTACGCATTTGGTCCGGAGATTATCTAATACATAAATATGAACCCACAGGAGCACCTATCCTATCCTTGCTTGAATCCCCAAGTCAGAGCCCCAGCTGAGACAGCATTGAGCCATGAGCAAACATCTGGGGAAGTCCAAACATTTAGTATTCTCTGCTGTTTTGAGAAATAGAAGTCACTCTGGGCTTCAGCCACCCATCCTCCACCTCTGACTCTGCCTGCCCAGGTTTGCAGCACTGCGTGCAGGAGCACCGGAAGGAAGGCACAAATGTCTCACCTTGCTGAGATGAAGCCTGTCCCCTTCAGCTGCACCATGCACTGCCTGCCTGACAGGCTCTGTCTGTCTTGCCCTGTTTGAGAAAGGAATCCCTCGGAGTCTTCAAGCCCCAGGCTCATGTCAGGGAAGCTAAGGATACTGCCTGGAATGTTCCTCAAATCAAACAGCAGAGGCTGAGACCACAGATAGCGAATAAAAGCCACACAGTCTCTGTGTGTCTAGGATTCACACAGCAGTCCCCAGGAGCTGAATGCTCTCCCTCCTCCATTCTTCCTCCTGACTCCAAAGATATTTGACTGGCCAACAGCAGGGCTTATACACATGATTATTTTTGTTCTTGCTTTTTGTGTGGAAGCTTCGATGTATTGACCTCGGGAGTATTTATTTATTTTCTAGAATATGAAGGGTATAAGATGGGGGGGGAGCAATGTATAATTATTGTGCAGATAAGATTTAACTTTATAAAAAATATATAGTGTATTAAGAACAATTTATGTAAGGTAATTTGACAAAATCGATACTATTACAAGGAATATTGAAGAAAGTATAACCTAATCCATAAAATATTAAGCTGTATCTTGATATTAATATAGTATATTTTTAGTTTCTGTACAGTTATTCTAAGCTTGGTAAAAAAGTTTGTCAAAGATATTAGAGGAGTGTAATATTCCAGCATCTTAGATATTTAATAAATTTGTATAAAATTTGTGTACTTTCTATAAAAAATGTAAAATTAATATACTAAATTTTACTGATCTTTTTAAAAATTAGACTTACACTTCTTATCCCACAAATGCATAAAGTTATTATGTCCACTAAAACACTTTTAAAAGCCATACCTTTAGATATATAATATAAAACTATCAGTTGTAAAATAACTAATAGCACTAGCTATTAGTTCCCAGCATCTACGTCAGCTCACAACTGCCTGAAACTCTAGTTCTAAAGGATACATCACCCTTTTCTAGTCTCCTACACCCATGTGTACACACACAACACACACACACACACACACACACACACACACACACACACACACACACGAGAGAGAGAGAGAGAGAGAGAGAGAGAGAGAGAGAGAGAGAGAGAGAGAAAAGCAATAAACCATTAAAAACAAATAAAAATAAAAACCATGCTGGCAACACAGCTCCGTGTTTGCTCTGCATGTGTAAGGCCCTGGGTTCAATCCTCACTACTCAAAAATAAAACATAATTTTCAAACAATTGTAAAGCTAAAGAGATATGATTCCCATTTGGGGAGAGAGGGAGGGAGAGAAGCAGGGGGGAGAGGAAAATGTGATCCCTAGACTTGCAGGCTGGGGGACAGAGGTTTAGGTAAGAGCCAGGAGTCACCTGTCTTGATGAGTGTCTAGGATGGATTACACAAGGACTCAGGGACATAGGCAGTCACGGGATTCTTTTTTTGTGCCATCGAGTGCCACACCAGATGTCTTTCATTATTGACACCTGGATGTCTCACCAGTTCACTTGGTTTAATTCTGTCAGAGAATCCCAGGAGAGAAAGGCTCTGAGGACTAGGTCAACATCAACACCAGAATGTCTGTCTGTCCTAGAACACATCGTGTTGTTCCAGATCTACCTTCCTTACTGGGAAATCTGAAGTGAGGTGATCTCTGAAAGAACTTTTATTCTGAAGTTCATCAGCTCACAGGGAAGTGTGACGTGTGACTTTTAATTTGTAATGGAGCTCTCCATCAGGTTAACACAGATGGACAGAATTTATCCAGCAGAGTTTTCGTGTTTAGTTCTATGATTCCCACATCCTCATCTAATCTATGATCTCATCAATGTGTAGGCAAAGAGCATTTCCAGGTCTGTGCCCCTTTCTCTTCTCCTGGGGAGTTGGCTAGCCTCAGCTATCCCACTGTGCTCTCCCACTCCTTTGCTGGGCTGCAGTTCAACGCCTTTATACCCACAGTGTCTGAGAATAAAATTAGTCCTCCAAAATTATGCTAACTAGCAAACAAAAAGAAAGTGCAAGAGAAAAAGGAATATAGGTAAACAAACTTGAGATGTAAGTGATCCAAGCTGGGCCTACGACCTACAACCAGCTCTTGAGAAGACACCAGTTGCTAACTGTTCTGTTGAATGGATACTGTTCTTGGCGCTGGACTCAGGCTGCACAAGGCCACAGTGTGGAAGGCGAGAGAGAGGAGGGAGGAAGGGAAGTTCTCCTGTTACTTAGCACTCTGTAGAAACCTGTCGAGCAAGTGGTATTTCTAACCACAGTAAGGAAAAATCAAAGCATGTTATATTTTAATCACAGCATCAATCTGCACACATGGAACGCACGCTTGCACTGAATCAAAACCTCTGCAAATAGGTGCATCAAAAATACCACTTTCATCAAGAAACGAGTTACTCCTCAAAGGGACTATTCCTAGCCTGTCTTCAAGTTATATTTGATCACTGAACTAAGAGAGCCAAGAGTTTCCCTGCTTGCCTTACCACATAGTCAAAATATAGTGTGGAGAACTGGAGACTGGTCTCCCCCAGGCATCGTAAACACCAGTCGCCATCCAAGAATAGATTGTGCTGCAGAAATGGTGCAAAGTAAATGATATGGTCTCCAGTTCCCCCAAATGATTTAATTTTATTTGAAGCTGAAACTCTTCTGACTTACTCGGTTTCTCAATGGAAATGGTTTTCTTTACTCCTGAGCAGAAAGTGTCAGTACCTCAGCACCATCCTAGTGACCCCTGAATCCACTTTACCTTCATTCATGGAGGTAGCATCCCTCATCCCTCCAGAACCCCCCCCCAGCTGATGAAAACAGGCCCCTCCAATTATGATGCCCATCCAAGAAAGGTCCTGCTACCATCATGTTGTAACAGACAACCATGTAGAAACTCGCTCCCCAGTGAAATCATCAAACGCCCACATTTTCCAGTCCTGCCAAACACACACAGTCACAGTCCCACCAAAGCTGCTCTGAAGGAACATGCCACCATTCGGCAACGGACGTTCTTGGGCAAAGGCCACCCGAGAGAGTCTCTGCTCTAACTCCCCTTCCTGACGAGGCTGAAGCCCAGAGAAACTAGAAGCCCCAGCTGAATTTGCAGAAGCCGGCGAATACTGCAAGTCAGAATCACATCCACTATCCCTAGCCCTTCTCCCAGGCCCTTCGAGCTTTTCTACAGCCAGGAAACATGAAATAGAATACCTCAGGAAGCATGTCTGAGGCAACTGTTTAAATATGAAATGTAGCTCTACAAACGTGTCCCTCCAAAAAAGTCTGTCTTTAAATACGTATCACACACCATTAAGTTCTAGTTTTTAACAAAATTAGTAATTAACTCTTGTAAAGATGCTTTCAAAAGAACTTCTTTTTCTTCTTCTCCTCTTCCTCCTCCTCCTCCTCCTCCTCCTCCTCCTCCTCCTCCTCCTCCTCCTCCTTCTTCTTCTTCTTCTTCTTCTTCTTCTTCTTCTTCTTCTTTTCTTCTCTTCATCCTCCTCTTTCTCTTCCTCCTCCTCCTTCTCCCCTTTCTCCTCCTCCTCCTTCTCCTCCTTCTCCTCCTCCTTCTTCGGATCTCATATACTCATGCTGCCCCAGGACTACCTATGTAGCTGAGGCTGTAGCTGAAGCTGACCTTGAACTTCTGATCCTCCCACTTTTATGTCCAAAGCAGTGAGTTAATAGGTCTTCACCACCACGCTGCAATCTATGCAATGTTTTGCATATTGAAAGCAAGCATGCTACCAACTCAACTACATTCCTGGCCCCAAGAAAATTGTTTTAATGGAAAGAAGGGAAGACAGTATATTCTTTATATCTCAAAGTACAAGAGGACACACACATCAAAAGGAGAAAATGCAATGTTACACCTTCTTTCTCTGAATTAACCACATATCACCAATACACTTCGTCAATACATCCACTGTTTTTATTGAGAGGAAAAGTTCCCTTGATATGTAAATTAATATAATATTCACATTATCAAAATACTTTCTATATATCAGAATTGTTACTATGTTAGAAGAATTCTTTATCTACATGAGCTTTTCAGAATAAATATTTCTGGCTGGGGAGAAGGCTCAGGGGGTGAATTGTTCACAGTGGAAACATGAGAACCTGACTTTGAGTCTCTAGCACCCATGGAAAAGTCAGGTGTGGGTGTGACCCCAGAGCTCTGGAGGAGAGAACCCCAGGGATGCCAGCTGGTCTATCTGAATTGACTAACTCAAGGTCCACGGAGAGAACTTGTCTCCCAAAAAGTAAAAATGTGGAGAGTGAGAGAGAAATGTGGCCAGTGTCAAACTCCATCACTGAGGGCACACATGAACTGCCACCAGAAAGAGTGCTTTTAAACACATTTTTCAGGATTATCAAACAAAACCCAAAAGTGCATTTTTTTTCTTTTCTACATGATGTCAAAAGTGAATGCAACTGAAATGAAATATGTGAAATATATTTTACTTTTTTCTGTCTCATTCTATTCCCTCTTAATAAAAAACATGTATTGGTCAGAAATCATTAGTTAGGGAAGTGGAGAGAGCTCAGCAGGTAAGAGGACCTGCTTCTGTAGCAGAGGACACGGGGTCCTGTAGCAGAGGACACGGGGTCCTGTAGCAGAGGACACGGGGTCCTGTAGCAGAGGACACGGGGTCCTGTAGCAGAGGACACGGGGTCCTGTAGCAGAGGACACGGGGTCCTGTAGCAGAGGACACGGGGTCCTGTAGCAGAGGACACGGGGTCCTGTAGCAGAGGACACGGGGTCCTGTAGCAGAGGACACTGGGTCCTGTAGCAGAGGACACGGGGTCCTGTAGCAGAGGACACAGGGTCATTGACCAGCACCCACACAGCAGTTCACAGTGTACCAGGGGTCCTGGTGCTCTCTTTCAGACTCTGTAGGCACTGTGCACAGATGGTGCACACACACACACACACACACACACACACACACACATTCAAGAAAAATAAAAACCTTTTTTTTGAAAATCACCATTTTTATTTTACAATTCAATTTTACAGTTTGAAAAAATATTGATTAGGACTCTCTCCGTTCATTATTTAATGATAACTGTGGATTTCTACTGATGACTGCCAGGGAGACATTTTCTGTCCATTGTTCCCTTTATAAACCAAAGTAAATATGAGAAGCAGTCTTGTGTCATCAGTATCAATAAGTACCTATATTTACAAACAGTAGACCAAAATGGCGAGTGCAACCCACCCATGGACACCAGGTTTAACCACTTGCGAATGTAGTCTAACTCCAGAGCACAGAAGAAAGGCTTACTTATTTGCTATGAGATATTTTACTTTGAGTCTGGAACCGCAATGTAGTGGCTGTGTGATTTGCAACAAGTTACTCAGCGTCTCTGAACTTCTGTTTTCTCAGCTATAACAGAGGTACGGTCTGTCTGAAGCTGTAGTAACCAATGGCAAATGCTGAGTATAACCTTGGGCTTCCATACTTAGTGGGCAGTGACTGAGTCCTTAACTACCACACGGTATATTAAATCTTTTCCTTTTTCTTTTTCTTTTATTTTCAGTTGTAATCCCAAAAGAAAAGATCCTTTTCACTACTCCACCATTTTTGTTAAACTTCTCTCTCCTAGTCCTAGAACTGGAAGTCCCCCTTCTTATCACACTCCCCTTCTGCTATCTGTCCTCCAGGGGCACTGACCCTTGCATGTGGGGTAATAAATGTAGATGATTGGACCTCCATGAAACTAATATTCCAAATGACCTTTCACCAAGAGCAACTCTCTAGTCAGTAGGGATTCACTCAGTTGTTGATTTGATGAGTTATTAAAGGAGAATTTTAATAGTTACATACCAGCCCAGGGGTTACCTCTCACCAGCACAGGAATGCCATCATCTAAGGGACTCCCAAGAGTACTTCCTATACACCATGCCAGTCTTTTGGAGTAATAGTTAGAGCAAGCCTATGGCGCACAGAGATCATGGTTCTAAAGGTCACTGATGAAAGTCACCAAGAGGAAAGGCATACAGTGGAAATGGAAGTGTTTGGGTATTCATGCCGATACCATTTCTTTTCTCAGCATACAACCCAAAATGCCTTTGAATTAGATAATCATTCCTTGAACTGTTACTTCTGATTATTTCTGTGGTGGTTTGAATATGCTTGACCCAGGGAGTGGCACAATTAGGAGATGTGGCCTTGTTGGAGGAAGTGTGTCACTGTGGGTGTGGACTTTAAGACCGTCTGGAAGCCAGTCTTCTCCTGTCTGCTATTGGATGAAGATGTAGAACTCTCAGCATCTCCAGCCACATGCATGCCTGGACACTGCCATGCTCCCTCCGTGATGATAATGGACTGAACCTTTGAATCTGTAATCCAGCACCAATTAAATGTTGTCCTTAAAAGAGTTGCCTTGGTCATGGTGTCTGTTCACAGCAGAAAAAAACCCTAAGACGACTTATGTGAACAGAAATAAAATCTGTAAAATGTTGCAGGAAATATTTAAAAAGTCCCTGCGTTCCATCTAGCTACTCTCTGCCCTCCAACTCTACGGTGGATTCAGAGCTCCCGAGTTCCCTTCGCTACCAAGTCAACCCCATGCAACAACGGTCTACCCTGCAATCAGCCACCACAGCACCCAGCAACCCGGTAGAAAACAAACTCTAGAAGCTTACAGTTAACCGGCCAGATTTATGTATCAATAAATTCTCAATTCACAAGATGCCCCCGCAATAATTTCAGAGCCAACTGATAATGACACAAGCTGCCCACCTAGATCAGACAAGTTATCCCAATTATTCTATTCCTATATGATATTCATAACTTCCTGTGGCTATCTAAAGCCAGGCGGGATTAGGATTTTCTTGGCTTCTCCTCACCTGAGATGCTCTCTGTCCCAGCAACTCTTTGCTCCGCCTTCCTATTCCCTGTCCAATCACAGGTCTCCTGCTGCACTAATATCTTAATGTAATTGGACAGGGAAAATCCTGACACAGTAAAACATATGGCATCTTTGATACTCAGCAAGTACCTAACTCATCAGAGCATTAACAGATTTGTAGGCAGAATAAGAAACCATGATAATTCGTGAGTTAATTTCCTCTGTGGTGAACCTAAATACTCTGTTTTCTGAAGCTTCAGCCTGGAATTCGGGAAGCAGCTATAACCGCAGCTCCATAAGTCTGCACTCAGCAAGAAGCATTGCCTTGCAGACAAATATTTTCCTCTTCAACTTCTTCGAGACACCCCAAGGGAATTATTCTATACATTCATGATGCACACATTGATGAGAACTCTCATGTTTGGTCATAACTATCTGCTTTCAAAGTTCCCAAGTCTCAGTTCTCTCTGCATGATCTTTAGGAAATATAACATTTGGTGACAAGAACATTCTCTCTGTAAGGAAGAAACCAGACCTAAAATATTTCAGGGAACTATATTTAATGACCTGAAAAATATTGAATCTAAAACAGTTAAGTTTACACAATAGAGTTTTATAAATATTTAACTAAAATGTCAAAACAGCTAGACAGTGCAAAATAAATTCAACCAATTTCCACAGTGGTAAATTAACTAGTTAAAGGTGTATGAATTACAAGTGGAATCAGGATCTTCTTAGCTTCTTCTCACCTGAGATGCTCCCTGTCTCTGCAACTCTCTGCATTAAATGGATGTGCACAGGTGCATTAAATGGATGCTAAAACCTTGCAGACCAAGTCTTCAGAAAGCCTGCACTGAGGTACAGATGAACATCAGATTCAGTTTTCGTCTTCCAGAATTACAAGATAAAAGGATATAGTGATTTCTTTGTCATTCTTCCATTAACCAAAACAAGACACGCTATCTAAGAGAAGCCGCTCTGAAGTCTTGAGATTAAATACCAGGCTGAATTTAACATGAAAATTCTTGCACAAAAATATTAAACTATGTAATGTGGAGTGTAAAAAAAAATTACTGATGCAGCTAGTGTTCTTATCCTGACTCTTGGTTTAAAAACAGACAATACCATATTAAAGAACTGTTTAGTAAAAGACTGCTGTCAGAGAGGGATCAGTGTGAAGAGAATGGGCAAATTTTCTACTTACTTTCATGTCGATGGCAAACTCAATATTTTTAAACAAATAAGCAGTTGGACTATGAGCACTTAAACATTAGTGCATTCTTTTCCAGTATTCCCCAAGATGCTGAGGAAGTGATGTGTGTGAGATCTCTGATTTGTAATTTGTACAACTTGGAGAAATATTGTGCACATAACGGCAGGGGGGGCAGAGACAAAGGTAACGTTGCTTTGAAAATAAAATGAACCCATTTGTGTTTTAGATCAAATAGAGTGTAATCTCTTCTCTGTGCACCAGGCAGCAGAAATAGCTGGAGATGGGGGCAGAGGTTTTCAGGAAGAAACTTTTGAGTTGGCTTTAGTGCTCAAATAAGATGAAAAGAAAATCAATATAATGAAGAATCCGAGACATGAAAGGAAATGCCCTCTGTGTTCCCTCTTCTGGGCCCATTCTGTTTCCTCCTTTAATTAGATCTGACTTCCCTCCAGCATTAGCACTCAAGATAATTATTAAATAGCCAAAATTGGTATTTTAATTTTGTTTGATTAATTAAGACTATTGCCCATCCCGCGGGTAGCACAACCAAGTTTAACTTCATCATTAGTCATCACAGTTAAATCCAGACCTCCCTCTGGGATTGGCTAGAACACAGATTTTACAATATGGTACAGAAATAATTGTGCAAAAATATATCCATTGAAACTGTTGCTGTTGGTATTCTGTCTGGACTCCACCCCCACAGTTATCTGACAACAGCCAGGTAAGCTCCTCCCCACAGTTACCTGGCAACAGCCAGGTAGGCCTGGCCCACTATAAAAGGGGCTGCTTGTCCCTCCTCCCTCTCTTACTCTTGCCTCCCTCTCTTGCCTCTTGCCCTCTTGCTCCCTCTCTCTCTCTCTCCATTCGCTTCCCCACCCCACTCTCTCCCCCTCTCTGCCTTTCTCTGCCTCTACTACCCTCTTAACCACCCTCCCCATGCCCTGAATAAACTCTATTCTATACTATACAGTCGTGTGGCTGGTCCCTTAAGGGGAAGGGATGCCTCGGCATAGGCCCTCTGAGGCACCCCCTTCCCCCACACCTCACCACACCCCAAAGAGCATATATTAATACCTCTTTATATTTTTATAATCACAACAGTTTCTATTATCTTTAAATGCAGGAATAATTGTGATTTCTTTAAACGATGATTTTTTTTACCATAGTTTTTGGTTTATTTTTGCTTTAGAATTGCAAAGGCTCACTAGTTCTTATATCACAGAGATTAAATAGGCATGTGTGGGCTGGTCTAGGGAGTGAATTGTCTTTCGTAGTACTGTTGCATAAGGAAAACAGATGCTGGGTCCAAATACATATTCTTCAACAGACTGTTGGTTTACAGCTCTCAGCGTGAAGTGGAGGCCATCAATGTGTTATCCAGAAACCACTTTGCTTGTTTGGTCATTAAGAAAGCATTATGTACTGCATTCAGGATGCTGGATTGGTCACTTGAATCCCAGTGGTTCTCTCCTCTTACCACTTTCCCACAGAGGGACTCATAATAGCTAGGAATAGAGAAAGGCTGAATAAAATAAATCCATGCAATGTGCAGTATACAACCCTATAGTGAACAACAAACACAATCAGTCTCATACTAGGATCCTTGGCTGTAGCCTGCAGGCTTCCTAAGGTACACTGTGATAGTCCCATAATGATGGAATTACATAATGAAGTCTCCCTCATCAGTTGACACACAACTGTCATTATTTAAAATATAATCAGATTATATGAGAGTAGACAAGATGACGTTGTTAATTCTTCCTACATGGAATTATTCCTGCCACCACCAACACCAAGGAAGTTTTCTTTGAAATTGGCAGCCAAGGCTCTCAAGGAAATTTCTAGGCAACAGGACCATTCCAGAAAAACAAACCCACAAACAAGACATCAGAAATGTGAGCAGGAAGGATCCACTCCAGTGGAATAGGCAACTGCAAGGAGAAAGCTTTTAGACACTGTGCTGAAAAGTTAGCCCACCTAGAAGCACAGGTACATCAGAGTCAAGAAGATCACAAGTTCAAGACCAGCCTGGGCAAGGTAGCAAGATCTTATCAAAACAAAACAAATGAAAGAAAAAACATGATATATATAGTGCTGGAACTACACTGATGGGACAACACATGTTGGAAGGCTTAGGTTCAATCCCAGTACCACACACAAAGAGATGAGGAGTTTAAAGTTAACACTATCTCTAGCTAGGTTTCAACAAAGACTTCAGGACAAGGGATTTGTCCATCAATCTTGTGTTTTATAAAGACTCACTGTAGGTGGTGGTGGCACGTGCCTTTTTAATCCCCCAGCATGAGGGGTAGGCACTCACTCTGTGAGTTCTGAGGCCAGCCTGGTCTACAAAGTGAGTTCAGGGATAGCCAGGGCTACACAGAAAAACCCTGCCTTGAACCCCACCCCCTGCCCCCCCCCAAAAAAAAAAAAAAAAAAACCAGATTCATTGTAATGTCACTTTATTGGAGCTAGGTGCTACTTCAAAGGACACATGAGCACAAAATCTCTGAAAAAATGAGTATTCTCTGGGTCTTCCTCACCATGATCCTGTTCTTTCCAGATGTGCTGAGCCCAATAGAACCTTGTAAATCTTTAGTCACAGAGCATAGATGACCCCTGTCAGATTCAACATGAGGCTCAGCCCTGGCTTCATGCTATACTGTCCATTTACAACTGCATTCTAAAATGCCTTTCTCTATCTGGGACAAATCTGAGTTCTTTTGCCATGGCTTTAGCAGTAAACATGCACCATTTTATTTAAAAGAAAATTCTCTCTCTCTCTCTCTCTCTCTCTCTCTCTCTCTCTCTCTCTCTCTTTCCCAGTGAAATTTGATTTGAGCATAATAAAGGCTTAAGAGTTTGCTTATCCTCATTCTCCTTTGCAACCATATGTGACAAGTTGTATAGCAAAATCTTCCTCACCTGCCCAGATTAGTTTTACAAAACATTCACCTTTAATAAAAATAAACAAAATGGACCAGAAAGAAGCAATCAGCCAAACACATGTTGAATTAAAGGGAAACTCGACTTTCACCTTTCATCAGAAAATACCAGAGGAAACTGATTCTAGGTAACAGAGAGCACCGCAGCCCTGCTCATAGAACAGGAAACAAATGTGCATAGCCAAGATTTCGCAGTGGCGCAGACTGTGTGCACCTAGAGAAGCCAACCGGGATGCTAGAAGCCAGAAAGAAAAAGAAAACACTCCTCAGTGGGCCAGTAGGTCACAGCGTGGCTCTTATGGACACTATTGGTAAACACCACTTAGACTCTGCCCCCGACAGCAAAGTAATCCGACTCACAATACACAGCTGCTCATCTCCCCCCCCCCCCCCACACACACACACACTGCCTGCCCCGCCCCCTGCCCCGCCTCCACCCTCCACCCAAGAGAGTTCAGGATTACAAGGGAAATGAATCCACCATCCAAGACAGCTCTCAGAGTTTTGGCGGCTATAATCTGAAGCCAACGCTGGGCAAATTTCACTGGAGATGCAATCCAAAACTATTTTACACCATATTCTTGTATGGAAAGAAATATCGCTATTTATTTCTACAGTGTTTTTTTTTTAATTTGTTCTGAAAAACTTTGCTTTATCCCACTTACTATTTACTAGGTTAAGAAGACTATTAGATAGCAACCACCCCTGTGTTAAATCCAAAGCCCTCAGATGCTGAAATAAAAATGGTGATAGCAATGTGGTTGAAAGTCAAGGAGTCTGAGTTTCTCCTGCAGAGAGAATTACAAACCATCACACCCCACCCCCATATCCTGCTAGCTGTACATTACTTCTGTGTACCTCAAACCTCAGTCTGTCCCTATTCCTTGGGAAAGATCTGCTACCAAGAACATGCGTACTCCTCTGTGTGATATTATTTGTTTTACAGTTGTGTTTTAATGGCTGTGCCTTCCACCGTGTCTAAGACAAATTCTCTGACAACCCCGTAATGGCTCTAGAGAGAGCAGCGTCCTGATGTGTCTTCTGGAGACTGGGCACTCGGGAAAGATGAAGAGAGGGAGAGGGTCATGATTAAGTTCTCTTGGAAGGTGACTTATCCCCAGAGAAGATGAAGCAAGTATCAGGGAATTTAGAGGGAGACTGAGAACCTACAAGCCTCGGGTAGCTTTCTATTTCCTTCCTAGCTTTGTCTAATGACTCTGTATGTTTTGATGCCCAGTTCAATACCGACATCACTTCTTGACCCTACAAGCAGGTTTCAAGCTCTAATTAGAGTCAGGGAAAGGATTGTACTGAATCTGCCTGCCCATCTTTCTCAGCAATCCCGGTAGCTTTTAAATGCCACTGCAAATGTCCCCAGATTCTAATCAGTTTGTCTTACTTAGCAGACCCAACAAGACAAAACTTTTTACTTATGAGTAAGCAAAGCTTTTACACCTTTTATATTTCAAGCTTCTAACCCGACTGACTCCCTTCCTTTTTTAAGAATGGGATGAAACAGCGATGTCTTGGAGGTTAAATAGGAATAATATGTAATATGGTGAGTCAAGGGACAAACACAAACACATTAGGGAGAGACATATTCAAATGAGTTGGAATAGATTGCAATGGAGCCAGGAGCTGTGTTACTAGACCATATCAGAAAACCTCGAATCTCAAAGACATTCCATGTAATAATCTCTCTTTGAGGACTTACACAAGAAGTGCTACTACAGTTATCTTTAATAAGACTATGTTGCCTGCTTTCCTTTTAAAGTAGGTGGATACCTCCCCAAAATACTACTTCTTCAAGAAGTCTAAACCCATCTGTGTGTCTTAAAATTTACCGACGATTCTCTATCGCTTTCCGGTACAATAGTAACACAATATATACTGCCCTCTACCTTCGCATGCCAGTTGTCTAGGCAACTCTGAGACTAGCTAAAACATCACCAGAGGAAAGGGAAAGGTAGACGGGAGGAGAGACTGTACTAATTGCATTTGTTTTGTAAGTCAGAAACACAGGATGCCTGCTTGTTGTGTTTTCATGAGAGCGCGCGCGCGGGCGCACACACACACACACACACACACACACACACACACACACACACACACACACTGAACCAGCATGGGTCCCAGCGTTGCTCCTGGCTCGCAGCAGCCCCCTCCCTGTCCCTGTAGCCTGAAGCTACCACCCACCCACCCTCTGGGTGGTTCCTCCCCACAACCCCCTCTGCAGCAACAGTCAAGTCACCTACCCTGGCAGGGATGCGGGACCTACAGGGGATGGCTGGCGGCTGCTCCTCCGATGTCCAGGCTCTTAGGATTGGCCTAAAGATGAGTTCGAGTCGGCAGGGTGCCCTTTACTTCCTAGGGCGAGCGCTGAACCCCATTCGCCAGGCGTGTTGCTCTCAGAGGAAGCCCGGGGCCGCTGCAGAGCCACAGCTGCGTGCAAAGTTGGGGGGACTCCCCCGGCCGTCGCTGCCTCGCTCTAGTCCTCTCCGCAGCCTTGGTGGCCCCGCGGTCCCGTGATTCCCTCCCGAGTCCCACCGGCTTTCTCTCACCAGGGCTGAGTTGCCACACGCACTTGAGAAATCCTAGCAGTTGCGCAAAGAGTCAAGAAGTTAGAAAGAGTGATTGTGTGTGAATGTGTAAATATACAGTACAAGAGGCTGGAACAACTGAGTGGGGCCAGCCCGCAGACGCAGCCGGGTTTCAGGTTTCAGTTGGCAGCTGGCGGCTTCAGAGGACCCAGGCAGCACTGGCGGGGTGGCGGGAGCCCCGCCCTGCACGCCAGCCTCACCTCCAGAGCACTGCTGGGCGGGCGCCCCATCAGACACCACCGCCTGGGCCCTCTGCAGTTGGCTGCATTCATTTGGGCGCAAAAGCAGCATGAGGACATGCTGGTCCCTGAGCCGTGGCTGTGGGTGAGAGAACCTAAGGAACCCAAAGCCCCCAGTCTGTGTTCCTTCACCAAGCCCCACGGGCTGGTTATATGCGCGCTGCCACCGTCTCCGCCAACCCTTATTTCTCCAACTTAAGCTTTGCTCCTAAATACATATTTAGATGAGTGTCCTCTACTCAGGCATTTAGAGAAATGTTAAAGTGCAATAAACGGCCTCGACATGCTTTTAGAGGTCTCAGAATCATACCCCAAGGAAGAGCACAGACACAAATATATTCTGGACATAGACTCCCCCACCCCCCAAGCCTCCCCACCCCCACCCACTGAGAGCTTACTGCTCTGGGTGTTTGGCACGCTCAGGATTACTAAAGCCTGGGTGTTTTAGAGTTTGTCCTTTGGGATGTCCAGGCACTTTCACAGGCTGACAAGCACACAGATCTGGATGGGCATGGATAGGTATTTTGTTTTTGTTACTTTCAGGTATGGGGGGGGCGGGGGGGGATGAATCTGTTCCATCCCAGGCTGAGGTCCCACTAGAAAATTGATTTTTCTGGCAAGAGACACCTCAGCCCTTTAATGAATGAAATTAAGTTCTGTGGGGGGAAAATAACCTCTTTTGCCTTTACCTTTAAAATGTGCGTAGAATCCCTAGCCAGAAGCCATGGGGCCAGTGTTTCTAATCGGCGGGATGGACGACCTTCATCCACTCACGAGGCCTTGCTTGTTGTAATGTCGGGCTGTTACACTGTCAAATGGCAGCCCAGCCCGTAGGCAGTTTTAAACAAGAACTGCAAAACAATGAGATTAACCAAAATGAAATCTGCACAGATTCCACGGCCTAAGAGCCCCGGAAGACAAGTGTCAGTAGGTATGATTCAAGGCTGTGACATTTCAAAAAGGCAAGATGGCTATTATGTTGGGAGCCTACTTTCTGGTTATAACAAATGTTGCCACAGCAATTCAGACCCAAGGTGATACAAATTAAACTCAGGGAGGCTGTTGGGCAAACCGCAGGCTGAGAGATTAAGACACATCCCATCCTTGTGTCCAAGGCCTTTGGCCTTCACCCTTCTGTCTCCATCTTTTCCACTTGACACCATCTCACCAGCGAGTGTGATGTAAGAGAATCCCATAGAATCCCATAGGATTCTCTTAGAGAGAACACAGAAAGAGAGAGGGGAGGGTTGTCATGGAGACAGCAGATAAGGTGAAGGAAGAGTTCCACTAATACAGACCACAGTCTCTTCTGCAGAGAGAGAAGGGCCACACTGAAGTGTGTTGGTATTTAGATGGAAATCCTAGGGAAGGTAACACTTGGTGCTCACGGGATTCTGACTGCACCACTCTCCCACTGAGGGTTACCTATGGTTGGGACACAGCTTTCCTATGCCCAGTAACAACTGTAAAGAAGAGATAAATCCTGGAACCAGTGGGCAGACCTTTGATTCTCACTGGAGGTGGTGGCTAAGGAGGCTCCTACAGACTTCTGGGAATTGATGTCTCTCCTTCAGTTCCAGGGAGTCTGCAGAAGGTGTGAGCAAATGTGTCAAGTCAACTTTAATTCTGAGTGTGAAGCACCACTTCAAACTAATTCAGAGAGAAAAACTAACTTTATAGGAATCCAGTGTCCTAGACATCGACCGAAGAGTGTCTAGGCAAAGAAAGCAAGCTATGGAAGGCAGGAAGGCCTTGAGGAACGCATTCCATCCATGGAGGATATGAAACACCTTCGGAACCAGAAGTTCTCCAGAGACTAGAAAACAATTAGGAAGAAGACAAAGGAGAGAAGATAATGGCCTCAGATTTGAACAGCTTGTCTGGGTGTCAAGGACAGAAACATCACCCAAACAGAAAGTTCCCTGGACACTGCCCCTATTAGACCTTGCTGCATTAGGAATTTAGTGAAGAGGAACACGATAGGCATTTGTAAACCCCTTTGGTCTAATGTTTCCATATACGACTCAAAGGTTACTACTAAACAAGTACGGAATAAAAAATGTGTTTTAATGGGATTTCCTCATTTAAAATAAAAATGTCTTTTCATCAGATTCCTTCCCGGATTCCTTGAAACCCTAAGCATAGAGTTAGCCATTGTCCCGTCACCCAATTGTTCATTAATATCAGAGACTAGGCTCTTTAATTATGTTTTCTTTTGGGGAAAACATAAATTCCTAAGAGGGCAAAACACACAGTAACACAACAGAACAGTCAAGAGTTGCCAAACTCCTTGCATTTCCTACAGACTCTCGCCAACAGAGCAGAATTCGTGTGGGTGTTGTGCGCACCCAGATCTGGTTTCAGAATGAAGATGGAGGCCTGACTTTAAAGCGTGGCTGTTCCTCAGAGCCTGCTCTTGCTTTTGTTTTGTTTATTTGTTTGTTTGTTTGTTGTTTAATTTCCCATCGGAAGTTCCATCTCAACACAGTCCAGCCTTGTCTTAGCCAAGTACACTAGTGTATAAGTGACAACCTGACTGCCCCATGGGGGTGGTTAAGGGGAAGGTTTTTATTGTAGAGATGAGAGAGAACAGCTGGAAGCATCTAGAAGAGTCCAGAGCAGAGAGAGAAAAAAGGAGACTGAACATGACCAGCGGACTGGACCTGGCCAGAGCTACCTGTGAGAGAGGGGAGAACAGCAGGGGGGAGAAAACCATAGTGAGAGAAACAGGGAGCTGAACACAGTAAGAGCAGGCAAGAGGGGGAGGGGGAGGGGGAAGGGAGGGTGGGGGAGGGGAGGGGAGGGCAGGAGAAGGGGAGGGGGGAGGGGAGGGGAGGGCAGGAGGAGGGGAGGGGCAGGGGAGGGGAGGGCAGGAGGAGGGGAGGGCAGGAGGAGGGGAGGGGCAGGGGAGGGGAGGGCAGGAGGAGGGGAGGGGGAGGGGAGGGGAGGGGCAGGGGAGGGGAGGGCAGGAGGAGGGGAGGGGGAGGGGAGGGGAGGGCAGGGGGAGGGGAGGGGCAGGGGAGGGGAGGGGCAGGAGGAGGGGAGGGGGAGGGGAGGGGAGGGTAGGGGGAGGGGAGGGGCAGGGGAGGGGGAGGGCAGGGGGAGGGGAGGGGGAGGGGAGGGCAGGAGGAGGGGAGGGGCAGGGGAGGGGAGGGGCAGGAGGAGGGGAGGGGGAGGGGAGGGGAGGGTAGGGGGAGGGGAGGGGCAGGGGAGGGGAGGGCAGGGGGAGGGGAGGGGGAGGGGAGGGCAGGAGGAGGGGAAGGGCAGGGGAGGGGAGGGGAGGGCAGGCGGAGGGGAGGGGGAGGGAGGGGAGGGCAGGAGGAGGGGAGGGGGAGGGGAGGGCAGGAGGAGGGGAAGGGCAGGGGAGGGAAGGGGGAGGGAGGGGAGGGAAGAGGGGGGAGGAGGGGGAGGGGGAGGGGGGAGGAGGGGGAGAGAGAATAGCAGGGTTATAAGGAGAGTGAGTAGCTGCCAGGAGGGAAGTCTGTGAACTGGAGGGGATTAGGGTAGGTTAGTATGTTAGAGTATGTTAGGGAATGTGGCAGGTAGGAAGGGCTTGGATGCCAGACTGGACTTTGAAATGTCTAACAGGTCCTTGGGACACCAAGGGAGCCTGGCAGCCAGCCTGAGCTTTGATATGCTAATAGTCACTACAGGTAGCCATATGTTCCTTCTGTCAGAGCTGAGGGAAAAGACTTCTTTTGGTAGAGGGAAACAGGCTTCACAAGTTCCTGAGGAAGGCTGGCTTTTATCTAAGGGCCTAAAGTCCACCCATAGTCCTTCCAGGTTGCACTCCTTTCTGGATGTACACACTGCCTCTTGGAGTTTGGTAAATTGGAGTTTCCTTTGAACCTAACAGTGGAAAGACACAGAGGGAGGTTGTGTCCACGATCTCTGTCAGAAGACATTGGGTCACATGAGTCAGGGAAACGGGCACTCTTGCCTCAATGGGTAGAATCAATCCAACTACATTTCAGGTAGAAATATACTAAGGAAGGCAAGCAGTGAAAAATAACACAGGAGGAGAATCTTCTGCAGAATCCTTTCTGGTCAGCTTTCGAATCTAGGATCAACTATCAATCGAATCTGCTATCAATCACATCCGATATAGGTCAGATTGGATATCAATCACATTGGATATCGATCACATTGAATATCAATTACATTGGATGTCATTCACACTGGATGTCAATCTGATTGGCTATAGCCAATGGCTTAAAAGAAAGAGCTCATTATCATTTAGAGCCTGAAAGTGGCCCAGTGTCAGCCATTGGCACAGACTTATGAACTGGCATCACCCTAGTGGCAGAACAAGTCATATTTTACCCTTCCAGAGTAAGCAGGACAAGAAATCCACAATGAAATGTATATCTACATTTAAACTAATTAAAAGTTAGTTCAATCCTTGGGATTCAGAAGATATGGACCTTCATAAAATGGAGAATAAAAAAGGCCTGTGACTCCCACATTTATATGTAAATATTGTTCCTTGTATTATCCAAGTTTTTAAAACTCTGAAGTGTACACTTAGCTCATATAGTGGTCTGGGTGATGCTGTAAACTAAGAAGGGTGTTTGCCTCTGCTCCAATCTTATTCCCAGTTCTCAATTCCAGTTAAGGGCTGGGGAGATGGCTCAATGGCTAAGAGCACTGACTGCTCTTCCAAAGGTCCTGAGTTCAACTCCCAGCAACCACATGGTGGCTCACAACCATCTGTTTGGGATCTGATGTCCTCTTCTGGTGTGGCTGAAGATAGCTTCTGTGTATTCATATACATAAAATAGACAATGGATTAAAACTGTTGTCTTTGATGCCTCTTAATCCTATGTTCAGGACTGGAGAGATGGCTCATCAGTTAGGAAGGCTTGCTGCTCTCCCTGAGGACTAGAGTCTGCCATGCAACTACCATTCCCAGCACTCACTACCACCTGTGAGTCCAACTCTGGGGCATCCAATGCCTGGGCTGCCTCCAAAACGCACACCCATGTGTCATACATGTACGCACGGGTGTAATAATAACACTCATGTAACAAATAAATAAACCTAGTTTCAGAAAGTCACCAGATTCTATAAAAGAAACAATCTCTCCCTTCCCGGACCAGTGTGTTTCTTTTAGTTGGATTCCCTCATATTTCTGCTTTATACTTGTGGGTTGTTTCTAAATAACTTATTATTCTAGAGTTTCTCTGTATTTATTCAATCACAAAGTTTCTAAGACAAGCTTTATTCTCATCTTAGCTTTACATACCTTCTATTCTGTGTTTACCCATGAGAAAAGGCATGTGTGAATACACACGCACGCACACACACACACATGCATAATGACCTCTGTTCTAGCCATTAAACTGCCACTCTTGGACTATCTTTTCTGGGTTTTTCTTTTTTAAACAAGCTTATTAATTTTATTTAATTTTTTTGTTTGTTTCACTGCAAGGTGTTAGTTTTAAGATCTGAAATGTAGTACTCAGTTTTTTGGGACTAATTTTTCAAGTTCACAAATTATCTAAACACGCTCTCATACATAAGCACACACACCATGCACATACATACACACCCACAAAGTCAAACAGTTCCCCAGACATGTTGTCTTTCCTTTGATGGACTCAGCTGTGGATTCAAAACTAAGAACATTCACCAGCCCTGTTTCATTTGAGTATATTAAAGTCCTTGATATCTGTCCAGGCAATCCTCGATCAGTCTCTTTCTATCATATTTTAAGCTTTGTAAACAATGATTAAGCTTTCGGCTTCCAGTTTTTCTTTCTTGTCCCTTTGTATTGTCTGCTTTATCCGTCCTCAGATAATTTGAAAATTAGGGAGAAGAATGAACCTCAGTTCACTGTGGATTCATGGAATCAAGACAGAGGAGCAAGAAGATCTGCATGCGAAGGACCCAGGCGCTGGCCAGAATGGATTGAATACTTTGAATACTTTGGTGGTTCCTGGGTCTCAGCTATGAGTGAGACTTGGGGTCAAGGTCATTGCTTTTAAGTCATATAAACCTAACCAAACTGTCAAGAGGTCAAGGTGTTTGTTATAAACTACAGACGTAACTGTCAATTAAACAAAGTGCTTTTTAAGGGGAGATAAATAAAAAGTGTAAATGGATCAGTATAACTCCTTCAAACACATAAGGAAAGAAATAAAATAAAAAATAAAAAAAGATTAAATAATAAAATGACGGAAACATTCCTTATGATTTTAAAAGTGCCTTCCAATGAAGAATTTTTCTCATAGCAAACCTGTGGAAAAGACTAGTATTGTTTACATTTTGCAAAAGAGAGGACAATGCATTCTTTTTTTTTTTTTTTTTTTTTTTTTTGCTTTGTTTTGGTTTGGTTTCGTTTTTTGTTTTTTGCTGTTGTTGTTATTGTTGTTGTTGTTTTTTCAAGACAGGGTTTCTCTGTGTAGCTCTGGCTGTCCTGGAACTCACTCTGTAGACCAGGCTGGCCTCGAACTCAGAAATCTGCCTGCCTCTGTACTCTGTCTTTCCTAAACTGATGAAGGTCAAGATAACTCTTCGGCTAAGGCTATCCAAGGGCCAGTTCTAGATTGTTTTCACTAATGTGACAGGGGCAATTTCTTCTTATGCTAAGAGCAGCAGAATACCCCTTTCCTATATCACTTGAGTTACCCAAGTACTGGACAATCGTCACTCTCTTATGGAGAGGAATATATAGTGCACATGCAGACCAAGTTTAAATCTTATTAGAGAGACTATTGTGAATGTCCTATCCTATCCAATCTCTTACTCCAGCTTTGCACAAATAGCAAAAGTGACAGCTTTCCATGTCCTCTGTTAGCGGGGCTAATGAACAGGTCAAAGAGGAGGCAAAAATATCAGTAAGGGGGACAGTCGTGGTTTAGACAATCCAGGAACTTGAAAAATGAGCCCCCCAAAACTGAGTATCACATTTCAGATCTTAAGACTAATACCTTATAGTGGAACTAAAAACAATAACAATAAATCAAGTTAATAAGCTTGTTTAAAAAAGAAAAACACAGAAAGGATAATCCAAGAGTGGCTGTTTAAAGACTAGACCAGGGGTCATTATTTCCTCAATATTTGAAAAACCACTGTAATAAATATTCTGGAAATAAATATTCCATTATAAAAATAATGGAAATGTTAGTACATTTTTTTAAATTGTCTCCTAGATTTCCCTGGAGTGTTTCGAGAAGATAATAATCAAAGGAGGAGGCTCAAGATACTACTGAGCCAAGAACAAAGATAGAACCATGGGGCTCTTGCTTTTTCCGAAGCTTATAGTTGAAAATGCTTATTTTGAAGAGTGGAAAGGCTAAGCCAAGGAGAGCATTGATAACTGGGATTCACACTGAGGGCACAGATGGGAGAGCTTCTAAACCCCAAGCAGTCTGCCTTACAGAGCCTCAAAGGCGGACTGTTGTCTTTGTGCATTCACTTCAAGGAGATTCTGGGAAAAGAGGCTCATAGTTGAGAGTAATGGAAGATAGTCCACAGAGATGGAAACCCAGGCCCCAGGACTTCAGCTGAGACACTGATGAACGGTCAAGAAGGACACTTTTGATGTCACCAAGATGACTTCACACCAGTGTTCTCTGGCAGCAACTTTGTGGACAAAAAATTTCCAAGTTTATGAAGAAAACAATACCAAAACCAAACAGAGAGTCCAGCAAAGTAATTTAAGATAGGTCTGTAACAAACCCCTCCTACCTAGTGCGGGACTGAGGCAGCATTCACCACTGTGACAGCATCAGTAGAGAAGTGGGGTCCAAAAGGTCTCTTAAAATTTCCTCTGGAGTGAAATAAACCCAATCAGGTTGGAGAATGAACAGTAGAACTAAAATCTGTGTTGAGAAAATATCAGCAGCTCCCAAAGCCAAGGGATGAGATTCTAAAAGCCCTAGGAAAGATAGGCAAGGGGTTGTGATTTCCACTGATCTTATTGATTATCCAGAGTTATGCCTGTCTTAGTCAGGGTTTCTATTCCTGCACAAACATTATGACCAAGAAGCAAGTTGGGGAGGAAAGGGTTTATTGAGCTTACACTTCCACATTGCTGTTCATCACTAAAGGAAGTCAGTACTGGAACTCAAGCAGGGCAGGAAGCAGGAGCTGATGCAGAGGCCATGGAGGGATGTTTCTTGCTGGCTTGTTTCCCCTGGCTTGCTCAGCCTGCTCTCTTATAGAACCCAAGAATACCAGCCCAGGGATGTCACCACCCACAATGGGCCCTTCCACCTTGATCACTAATTGAGAAAATGCCCCACAGTTGGATCTCATGGAGGCACTTCCCCAGCTGAAACTCCTTTCTCTGTGATAACTCCAGCCTGTGTCAAGTTGACACACAAAACCAGCCAGTACACATGCCTAAAGTCTGTTATTTAAGCCTTCAAATATCTCTAACTAATGTAAATTCCGTCTACACCCCTGACTAAATTTCTAACTGTCGTAAATACTCAAGTATCAAGTGTCCCACAGGAAATGAGAATTTGGAGGGCAGGGGCATAGTTAAGGCCAGTGCCATCAGTTTCAAAACTATAAAAAAGGATACTGAAAGAACAGGAAAGTTCAAGAAGTAGTTATGGTCACGGATGATTCCCTCTATACAGCCAAAAATCACGTGTCACCTGCGAACTCCAAGACTATCTGCAGTGTGAAGTCAGTCCCTGTGCCATCTATCCCTTGACAAAATTTACATTCAGTCACTAAAATGGACAGTGTTAAGGCTTAAAGTCAAACTTTCCCCGTTCCTCTAAGGTAATGCACAGACGACCAGTCAGGCAAATAATTGATCTTGGCTACCCTCTGGGCACTGAAGTTGCAGGAATCATTTTCGCTGGCTCACAGAAGACTTAAATTTGGGCTTCCCTTTAATATAAGTATAAAGAGATTTTGTCATGTTCTACACTTGTTTCATTTGTTCTTTAAACATCAATGCATAGACACTGAAGTGGAAACTTGTATTTCTTTGGAAAGTTAGTTATATCAAATGATGGTTTGCTGGGGCACACAGGCGAAAGGATGTCTTGCTAAACAAACAACCGAAAGACTTTTTTCCTGAAGCAGACACAGGGGAAAGGAGGTTTGGATATAGCAAACATGTGAAAGGACACTTGATGAAGGAGTTTAAATATGAGCCCACAGACAGCGGGAGACGAGCACTGGGCCTTGGTTTGGCCTGCTCTGCCTCGCTATTCTTTGCTAGATACACACATGTATTGGTTCATCTTACATAGCTTTGTTGAGCTTAACTTGTGATAACTTGCCCGTTGAGAGAAACTCGCTCAAGAACTGCTCGTGAGGTTCTTGCGGCAGCTCGCTGCTTCTCCGGCCTCACCTCAGGCTGACTGGCAAGCCCGGCAGTTTCTTCAGGATTCAACTACAGCCTGGGTGTCTGCTTGCTGAAAGGACTGGACTGTAGCTGCTGAATTGTCTTTGGTGTTTGCTATGGGGCTGAACTCCTGCCAAACAAGATCGAGCTCGCCCCCAAGGAACGGTTGCAGAACAGGTCCACTTCCCCTATACCCTGGTAACTTTTCTCTTCCACTACCTCTGCTGGGTGATGGGCTAGAGGAGAGGTTGAACCCCATTAAAAGAAGGCTGCAAAAAAATGTATGCCTACAGACACGATGACGATAAATAATTTAAAATGATCCCATTTGGGCTTTTCTAAGTACACATTATAAAGAAATCATATTTCTGAATGTTAAACTACTAGGAAAACACTAAAAGTTTATAAATTATGAGAGAGATTTAATGACTATATTAAAATTTTCACAATCAGTTTGTAAACATTAGAATATTTTTCTGGGTCAACAGGTCCTACTTCTGGGCCCTATTACATTAGGAAACTCAACACAACAACAGACTGCCACTTAATCTCCAGCTATGTAACTCATTTTGAAATTCTAAAATCACATACATTTAGGTTTATGTTTTCCATTTTTAAAATGAAATAAAATGACAAAGTCTAGAGAAATGTAAGTAGGCTTGAAAGGTTAGCCAGACGTTTCCTGTGGGAATGGAGACATGGATTGATGAAAACTGACTGCTCTTGCGGAGGACCTGGGCTTGGTTCTTGGTACCTACATGATGGTTCACAGCCCTCTGTAACCCCAGTTCTAGGGGATCCTGTGTCACCCTCTTCTGGCCTTTAGTAGCACCAGGCATACAAGGATGCACATACATGCATGCAAGCAAAACATCCCTACATACAAATAGCAATAAATTGATCTTAGAAATTGCAGGATTTCCTGCCTCCTTTTTTGCTTAGGATGAAAACTCCAAAAAAAGTCAGTTATATTCGGTTTTATAAATTAATCTTATAAGACAAAACTTTAATATTAAGCTCCTTACCATGCATAAAATAACTTATTACTCCTTAATATGAATTTGTAAAAACAGACAAAACAAATGCTTACTTAAGTGATAAATTTTGCATGAATGAATCTTACTGATTTGAAAATTTGGCAACCCACAATTTTATGCAAGTATTTGAATGTAAGGAAAAGAAGATTATAGTAAATTTGATTTCTAATTCTGTCAACAAATAGTTGACATGCCTGTCTATGTACAATGTCTTTCCTTTTTCTCCCTCCCCTCACCCAAAGGTACTGTGAATAAACTCTGGGGCCTTGGATATATTAGACAAGTGCTTATTCTAGCTACACAACTCCTTCTATACTTTACAGAATATAGATTGTTTGGCTTAATAAACTCAACAGGCTGAAAATCCAATGCTAGTCATATAAGTGTAATTGATTGAACTATATTATCTCCATGTTGACTTTGTAATTACTGGTTACAAGTCTAAAACACACAGTTGTAAATAACGTGTGTAGATAAACTCATTGCCCGTAAAAATCTTTTCTTGCCTGTGTATTTTATTGGGGTAATATTAGTGCCTTTGGTCAATCACGTTTTCATTTGCTATCTAACGGATCCTCCATTGTCAACAGATGCTTAGATGTAAACTCAGTTTGTAAACACCAGCTTTGCAATGACTACGGACCTCAAGACCAACTTAAATAATAACTCATTGCATGGCTAATGAGGCTTCATAAGTCAACCTATAGGTAGACATTCCTTGGAACTTCGTGTAGTTTTTGAGTAGTCATGTAACTTTAAAATGAAATAGAATCATGTATTAAAACACTATAATAAAAAATGATTAATACGTGATCTATATTTTGTGGTGTTTGAGAACACTCTTGGTCATCCCTGAGCTTAATGAAGTAAAAGATTATTTACGGTTTGAAGAGATTCTGAGTATTTGGAATTTGGAGGGATAATATATATCCAGATGCAGTCTTCTTTCAATTTCATTGTGTTCCAATAATATAGATAAATTGTATGTATGCTCTATTTCTCATGGAGAGAGAACAATGAGGTCAGATGTGTTGATACATCTGAGAAACCCACTCTGCCCTCTCACAGTTACCATAAAGACACCCTGAGAAGGAGTTGCACATATGCACATAAGCGCCTATGTTTTTCTCTTCTTGTTTCCAGTGCCAGTGGTCCTGACCTGAGGAGACAGGACAGGGGCAAGAGTACCAGCAGTTCTGACAACCAAAATATCAGGCTCTAATCTGACTCAGACTGCCGCTTTATGTATGGAACGACCGAGGCAAGTTACTGTCTAATTCACTATTTATCAATCAGTAGAATACTAAAATAGAATGACTCATATGTAAAGGTAATTTTAAATATTTTCACATAAGAATAGTTCTCTTTCCAGCACTTTGGAGGCTATGGCAAGTTGGATTTGGGGGCCAATCTATACTACACAGCAATAGGCTATTTCCAAAACTTGAAGAAGGACTTGGGGCTTTTGTCTCATAAATTACCTTTTCTTTGAGCTGGCATTGTGCTTTGAAGGGAGAGGAATGGCGGCAGGCGTGGGGCACAGGATCTGTGATTTTAATGGCTCTCCTCCAATAAGCATGATCAGCATATTCATTCCAGAATCCACTGTGGATCTGTCAGGGTCACGGCGATTTCTACAGTTAAAATATCATCTTACTAGGAATTCTCCAACAGGGACAGGAGAGAAATGTGCATAAGAGAGTTCTTATAAAGAAGAAAAACTATTGAGCTTGTTTCAAAATAGCTTAATCATTATTGCTACCATTAATGGAACTCATTAAAGTGGCTGCCGTTACTCTATCTAGGTGGTTCCACCATAATTCAATTTTAATTAACTCGATCATTATTTTTAACAATGCTAATAAACAAGCTATGCTACACCCTTATTCTAACCTTGACTCTTGCAGTACAGAATTTAAGGGTTTAGACCTTTCTCCGCCTCTCTTTTTAAAATTGCTATAGTGATACTGAACAAATTATGTCATTAAACTCCAATAATTACTGTTTTTACCAACCCGTCTTTTGTTACCAACCTTCAATATTTTTATGTTCCAAGTGGGTTTCAACTACGCTCCTGCTGCCTCCCACTTCATGTCACAGCAGCCAAGAGCTGTGGTATGAATAATGCATACGCTATGTTACATATTACAAATACATAGAGTTGAGAGTTGTGTAATGTATTCATGAATGGCAAGCATTTGCAACCCCTTGGAACAAGGAGATCATTTTAAACAGAAGTGTTCACAGCTCACTTCAGTGCACAATAGAATCTGGATGTTACTACGAATGTTCTGAAACTTTGAAACATCCATGTCTTTATAAGTGTTTTATGATGAGGTAAAGAAAGGAAGCACCAAGAAGGAGTGAACATAAACCATTCAAAAATGTTGTCAGTGCAGAGTTACATCCTAGAAATGGCGGCTCCCAGCAAACAAAACCTCTTTCTTCGAAATGCTACGGATCAACTGTGGGCATCTGTCCTTCACTTTTGTTAATTTGGGGCAACAGTTTCTTGAATAGTCATTTTTTCCACTTTATTGTTGTCTCTACATATCAATGTTTTGATCAAAGGCAGACCATATATACACCCACATATGTTGACATATGCCACATAGCCTAGTTATATAGTATGCTAAACTATGTAGTTTGTTGTAAACCCATCTAAGATGCTCCACAAAAAATGACATAATGACACGTTTCTTAGAATGTACGTCCATCATTGAGGAATATAGGCCTAAACATGTACATACATGTGGGCATGCATATATATTGGAATGTACGTTTATTGTTGAGGAATGTAGGCCTAAACATGTACATACATGTGGGCATGCATATATATTAGAATGTATGTCTATTGTTGAGGAATGTAGGCCTAAACATGTACATACATGTGGGCATGCATATATATTGCACTTAAGTTGTCCTTGTATTTGCCTTTCTTGGTTTTTATTAGTTGGTACTCTCCCTACCAGAGACTTTCTCTCCAAGTGTTCAAGCCCATGTTCCAATAATAGCATAGGTATCTCTTCAGTTGCTCAGAATTACTAGAGTCATAATGTGTTGGGCCTTATTCGGCCAGATTCTAAGGCCTAGTGAGGAAGCCTGAGCCTCTGCTTGAGTTTAGAGACCTGTCTTGGTCACGTCCGTACTGGAGTGACTCAGCACGACCTGCTTAAGCCTGCCTTTGCCTACTTAATGCTGATTGTAGAATAGCTTCACTGGCCCTGTCAGCCACCCCATACCCTCTGTCACCCTTCCCCACCTCCCATGTCATCTCACCCCACCAAAAATCCCCACCCCATTCCTCAACCCTATATAAACAAGATACTGATACAATAAAATGAATTCCTGCTTTGACAAGACTCCCAGACTGGTGTGTTTCTTTTGGGGCTGCAACACTCACCATCTGCTTCAGCTCCTAGAGAGACTAGGCTGAACTGGGTTCTCTCCTCTCACCTAGACCTGCCAGCAGACAGCTGGCAATAATGTTACCAGGAAAGATTGCTTTCAGCTTGAAGCTGACAATTGCACATGAATTGAAATGCATAGTGTCTGACATATGGAACATATTTTAATATAGACTCTTTATTCTCATCATTAACCCACAGGACATTTTCCATAGTTCCTCCCATCTAGACTCATAGAAATTGTCCATTTTGTTCTTTTTTTTTTTTTTTTTTTTTGAGACAGGGTTTCTCTGTGTAGCCCTGGCTGTTCTGGAACTCACTCTGTAGACCAGGCTGGCCTCGAACTCAGAGATCCTCCTGCCTCTGCCTCCCAAGTGCAGGGATCAAAAGGCAAGCGCCACCACTGCCCGGCATTTTGTTCATTTTCAAAATGCTCTGAAAGACTTGAGTTTCCACTGTATGGTGTTACAAAAGCAGATTTTCATTGATCATGGAAAGACCGAAATGATCAGCACAGTCAATATAAACATTTTCAGCAAGTGCTAAAAAACAAATTTCAAATATAAAGGACAGAGTCAGAATGAGGTTGCTTAGGAGGCTTATAAATTCAGTCAGAGATCAGTTCTATCTAATTGAAAAAATCAAAGTCATCCCTGTCTTAGTTTTGTTTCCTAATGCTATGATGATATCCCCTGACAAAAATCAATTTAGGGGAGAAGAGAATTTAACTCATAGTTCTAGGTTCCAGTCCATCATAGCAGAGAATTCACAGAAGTTGGAGCTGGAACGGACCATGTTACACCCATATTCAGAAACAAAAAGCAGTGCTTGCCTGTGCTGACTTCATCTCCTCTTCTACACAGTTCAGAATCCCTGCATAGGGAATGGTGCTACCAAGAGTGGGCACTTCTTCCCACCTCAATTACCAACCAAGATAATCCCCACAGGCATGTCTATGGAACAATCTGACCTATGCGATTCCCCTCTTTGAGACTTTCTTCATAGGTGATTCTAAATTATGTCAAGTTGACAATTAAAACTAGCCATCATGAACCCTAGTTTTCAAGGTAATTTCTAATGTATACACACTAGTAATTTATGTGCCACATTTTGTTTAAATGGCTTTTTAAACAAATCACTAACTGAATTTCCTATCATATTCTTGGAATTCACCTAGTTTCATTTTATCTTTTCTCTGTTGCTTAGTCCTGTTTTATTTGTTATTCCAACAATAACCTTCATTTTACTCAGAGAAGAGAAGGTTTCTAGAGATGGCACTTGCCTCTCACACAAAAGGCTTTCATGCTGGAATGCTGCTGACTACAGGTCAAAATGCCCAGGATGGCTCTCTCTATAAAACCTGACTCTAAATGGTGATGAAGCTCATTATAGTCTTTTATGTTCCCAGCAAGATGTGGGGACATAACTCCCAACTTAAGACCCAGGAGTATAATTCCGGGGGTGAGTCACTCATTAGGACCACGGCACATTATTCCCTGAGAACAAACTGCTGAGATGAGCTGAGAATGGGGCCTGGAAAATGGGTTTTCCATACCTAGTTCTCACGTTTTCTCCAAATATGAAGGGGGAGGGGTGGCTATCTACTAATTTCAGTGACAGAGGATAGAGGTCAAAGCCACAGAGGTGGCATTTTGTCATAGTCAACAAGGGAGAAAATAAGGTGTTTGTGGTTAGAAAGAGGAGACATTCAAGAGCCAACAGGAAACAAGTCTATGGTGGGCCTGGAAGAGAGCTGTATTCCTACAGTTTACATTGCCCTGAAGATGAACACAATCATCCCAGGAGGCGCACTTAACAACAGCGTCACATTCTTGATTACTTTCATCGAGAGGGTGAATGCATTTCTGCAGTTATGGAGTGATGAGGTACCAAATACAAATGAGTGAGAAAGTTAAACTTATGTAGGATACCACCCTTAAAATATTTTCCCTCTCCTTTGTGTCTCTAATGTAAGATGTTCAATTGCCTTAGGATAATACTAGTACAAGAAAAACAATAAATAAGAGTGCCAGAAACTAGATTCCAAAGGCTGTGCCTCAAGGACGCAGAAAAATTAGGATAAATAAACTCAAGACTTGGGGATAATCAATGGTAATTGAAATCCAGACACAGATTCTGCCTCTATTCTTGCAAGAATCGCCTAATGTGGAGAAAGAGAGCTGATGAATGGGGAGGTTCTAAAGGGAAGAGGGATGGTGGTACAATACATAAAGTCATACACAGAGTCTCTCTCAATGATGGCTGGTCCTCTGGTAAGTGCACACCTGTCTGGCCAGCCCAGGAGCTACATGGGAACCAAGGTACTGATAGTCTACTCTGCATGTCTGTCGGGCACACATCTTGTGTGCTGGAACCTACTAGCTCTTACCTGTGAGACCTTGTGAACTTTCAATTGTCCCATACACTCAACTCGTCCAGCATGAAAAAAATGATCAATTGTTCACGACTCAGGTCTTACATGACTTGACTTTGCCTTTGATGTGACAAATCTTTCTAGTGCACACTTAATAAATAGACCCATGGCTTAGCTACCCTGATGAATAAAATCAGATGTCACGTCCATGGCACAGACTTTGACCTTCATCTGTAAGGGGCTTCCTTTTTCTTCCTTGTTAACGTACTCAAGTGTTGCAAAGACTGATGTTGTGCAGTCGGTATTCAGGACAATGGTCTTATTCCAGAGGCAATGGATGGGCTGTTCCTGTTTGCTGCATAACTGCTCGTGATTATTCAAGACCTTCATATGTATTGTCTTACTGTTTCACCAACATTGTAAAGCTAGCAGAAACAATTTTCAAAGACACTAAATGTCACATCCAAAGTTTCCTAGGGAGAGAGCAATAACTCAGGAGGAGAATCTTAGTCTAGTTCTCCAGTGTGCCGGTCCATGTTTCCTTCCTAACCTTTACAAGTCTTTTCACCAGTGGGCATTAGAGCACAGCCTTTGCCCCAAATTGGGTTCTGGCTGCTGTAGGGACCAACCACACGGTGCTTTGCTTCCATTGTCTTAAGGAATTTCTTTGACAGTTTTATTTTTTCGTCACCACTAAGTCAGTTGTTTCTTTTCAGATCAAAATAAAGATCAGCTCATTTCAAGGTCTTTTGAACAAAATTTGAGGTTTACTTTGGCAATTGGACAAAGCATCATAGAGAAAATCTACAGTGAGACAGATATAAATATACAAGATGTCACCAGAGAAGACTCTGGCATGCCATGTAGACAGTCCTGACACCCGGTCACCTGCAAACAACTTTCTTACTACACTTGTGAGAGAAGGTAGATGAAGGACTAGAATTTTGGGGGGAGGAAGCAGCCTCCATGTGAATAGCAAAGTGGGCGGCCTAGGAGCCAATGTCTTGGTAAGCAAACATCCGGGAGCAGAAGTAGTAAGAGGCTCAAAGTCCATCCAAACATCCAGCACCCAGGGCTGTCTAACAAGCTGACTTAACAACCAGATGCCACAGCGCAAATGCCTCAGAGAGCCAGATATCAAGGGGTATACGGCACCCTGTAAGGGAGGCCTTTGGAGGAAGAACAGGTGTCTAATGTCACCTGCAGAGGAAAACTAGTTCTCTGTTATGGCTTGCCTTTGGAAGGCCCTTCGAAGACTCCTATGCTGGAGGCTCAGTCCCCAATGCAACGCTCCCAGGAAGAGCGTTAGCAAAGAGACTGGATCATGAGGGGTGGGACATTATTAGTGGACTGATCGGTGAGAGATTTGTAATTGGAAGGTATTAGTGAGAGTTGATGGTAATTTGACAGCATGGAGTCTGCTGAGGGAAAGTGGGTCAATTGGGAGCCTGACTTAGAAAGGTATGTCTTGCCCCACCCCCACCCCACCCCCATCCCACCCCTGATCCCTTCCTCTGAGTCTCTCTGTTCTTTGGCTATCATGAGGTGAGCAGCTTTGCCCTAATACGTAACGACTGCCATGTTCGTCTGCCTCACCATAGACTAGAGACGACAGAGCCATGTGACCACAGAGCAAACCTCGGAAAACAAGGACCAAAATGAAGCATTCTGTCCTTGGAGTTGATTTTCTCCTATACTTGGTCACATCAACAGAAAGCTAACCTATATATCCTCACTTTGGCTGTAAAACGCTGAGTGGGTCTAGACAGGCTGTCTGATGGTTGAGGACTCCAGTGGCCAAGGTGTTTTCTGATAAGTCTGAATGGAAAGGTAGTCACTAGCAACTCATCTTAAGACAGCAAATGAAAGTGTCATCTGTGAAGACTATGCTGTCTGCTGTGAAATTCCAGCGTCACTGCTCCCACATACAAACAGAAGCAAGCAGATTATTTTTTTTTACGGTATAGTACATATATTGTGATAGCCAAGAACCCTCCAGTATGTAGTTTTAAGGTTTTTTATTTTAAGTTGTTTGGAGAGTCAGGACTAAGAATTCAATCCAGGAAATAATAAAGAACATTTAATCCTCACTGTGAACACATCAGTATGAAAGTCAGCAAGACCTTCAAAAGGAAATTAGGAAGAAATGTCTCTTCCTGTCCAGACCTGCTGAGAAGGCTTAAATTAAGAAAAGACTTGATTTTTTTTCCCAGTTGCTGCCTCTTCTTCTGTGGGGAGAGGTTTATGTTGAGGGGTTCCAGGAGGCTGAAGTCTAGGAGGGTCTGCCTGTCCAGAGGTGGGTAGGAAGTGAAGGGGTGACTGGAGGAACTGCACATGCGTCCAGCTGGAAGACCACCTAAAAAGCTACCCTAGTGTCTGGAGAGTTTAGCTCAGACTGCATCTTTTTCTTTTCCTATTATTTTTCATTGTATTAAACTTTACTTTTTTTTATGTGGCCATAAGAACACATTGCAAATTAGGATTTATATGCCATCTTGATTTATAAGACTCCCAATTCATGTCTGTTGTGTGGAACTCCTCTCTTCCCCACCCTTCATGGGGACCACCAGGGGCTAACCATGCTTCAGCACAGTGCTGTGTTCTCTTGTTATCTACTAACATTCTATTTTACTTGCTATATGATGTCACATTTTGATAGTCACAATGTGCATGCTAAAGTGAGTACCCGGGAGGAGAGACCTCTGTTAGGTTTGATCCGGAGAGAGTAGAGTCATGCTACAAAGTAAGACAGAGGCAATCCTCAAGTAGAACAGCTCACTTGAGCACATGGTGCTTCTGACTGAATTGTAGTCCACCCCCCCACTACACACACACACACACACACACACACACTGGAGCTTCTTCTCCTGGGAGCTTTACCTTCTCAGCTGTTGGCACGAAGCAGTGCGTGCTTTTCACAAGACCAGTCCATTCTTACCAATTCAGCTTCTGCCTCATCAAACCTACTGTAAGCTTCTTCAAGCCAGCAACATTGAAACTTTCATCCCGTGAGCCCCCAAATGCACCCGTAGTTAGGAGTGCATAAAGTCAGGTTGGGTAATTGGCTTTCTAAAAGGAATCTCTTGGCTGGCCACTAGAAGACAAGTGATTGCAATTCTTATGACTCTCTATGAAGTACATTAGACCTCAGACATTAAAACGTTGTGTAGGGGGCACTGTGACCAAAACGTAGAAGCTCCAACGTGCAAGTAGGGTTGGTCAAAGCTTTGCTCTGTGATCCTCTGAGAGAAAGAACCAGGGCTGGGTGTTTGTTTTCCCCCAGGGAAAGAAGGACATCTTCCATCTTTGGGAAGCAAACCATTGAAGGTTCAGAGTACAAGAGTCCTGGGCCTTGATGCCTGCTGACAGGGAAGCCAATGATGAGCCCACCCACTGCAGACTCACTGGCCATCCAGGCTGGAGTAACACTGGAGCAGGTCAGACCACTGGGAATTTGGTGAACAGTTGAGTAATGGGAGATAAGAATGGAGCCCAAACTCAGAAGAGTGAACAGTGTGATGTATTCCTTTGTGAGAATCTAACTGAATACACAATTGGTAGTGAATAGCATGTTTTGAGAAAATAACTGAGTCATTGTTATTTTTTCTAAGGTGATTGCAGCTTCTGAGAGTCTAGCTCCAGACTAGGTTTGACAACTACCTCTGATACTCTCCAGCTAATGATAGAAAATTTTGTCTCTGTCCAATATATCTCAGTCCTCTGGGTTTATTCTCATTGTGATATCCATTTTTCTTCCTGATACTGACATTATTTATTCTCAACAAGGCCCTTCCCTGGCTCAAGCAAAGGGGGTAGAAGGATGGGTCGTGACACAATCATGACTTCTTAGAGTCCTAAAAGTCCTAAGTCGCCCGAACCCCCAAAATGGCTCTCAGATATAGGTTATCAGCTTGTGGTATGACTACATTTCTAGGTGTTCTAAGCACTTTAAACAGCTTTCGTTGGCACAGTATTGCCTCCTTATCTGAACGAAATTGATTTTAAAACTTCCAGCAAATGCCTGAAATTGAAGATAGGATCAACCCCTAAGTACATACATATGAACCTATTATGCTTACATACACTCCTAGAATAAAGTTTAAGTTATAAATTAGGTAAAGTAAAAGACAGTAGCTGATGATACCAAAAATTATAACAAAGTACTATAATAAAATCACATCACTATTCTTGGGATTTGGAGCCATTAATAAGTAATTAAGGGCTCTCCAAACACAGCACTACATTGATGATAATCAATCAGATAACCAAGTCTGCTTGATGACTAACAGGTAAGTGACATACAGAGAACATGGATGACCTGTGTCCTTGGTGGGATGGAAAAAGAATATGTAACATTTCATTATGCTACCCAAATGAGGTGCTTAATTTGAAATTTTCTACTCGTTACTGTTATTTTCCACTTAATATTTTCAACCTGTAGTTGACCATGAGCCATTGAAACATCAGAAAAGCTAAAATTAGATACAAGAAGAGAAAACTGAACATATAACATATATTTGAAATTGCCTGATACAGACAAAGCCATTCTTACAGGAATAAAAATTCCATGGAAGTATAAAAATATTAACAAAGTAAGACGGTAATGGATCATTGACTAATCACATATTGTTCACAAGGGATATAAGTTGGGACTATCACACTAACTCCATAAATTCATTCTCTTCCCCAGAGAGAATCATATTGGCATACTGTCTCTTCAGGTTCCTGTATGGCACAAAGCCTACATAGAGGTAATTTTGTCCAGTATCTACTCAGACACTAAGATACAACTGATCTGTTTTGTTTAAAACAAAACCAAACTACATTACTACAGTAATAACAAAACAGGCCAGAGCAGATACGTTAAGATCTAATAAAGACCAAACAGATAATATCATAATGAAATTAATAGAAACAGAAGCTGGGGTTAGCGACTGATCCTCATACCATATCAATATCAATATCAGCTGATCACAGGTAAGTTACTATGCAAGGAGGGAAAGATATTAAAAAACAATGACTCCTGGGAAAGCTGACATTAAAAAACACCGGTTTACCACTTTGAAATTCATACCTTAATATCTGAGCAAACCGGAGACAGGGCTATTTCCATGCACTGACACACAGAGATCACAGGAAAGAGAGTGTCCATCTTGGAGTCAGTTCTCTGTAGCAGTGAGAATTTCATGTTTGACCAGATCGGGCTGTGATCTGCCTATCCTGAGCGTTTGGAAGTTTTGCCATTAGCAATCCATCACGCCCAGACCACTACATTTTCAGGTCTTGTTCCTTTTGACTTTGTCTGATAACTAATATCTACAAAAATAAATAAATAAAAAGCAGAGGCTTCTAACAGAGAGTCCCGTGGTTTGTCTAAGGATTGCCGCCAGCCTTGGCTCAGACTTTATCTGTGAGAGTCTGGCATCCAGAAAGCGCATCCTCCTCACCCACAGGCACCACACAGAGAGTCTACTTTGCTAACATCACCTCTACCTGCTTCACAGTGGGAAGGCCTGCAAAACCTGCACCCTTGATTAAGTGCTTCCGGCACCTCTGAGACAGTATGAAGGAAGGACTTCTGAGCAAACCTCCCGCCACAGCTCTGAAATTGCCCACCGTGTTCATTCAGTTCCAAATGCAACAATTCCCTGGACTCTGCGGTGCTGTGTAGGAGGAGGTATTCTGAAATCAGAAACAAACCAAAGTCTACTGTGAAGAGTGGGGTTTCAGGTTTCTCTCAGGCCTCTAAGTGTGAACTCTGGAATTGGTGGGAGACTTTCCATAATATGTGGACAGGAGACCTCATGCCACCGAATGCTGCTCGCGATGACTAATGCGTACCCGTCGTCCCCTGAAGGGTTCTCAGTCAGGGAACGCCCTTCTACTTTCTTGGAAAGTAAGTTGGGATCATTGCCAGATTTTAAAAATCAACAGTAAGAGGCCACTCCAGCCTGAAAGGTTGTATTATGTCCCGACCACACACTGAGCACCTAGACAAACATTACTCAACTGAGGTGTTTACCTCAGTATCACCTTCCTTACAGGAGCTTAGAATTGGCAAGTGAAGTATGATGGGAGGGGAGGAACGGAAGGACCCATGGGTTAGAGAAAGTTTCAGAAAATGTATTTGAGGAACAAACACATCGAGCAAAAAAAGCTACAGCTCAGAACCATAGTTGATGGCAAAGACAAAAAACAGTTACGTATTACATACAACATGCTTTAATATTACTATTATATAGTATGTAATTTAGTAAAAATGCTTAGCAAAGATACTTATTACTAATGCTGGTTTATTAGTAGTATATCACTTATGCTGAGTAATATTCATATTTCATATACTTCATATGAATTTCATATGTTCATACCAAATGGCTTCATTATTAAAATATACATTAGCATTGAAATGTTTATTTATACTAAACAGTATGATTGTAATGATTTATTTATAGCATTTTAAATATAGGCATCAAAAAAAAAAAAAAAAGAAGAGGATTTTCCCTCCAGCAGTTGTAAAACTTCTCAAAAATGAATAAAATGGGCGAAGGCCTGAGAAAGAAATAAGACTTGTGTATTTGGGAAATGGTGGACACATGAATTCTGAATAAAGAGATATCATTAAACCTTGGTGGCAGTGATTGGGTTACTCCTTGTGTGACAAACGCCTGGATAAGCTCTCTACCTCACTGCTTGTTTGCTCTTCCCAGAAAACCCAAGAACCTCTGGGTTCTAAAACTCCTCAGAGTGATTTGAATTCCCACTACAAGTTTTATTTCACAGTGAGATTATGCTTAGAGCACCTCACCTTGGAACAGCTTAGACAGCATACTAAGGACTCCTCATTTCATGCATGAAGAGTCCTGACTGTTCCAGCAGACACTGCCCGTCAGAGAATTATTGTCACCAGCATAGGTAGATAGCTCAGAAATAGCCCTAAAGACAAATATAGCATGGTCAGGGAAAAAGAAAGTAAAAGGTAGCCTTCATAGGAACTAAAAAAAAAAATAAAAGTGAATCAATAGTTCAGTGTGTTGGTCTGAAGGAGAATGGCCCCCATAGGCCCATACATTTGACTATCCAGTCCCCAGTGTGTGGAACTATTTGGGAAGGATTATGAGGTGTGGCCTTGTTGGAGGAGGTATATAAATGCATGCAGACCTTTTTGGTTTCAATATCCTAAATCCTTCCCAGTTAATTTTATCTGTGTCCTGGTTGTGGCTAAAGATGTAAGCTCTCAGCTACTGCTCCAGCACCATGCCTGCCTGCTGCCGTGATCGCCACCATGATGGGCATAGACTCATCCTCTGAAACTATAAGTTCCAAATTAATTCTTCTGTAAGTTGCCTTGGCCGTGGTGTCTTATCACAGCAACAGAAAGGTAACCAAGATATTCAGTAACGACATCAAGCTGATTCTTGGGAATCTGTTGTAGGTTTGGCTTGTTGTTGCTGTTGTTATTATTGTTGTTGTTATTGTTATTGTTGTTTTCACTCAGAGGCCTGGGAAGGACCAGCTGTGTTTGTCTTATAAAGAATCCAGAGGATTAAAGGGATGACTCAACAGGCAAAGGCACTTGACACCAAGTCTGATCACCCAAGTTTAGTCTCCAGCAACCACCTAGGTTGAAGGAAAGAATCATCTCCCACAAGTTTCTATTTGACCTCCACACATTGACCATAGCATGCATGTCAAACCCTTAATAAATTAAAATGTTAAACCCATAAATTAAAATGTAATTTTTTAAAAAACAATCTAGAAGAAGTTATTCTGATCTTAGCAACAACACTTTTTATGGCAGAATTAGCTGTCTACTGTGAATCACCGTGTCCTTAAGTTAAGGCAGAAAGAATGAGGTCAGTCCCCAAAGAGAAAGACAGAACTTAAAATGTTAAGATGATTGGGGACAAGGGAGCAGGGATTACAGAGTAATGTAAAGTGCCAACAGAGAACAGAAAAGGGTGAGAGACAGTTCTGATTGAATTAATCAGCTAGGAAAGATGTGAGCAGGGTCTAAGTGACAGGCACAGATTCTCTCTCAAAAGTCACTGAAAAGTTGGAACTTATATCACAAAAGGGAACTACGCTCACCAAGGAGAACTGGTGTATCTATCAGGTGGTAAAAGTTTACAGAATAAACGTATGTGAGGGGAGCAGAGTTTCGAGAAGAAAGTGAGATCTAGAATCTAATTACCATGATGTAAGAGAGAGGGAAAGAGAGAGGTGGGGGTGGGAGGGAGAGAGGAGGATGGGGAGGGAGAGAGGGAGAGAGGGAGAGAGGGAGAGGAGAGGAGAGAGAGAGAGAGAGAGAGAGAGAGAGAGAGAGAGAGAGAGAGAGAGAGAGAGAGAGAGAGAGAGATCACTTTTTAAAATACTCAGCTGGGTCCCTCACTTCGGAAACCAACATGTAGAAAGATGTTACCAATCAACAGATCCCAGTCTCTTTATCAGGGCAGGAGAGAGAGGAGCTGTCCAGGTGACTAACCTCTGATGTTCTGATTGTTTGAATGGCAGTTAAGTTGGTCTGGGAAATATTACGGTTTTACAGCTGTGTTCCCAAGACCTTATGAGAACAATTTTTTGTCTATACAGCTATTCATATATCTCTTGTCCTTAGAAATAAAAAGGAGACCTAATACACACACTCAGGAACACGTGTGAGAGGAAGAGGGGGACCTCCCTCTAAAGGATGCTAGTCTATGTCTCAGAGAAGCAGCCTAGAAGAGTGTGGTTTGCCTATAAAGTCATAATTACACCTATGGTGATGGCAAAAGTCTCTCTACTTCCGCTAGAGATGCTCTGATTAATTAGCATTCCTGTGTTCTCCACTCCCCCTTCCCGGAGTCAATTCCAGGGTCCAATGTGCCATGGCTCTGAACAGTACAAGATGAAGTGTTTTTGTCACTATAAGAAACACTAATGTGTTGATAGTAAGTATTTCCACTTGAAGTTCTGCCAGCTTATACCATGATGGATGATAAAATAAAAAAACAACCATCTACTAAAATAGCAATATATTTGAGAGGAGGAAAAATTACAACCTAGAGTGATTTTGACTGCAGGAATAAACATTTCAGACATAATAAAATTTTAATGTGGAAATGTTGACAGATAAAAGAATGTTTGGGAACTCAAGATAATTAAGTTATACGCGTGTCATCTGACTTGTATTTCAGAGTCCCTGGGCCTTTTGCTTAACTCTCTATACCCACTATCCAAAGGGCTATTGTCCAACTCTCTGCCGGAACTCATCCAGAGAGAGAAAACTGACCATACAGGAAAATGGATGCCACACAGCCCTCCGTTTTCTAGGTGAACTTGGAAGGGGGACCGGGGTTACCGGATCACATTCTTTCGGATGATAAAAATCTCCTCTCCATCCTGGAGGGTCACATTAGCTAGTTTTGAAATTTTTCTAACAAGAAGGTCAATTTTTTTTTTTAAATGTTTCATGTCAGGAAATCCATGGATGCATAGATTCTGGAATACTATTTCCCCGAGGGAGGGGGCGTGTTCAAAGTCTTGTTTCCTATCTATATACAATTCCCTATCTGCTCTCTTGTCAGCTCTGGATCCCACTCCCCTCAATCATGGTAGGCTTACAGTCTATCTGCTTCGTCAAAGCCCAGCACAGGGTCTCCTTGTCAGTCATCTCCTGCAGACCTGCTCTCCGGGATGTTTATTCAAACTTCAATGTATTTACTATGGTCCCCAGGATCTTGTCTCTCAGGCAAACCAGCACATCAGAGGTGGCTTCTACCAGTTACATGACTGTCATTCCCGTCTCTGCTGAGACAAAACTTAGGTACTACTGTCGCAGGATTTTCCCTGGCCAATGACATTAGTGCTGAGAAGGTCTGTGATTGGGCAGGGGGAAGGGGGCGGAGCTAAGAGGCATCTGAGAGGGGAGGAGAAGAACCATTGGTGCAGACAAGAACCTGCGTAGCAATTACCAACCACAAGGAGTTAAGTTTTCACAAGGTTAGAAACGTTGAGATACAGTTTTTATCATTATTGATTGGCTCTAAAATTATTGTATTGATAGCTTGTGAACTGTGATATTATTGATATATAAATCTGATTGGTCAATTAAGCCTTAAGAGCTTTCATTTACTTGGTTACTGGAATGTGGGTCCACTGATTACAGGGGTTTATGACTGAGTGACAACACATCTGGGACGCTGCGGGGACTAGCTGGGACCCTGCCAGGACATAGTGTTGTGGCCCGCCAGTGCCAGTGTCTGTACCAGAGCAGGACCGAGGTCAGGCGGGGCAGAACTGGCGGGTCGATTTTTAATATTTCCCACAATGTAGGCTCTGTCCCAGGGGAGACAACACAGTTTCTTGCTGCAGCGTCTGGACTATATATTGACAATATAGCATTGCATACATCTCTACCTACAGGCTTGGCTTGCTGGAGCCAGGCTATGTCTAACTTTGGTTGTAGTGTACTTTCCAGGATCTAGATTAGTCTTCCAAAATGGCAATTACTTGAAGACAATTTGTCTGACTTTTAAGCAAATATAGGCTGTACCAGCAATGAATGAGCAAAAAGAACTCACTTTAAAATTCCCTTTACTGTAATTGCTGACCTTGGTTTAATGCGCTGGTCGGACCAGGCAGCAGATTGAACATTTCCCGGGATCTTGTCATGTAATCCTCACGACAGTGCTCAGAGGGAAGTCCCAATATTGTTCTTGTTTCCAAGATGCTCGACAAGGCTCAGGGCAACTAAGCGACGTTTCCAAGGTCACAGTGCTTACTGTGGAAGATTTACCATTTCCCAAATGGACAAAGAAGAAAAGTGGGATTCATTTTAAATTCACCTAAATCCACCACTGTGAACAAACACTCTATTCTGTTGATGTTTCTAGGTGTCCCTTGTAGGCAAGCGACTTACCATGCTGTCTGCCTGTTACAATTCAGACAGGAAATGCTAAGTAGCAACTTTAACATATGGATTATTAATGTGTAGATAGGTTCACATCTGAAAGAACTATTAGCAAGGGGGGATCTTTGTGCAAGAGTAGGTCACTATGAGTTTGTCTCTGGAGGGCACGTGATGGCCTTGAACCCTTACTCTCTGGTTCTCTCTCTTTCCTCTGTGCTCTACCAGAAGCTCCGTGGAGTGAGATTCTGTCTCTGCACGTACAGGTCCAGAAGCAACAGAAGCCTCCATCTAAATAAATCGCCTCAATCTAAATAAATCCTTACTCCCTAATGCTTTCTTAGGGTATTTTGTTCCAATGATGAAAAGTCACCGACTGTATGTTTCTCTCAGTACTAATAGCCGCTTCCCTTGTAATTAGGGGTGTGGCATTATTCTGTAGCTACATGTTAATAAGCTCCCAGTAGCCTGTCTTCTACATTCAGGATCTTCACAGAACTTCTGGAGCTCAAAAGCAGCCTGAGTCCTGGCTCTGCTCTGCAAACCCTGCAATGTAATTGCAAATCTGTGTTCTCTACAGATTTCTCTGGGTAGCAGGATGTGGGATGCTAGCTTAGCCCCTTAACCTTCTGAAGTCTGTGCTTCAGTCTGTAAAATGAGATTAATACTGACCCTTAACAAGTATTGAATAAATTAGCGACGTTCATGCAAAACCCCTTCCTGGGAGCCTGATGCAGATCTATGCTCATCAGGTAACGTTGTGTGCATTCCCACTAACCACTCCCCTCTAGGCCTATAAAAGTGTGTGTTAAAGAAGAGGGTTGTATTAGTTTCTCACCAAGGTTCACCCAGCCCACCATTGTAGAAATAAGACTATATGACTGCAGGATCATTTTGAAAATTATCAATGAAGACTCATAATATGGAAGCAAGACTTGGAAAGATTTGTCCATGGCTACATAGGTGAGTGAGTTTCTCCCAGCTTGCTACTCAAAACCTCCTCCTGACACTATGCAGGTGAAACCAGCCTTCCTAGGTCAACCTCATCCCTGCCCAGCCCACTGTACATGTGAGACCTACACAGGTTCATCTTCCCCCAACTACCTTGCATTGCCAGGTAGCTATCAATGAACACATCCTATACATGGCTTGTTGTCTCAATCACAGCTGTGATGCACTGACGACTATGCCATAGGTTATCTTGCTCTTACAATTAACAAAAAAAAAAAAAACAAAAAACCAAAAAAATAAAAAAACAGACTCAGGAGAAGTATGCACAGTGCGGTAGACCAGAATTTGCTGTTGACATTTCTTATGCACTGGTTTATTTTGATATGAACTCTGAGGAGGAAAGGGATGGATTTAAGCTGAGTGTAACTGGATAGAGATGTGTGTTTGTGTGTGTGTGTGTGTGTGTGTGTGTGTGTGTGTGTATGGTATGCATGCAATCTGTGCCTGTATATATGTGTGCTCGTGTATGTGTGTGTGTGTGTGCTTGTGTGTGTCAGTGTGCACGCAATCTGTGCCTGTATATATGTGTGCTCGTGTATGTGTGTGTGTGCTTGTGTGTGTCAGTGTACACGCAATCTGTGCCTGTATATATGTGTGCTCGTGTGTGTGTGTGTGTGCTTGTGTGTGTCAGTGTGCACGCAATCTGTGCCTGTATATATGTGTGCTCATGTGTGTGTGTGCTTGTGTGTGTGTGTTGGTGTGCATGCAATCTGTGTCTGTATATTCGTGCGTGTGTGTGTGTGTGTGTGTGTGTAGGTTCAAAAGCTATTTATTTACAGCTTACCACACTGAGTAAACCCCTTGCATGTGTGCTAACACTTCGAATGTAAAACAGTGCAAAGCTCAAGTGGCTCCCAGCCGAGAACGGTGGCTCTCAGGCAGCTGCAGGATAGTGATGAGGAAAGGAAAAAGTGGGTGGTTTTTGTTGTTTCGAATTCATGATGTTCCTGGAACTGAGATTCTTGGATTAAAATTAAAAAATCGCACCATTCCCAGATGCAGCCCTGCTGTCTTTATTGATAAAAAGATTTGATGACATAAAAGGTTGGTTCTCTGGAGGCCTCTGGCAAGGCAGCAGCTGACAGGAGTTTGTAAGAAGAGTGTGAAGTCCAGAGGAGTGTGCAAACCCTGACTCACACCTGCGGCTTGTTTTCTGTGACCCTGGAGAATGTCCTGGTACGATTTAATGAAATCTGGTCCCCTGCCAGAAAAATGTGTTGCAAAGGTGATGAAAATCTGATGAACATCCTGCCTGGGAGGATGGTGAGAAAATGAACCCATGTTTTCCACCAAGGTTATCAGGTCAAGAGAGCTGGACCTCTGATTAGCAGAGAAGGATCCAATGTTTATTGATTCAATCAGTATTAAATAGGATATTGCATTAAGTCAATCATCTTCCAACACAAATGTCCCAGAGTAACACCAGACCATTTTTCAGTGAAGAACAAGTTCTTACCTGTGTGGGATCAGCACTATTTTAACACAAGGTTTTGCAACACAAGGTTTTGCATCTTGTTAAATCTAAATCTAATCCATAACTTTCCTTCCTTAGCACCCTATCACTTCCTTAGGAGGTTTGACATTAGAAAATTGTGAGTGGATTCATTCTGCTTAGAGATCTTCGTCTACTTTTTATTATCCAGTGCATTTGCTTAGTTGTGAGTTTAACTCAGGTTTCCCGATTAGCGTTTATTTTGCATAGAAGAAATACAAAAGTATTTTGGGCACATCCTCCAAGAGTTGGCAATATTAACTCCTTTGAATTATTCCTCTTCTTCATTTTGTTCTCAGCCTACCAAATTCCTTCTGACGCTAAAATATCCCTCCTAGTCCATGAGGATATGCTGATGCTCGATAATGGTGCAGCGTCACACAGCAATACGCCGCATGACAACCGTGTGCATGAGGAGGTGCTCAGTAAATATTGCTCTAATTTTCCCTCCTAGCTAAGAGGGGCGCCCTAAAGCCACCCACTTAGAAGCTATTTTTATATTATCCAAAATGAAACCATTAAAACATGAAATGGCAAGAGGCAAGGAAATAATTTGGGCCAGAGCAAATGGCTTCTCAATCAAAGGCTATCGGTCATGCTCTCAGGCCACTTATATAGCCAGTGCACTTTGAGTCCTCACATGAGGCTCATACCTGCCCCTCCCCCCTCAGGGATTGGCACTCAACTGCACTGTTGCTATCTCAGGGTAGCAAGTCCAGTCCCTTGCCTCACGTTGGAATGCATTGTTGCTGCTCCTGCTGTCTAGCACCCTGTAGATCCAGTTGAAACTGGATCCTCCAGTGTCCCAACCCCTGCTCAGCTTTGTCCCACGCCCAGGCTGACATCCAGTTCTCCATTCCCATGAGAGTCCATAAACTTCGCCCACCTTGCATCAAGCTCTGCTCATAGCAACTCAAACTCAAATAACCACATAGCCTGGAGCCTACCCAGCCTCTCTGCTCTCTTGCCTAATGATTAATAGAAATAGACACCAAGGGCAGAACTCATTGGTGAAATGATCAAATAGTTCTTTAATGAACCCAAGATATTCATCATAAAATTAATGATAAAAACTTTGCATAACTATAATCATGGTAAACCATTAGGCAATGTCTTCAAGTAGGAGCAGAGAAAACGGAATCTTTTGTATTAGTGGAATGACAAAAAAAATTATTTGTATCACTTACCTTGAGAGAAATAACAAATAAGTATTTGTTTGGTAGAGAAAATTAATGAGGGAATGAAGCAATAATGCTGATTAGAAATGAACCCTTGCTCTTCAGTCACTCTGAAATGATTCCTCTTTTATATGTGGAAGCTGAAGTTTAGTCATCTACCAAGGGATGCCCATCTTCTGCCGTGGTTCCCCAACTTCATCAACGTTACCGTGGTTTCAACGTAATATTACTATCTCACTGATTCTCCCAGATGACAGAGAATTTGAAAACTCTTCTTTTCTCCGATAGGATAAGAAACTCTCCAGATTATATCAACTCACATTGTCCTTTAGATCATCAAGGAACCTTTTTAACGTGATAGCAGAGCCCATACCAATCTGTTTAATCCATGCCTTGTGGGAGGAAAGGGTCTGGCTAGTCACATTTGAGAGCTTCCAGATGTTTCTGATGTTTCCCTTGTTGCAGAATGCCAGATTTGGAAAATGGCTAAGACTCTCCAGCTGCTAAGTCCCAGAGCCCTGTTGGATCAGGTTTTCTTCTACATCACCCAAAAGTTCTAAATTTTAATGGTTGAGAAAGTAAAATGTGACATTGAACTCAATGTTTTACTGAAAGAGATGTGTGTGTGTGTGTGTGTGTGTGTATGTGTACATGCACACGCGCACGTGTGTGTGTGTGTGTGTGTGTGTGTGTGTGTGTGTGTGTGTGTGTGTGTGTGTGTGCACTCTGCCTTTGAATGCATTTTGATTAAATCATTTTGGAGATGTAAACCATTTTGGGTGTGTAAACCATTTCAGGCTGTGTAACTGAAAGCATTTTTTCAAACTTGAGTTTAGACCTGACAAGCAGCTTGACAGGCAAAGGCTAAGCGAAGTCTGGCTATTCTCCAGTATATAAAAACACAGTCCTTCAGTTTATTTACCTAAAATATGTGTCCATCAACACAACTGAGAAGAGCATTAAGCTCTCAGAAGGCAGCAAGGCCGTGATGAGGAATGTTTAGTAACTGACAGAGATTTTTGTCCCGCTCATATGGTCGACATTCTTTCTTCTGAAACAATCTTTTCATATGTTTTTTTATCAAAGTTAACATACAGAGAGGTTTTCCCTGCTCATTTTCAGTTCATTGGTGAGAAATACAAAGCGGTCTTGCTTTTAGGATGACCATGGACTTGAGTATGGTCGTCCAGCTACAACAGGTGTGCACTGTTTGAAAAGGAAGGAGACTGGGTGTTGCTTGAACTGGGTGGAGGGTCTGGAAATGTTGGTAGTACTGAGAAGACTCAGAACTTTGGCATCTACCTTTATTCCTACAAAAGTGGCTCTCAGTGGGTAAGCATCCAGTTCTGATGTTAATGGGCTAAAGGGACAGCTGAGCTCCAGATAATGCTACTTAGCCCCTGGTGCTTGAGACCAATGGTTCTTTAACTCTTGTGAACCCTTTGGTAGCATCGTGAAATCCATGAGCCCCATTTCAGATCCTCCAAAACTATATAGGCTCATACAGAAAATTAACCACAGTGAAACATAGTGTGACTCAATATTCTCATTATAAAAAATACCCCATGACATCTAACAACAGGGTCCATTTCAGAACGGCTTGAGTTTAGAATCCACCCCAATCTCAACATCATTGCTTAGGTTGATGATTTACTGAGCTCTTAGAGCACTACTAATGGCTGACTCAAATAGTTTTTGCTTCTAATATTCATGTTTTGTCTTCATTTTCCTGACTACACTCCAAATCTGATGGTTTCAAGTCTATCCCCAGAATTAAAGATCCCATGTGCTTGGCTTTTGGAAGACAAGACTGTCATGGCTGGCAGACCAGTGGCGGCAAATCTAGAGGCTTGTTCATTTCAAAGGTAGCTCCTGTGGCATGGATTCTAAGAAGATGTTGAGGTGACTTTTAGATTATCAACATTGCATCTAAGAGGGGAGTGAACATTCCTGTGGATGCGGACATTGTTTCATCAATGTCCACCATTCTCAAAGACGTACCCGCTAACCTGAGCAGAACAGCAAACATCAGTTGTTGGTTAGACTGTGGGACCCTCCATGATCAGATTATTTGAGCTCATGAGTTTGTGACAGATTCTGAAGTTTCTTATTATATATTTGGCCCCCAAGTGTCCAAAAGCATGCAGCAAACTTTGTCAATATTTTTTTTTAAAATGGCAAAAGAGAAAGTGGAATTAAAACATTTTTAGAGTGCAAGGTATGATTTATCATCTATTTGAAGCAAATAGCAGTCACCTATCAAGGATTGCATATTTACTCAATTACTATTTCCCAAAATATTTATGAGAAAATCCTTCTTGCTAAGGGCTCCCTCAGCCATGATATTTTTAGAAGAGAAAGTTCAAATCTATAAAAGTATTTAAGGAAGTGACATCTAAAATCACTTACCAAACACGGTAAGATTACACATTTGCAATCATAGCGTGTACGAGGCAGAGACAGGGAGATTACCATGGGTTCAAAGCTAGCCTGAACTACATAGATAGTCCTAGACCAGCGCAGAACACAGTGTGAGACCCAGTCCCCAAAACCATAAAGAATGTTTGTTTAGTCACCTTTGGCTTCTTTCTGGGAGGAGCACTATCCACACAGTTTTTAAATGCATTTGCTCATAGATTTATAAAACAAAGGGATTTCTCACAGCTCCTTAGCTTTGATTCCCACCCCCCTCCTCTCTTTTATCCTCTAGCCCAGAGTTCTCAACCTGTGGGTCATGATCCGATCCCTTTGGTAGTCAAATTTCACAGGAATTGCCAAAGATCATTCTAGAACACAAATGTTTACATTATGATGCATAACAATAGCAAAATTAGAGTTATGAAGTAGCAATGGAAATAATTGTATGGTCGAGGGTCACCACAACATGAGGAACTGCATTAAAGGGTCTCAGCAGCAGTAGAGAACCCCTGCTGTATCCCCATCCCCATTTAACCCTTTCCACCCGTGTTCTCCGCCATCCTCATCACATGGGGTCTACTCTCCCTCCCTGAAGACCCATTTTTACCCCTTTCCTATCATGCAGACAGAAGCTGTAAGTAAACAGGTCCCTAGTTTGACCATCAATGGGGTGTTAATTGCATCATAACCCAGTCCTGTCTCTGTAAAGCCAGCTGCCGTGTAAGTCACATGACCCTTCCTAGCTTCTTGCCCTCTGTGGATACTCCATTAAACCATACTATTCTAAGAATCTGAAGGTAGAATCTGCATATGGGGAAGACTAGGTGTATCTGTTTTCTTAGGTCTAGGTTGCCTCCCTCAGTATAACTTTCCCAGGTCAGCCATTTTCCTGAAATTCTCATTCATCACAGAAGGTTCTTTTTGCAGCGTGCAGCAGTTAACACAGAGACTCGCAGCTAAGCCAAGGAATGTGAATGAGTGACTGGAGTGCCCAGTCCCCAAAGAGTCATCGGTGTCTTCCCTCCCAAAGCTCTGGCAACATCATAGATGAGGAAGCAGGAAGAGCGTAGAAAACGGAGGGTGAAGGCTTCTCTGAAACGCCATCCTCTCAATGCCGTGCCCATGAACACACAGACGCTGTGGTTACCTGCTTAAGATGTGCACATGATCAGGCCTGTCCATATTTTATTATGTGTTTGAGAGGTACCCAGAGATTCTGTGACGTTCTCATTGAGATTCTGTGAGCAGTTACTGAGTCCTGGGGCTGGTTGATAGTCATTCTCTTCAATGGTCGGTGACCTGGGTTCGAAAAGCTCTATGCCAGCAACCCCAAGTGCACTCAGTGGATCAAAAAGAAAACCAGAGGACATTAAAGTAGGAGGAGTTTGTGGGAGGACGAAGGCATCTAAGCAGAAGAGAGGAGGACTGACTACTCAGTACTCATGTCTATATGCCAGTACTCATGTCTATACACTCAGTATTCAATGTCTATAAGCTCAGTACTCACATCTGTATGCTCAGTACTCAGGCCTATATGCTCAGTACTCATGTCTATACACTCAGTATTCAATGTCTTATAAGCTCAGTACTCACATCTATATGCTCAGTACTCACATCTGTATGCTCAGTACTCAGGCCTATACACTCAGTATTCAATGTCTATAAGCTCAGTACTCACATCTATATGCTCAGTACTCACATCTGTATGCTCAGTACTCAGGCCTATATACTCAGTACTCATGTCTATATGCTCAGTACTCAGGTCTTACACTCAGTACTCAGGTCTACATGCCAGTACTCATGTCTATACGCTTAGTACTCAATGTCTATATTCTCAGTACTCAATCTATGACTTCAGTACTCATGCCCATATGCTCAGTACTCACATTTGTATACTCAGTACTCAGGTCTATATGCCAGTACTCATGTCTTACATTAGTGCTTATATGAGAATTTGCCAGACAAGGTACTTGTTGCAGTGGGCAGCACTTAATACAGAGACAAACTGTTGAGAAGAAGTGACTGTGGAGTGCCTAAATCCCAGTGCACACGTCTATGAGACTGTCAAAAAATGATAGATTAATTGGGAATAGAAGAAAACAAAATTATATTTGCCTTTTAATAATGTCCTGTACATTTTCCACGGTTGATAAGGTCAATATCACCAAAATACTGCTGCTTAAATGATACCTCATATACATGACAAAGTTTCATTTTCCTATAATGGAAAAGCCATATGTTTTCAAAATTGCCACTTATTATTAATAGTATGTTTTAGCTCTTTAAAATTATGTGAGGAAAATATAAGCTGTTCAATAAAACAACTAATATAATTATTTTACCTATTATTATAAGCTAAGCTAATACTGAATATTTTATCTTTCTTATAGTTTCTTCTCCACTGTAAATGTGATAAAGGCCATGACTCCCAGTGAAAGAAAGGAAAGGGATTCACTGCCAACATCACATCCTGTATTTTAGCTTTCAGTGCATATTAGTTAATATAAACCTGGAATTTCTAAAACGGGGAGCTTCCAAATGCTACCACTTCAGCACAGACACATTGAGGTCTCTTCCATGCTCAGCACATGTGGAACAACTTGACTTCTTAAATATCTCTGCAGTAATTCAGTAGCACCACTGCTGTCTTAACACATGAGAAAGAAGAGGGGGGAGAGAGAGAGAGAGAGAGAGAGAGAGAGAGACAGAGACACACAGAGAGAGAGACACAGAGAGACACAGAGAGAGACACAGAGAGAGAGAGAACCTCACTTTAAGATACACACTCAGGGGGAGCATTCAGGTCAGTTCCAGCTCCAGGGTCCCTGGGCCCTGAATCTGAAGGGTGTCCTGTCTTCAGCAGTAGGGACTCTCATTCCTCCTCTGGAGGCAAACTGAGGGCAGCAGAGTATCTCTCATGTCTGCCGTTGGGTTTTTGTTTCAGTCTTTGGCTTGGAAGGAGCATCATCAGACAAGAATCAAAATGTTGATTAAAACTATATATGTGTATTTATACAAGGAATCCTGTGTGTCACAGGTTTTAAGGTAAATAGTTAATACAATTCCTCGTGGCTTTTTTCAGACATCCTTCCTCTTATTTTTCCGACCTCCCTCCTTCTTAACGTACCTCCCTCCCCTTCCCTAAAGAGCTTCCCAGTTTATCATTTTGCCTCTCAGATCACTTGTATCCTGTTAGTCTCCTTTACATTTCTGCCCCGAGAACCAGCTTTCATGGTACCTGAAAGTACTGTGTAAACTGCCAAGGGAGGGAAGCAACCAGTAGGCCTATCCATCTATATTAATGCAGTAGTGGCACACATACCTTGCCAGTAAACAACAGCTCTAATTGAACTTAAGGCCTGTCAACAAGAGGGAAACTATGCATGGTACTGGAAACCTAACTTCTCAGTGTTTATGAAACCATGGTTATTAGATGAAAATCTACAGCCACTAATTAACTAAACCAGAATAATTCCTAACAACAATCTATAAACATCTGTCCTTATGCCCACAGATAAGTATAGTCTTCACCCCTCGTCAAGGAAACTTGTCTTTGCAACCCACAGAGACCACTACAACCAATCAAAATGGAGAGTTGTGGAGCCAGGTCCCAGCGGATACACCTACAGAACACTCCCACACCTAAGGCTCAAAGAAGAGGAGGCACAAAATGTGTAAGAGCATCAGAGCATTTGCTGTGAGCGTGAGTCTCCTACTGACAACAAAAGCTCTACCCATACAGACTCACCAGCATGATGGGCCAGACACGGGCTGAGTAAGGAGGACACCATGAACATGTCAAACTGGACAGGCGAAAGCACATGAGGCCTCAACCCTACACAACGAACTACAAGAAAGCTGGGAGCAAGAAAAGTGGTCTGCCCCAGGTTAGAGAGCACCAACTGATCATCTATTGCCAAGTGGTCATCCCTGAAAACAAACACAGAAATAACATTACACAAACCGGGCATGTTATATTTAGAAATATATATGTATATCTATATGTATATATGTGTGTATATCTATATATGTACATATATGCATATAATAACCATTAGAGGGAAAAGAGGCCATAAATTTGAAGAAGAGAATGGGGGAGCTATGTGAGAGGATTTGGAAAGAGGAAAGGGAATAAATGCCTTATTATCACATTATTATATATGCCTTATTATTATATATTTTATATTTTTATATATTATATATTATTTTATATATTTTACATTATATAATTATTTTATTATATATGCCTTATTATTATATATTTTATATTTTATATATTATATATTATCTTATATATTTTACATTATATAATTATTTTATTATATATGTTTTATTTTGATATAATTATTTTATAATCTCAAAAATGAAACAAAAACAAAGAAGCATATTGATACGGTTCAAGGGCGGACACCATCGTGTGGCTGAGCTAGCCACCAGGAAGGCTGAGGACTGGAAGCTTGAACTGTGTGCAGCTGTGTGCCCAGCTGAAAAGGCTGATACAGAAAGCAAAGACAAGGGACCTGAGGGACAACTGTTCCTCTCCAACCAGCTGGGTCTGCCCTGCAGATTATGGTTTGTTTTCAGTTTAGAAGAGGATGCATGAATGTTCATAATCAAACACAGAGGGTCTTCTACTTATAACAGACTTGACTTACGGTATAAAAGGGTTTTTTGACTTGACAAATGGTATAAAGGCTATATACAGTCAGTGAAAATAGTCATTGACTATTTTCTCAGACCAGTCATAAGTGGTACTGTTCTTTTTTTTATAGGCAAAGGAAGCCAGATGAGGTTCTCATAAGTCATGTGATCATAAAGGTTAACAATGAGTACTCCATGGAGATGGTATTTCTAAGCCAACACATTTGATCTTCTACAGGCTAAATTATTTTATGCATTTTGACTTAGAATATTGTCATTTTTATCATGTTTATAGGGGCACAAACCTGCCATAAGTTGAGAGACATCCCAACAAGAAACTACCACAACTTTGTCATTGGTTGGGTTTAAGAAAAGTGGGCTTTGTGTATAAATTGTTTCTAATGTTTAGATATTTTTAAAAGTCTTGTTATGACAATTTATATACAAAATAGAGGGAGGATTTTAGACTTTGATTTTTGCCATATGTTCAACATTGTCCCAATTTTACATTTTTTATAATTACACAGAGTTAAGAATAGATTTGGCCTCCAGAGTTTTTGTAGAACATGTTTTAAATTATAAAAATGTACTAACCACCGCCATCCAGGAAGTGTTTACATTCTAGTGTTTGACTTGGGCTTTTTTCATACATTATTTCCCCGTGTCATAACAAGTGGGCACAGGCCATGAAGTTTAGTGCATCAGAACACTTAGCGTCACAAAGTTTAGGTAACTTGGCCATGTTCCCAGGGGAACAGATGAAAATGGATACCACATCAGACTGATTCGGAAGTGTTTGCTATTCATCATCTTGCTGAACCCTCTCAGCATCTCTTTAATGCACACAGCTGGTCTTTTTCTCATTTAATGAAGTATAGACGCAAGGATCAAAACGTTTAAGTGGTTTACCAAAACCCTGCAATTATTAAGTAAGGGAGGGAGAGTTTCTGATTGTACAACTCTACACTCTTTGAATATAACTACCCTCGAATGAACTTAACATCACATTTAAACCCTACCTCCTCCTTTCCATAGTCAGATATGCCACTCACTCCAACACAGGTACCTGCCACTGCAATTCTTCACACACACACACCCCAATCAGAAAGAAGCTCAAACCACCAGACCTTAGGCTAGAACAAAAACAAACCTTTCTTCCATGTAATGAGACTGTGTCAGCTCTTTCATCACAGCTACACAAAACAGGATACAATTGTTACCGTAATAACATTATTTGGCCAATTAGATACATTTTTTCTAAAACAGTTCTAGTACAGTATCTATATTATTGCTATTTTGCTAATGGAAAAAATGGAGAGAAGGGGAAACTTGTCCTGGGTACAGAACTGGACTGGTTAGAAATACGATAAAATTTTGAACAACTGTGGAGTGTGTGACCATTACTCCACTATGTCTCTACACGACTTAAACTAATCCTATTTATGAAAGGGAAGGGTGAACCTTAGTAAGTTCAAGAAATTCCTCTTAAAGGAGTCCTTTCTGGTGGAGAATTAACATAGCTATGGCTTTTTCTCTTCTAGATCTTCCATCACTGAGTCAAATTGATTTATTTGGAAAATTTTTCTTTAGGGTGCCAAAAAAACCTGACTTCAGTATTTATGATTCTGTGCACATCTAACTCTCCCCCTCTGTTTTTAAGGCTGCAACGCAATTAAAATTAAGCTTCATTTTTCTCTTCTGTCATCAAATTGAGACAGCCAAGGATGGCATCCCCATTTGTCATAATAAACAGGTCCAGCCTGACAACACTGAGGCCATGAATTCCTTCAGTCTTAGAAAGTAAATATTAACCATTACACAGTAAACATTAACAATTACACAATGCATTCTCTGTAGGTGACGTGATGTGGAATCATTTCACTTCCATGATGTATAGCTACAGAGAGTTTAAAAACTGAAGAAAACCAAGGCCCAGCGTCTTCATGGGCTGCCTCCCATTTCATCAAAGATGGCACTAGCAGCTCAAAAGCAGACTTTCGGTTGTGTGTTGCTTTGCCTTGGGCTGGTAGCCATCCTATCTTCCCTCCATTGCACAGTGCATTGAGCTCAGTCAAAGGTGACTGGAAAGGCTTGTGTGCCATCCTATAGGGGGAACTAAAGAGTTCTTCAAGGAACACGTCTAATCAGCCTTCCTTTCTCCGCTGGCTTCCTAAGCTTAGTCTTTGTCATTTTTTGCATCTCATGGCCTCTTAAATCTTGATATGAGACACTACTGTGAATTTTACCTGTTTCTATCAAAATCAGTCTCACTTTGTAGGTAGGATGGTAGAAAGACTGGATTTAAGCAACAAACATTCCACATGAAATTATTAGCAGCTTTTTGGCCTGGGTGATATAAAGTTGGAAAATAGAACCTTAGAGGGTAGGACTGCATATTCCCGGCGACCACAAGGAAAGGGAAAGGCAGAGAGGAGCACAGATTTGTCACCTCTGACCTTCCAAGATGCCTCTTGATTGGAAGAAGCCTGGAATGCTTCACTTCCTCCAGAGTGTTTGGATACATTGCATTTAGTGAATATCTCTGCAACCCCACTCTAAAAGCCAGATGGCCTGGAAGTTTAGCGACTGTAATACCACAGTGTTTAAGGGGAAGATAGATTGGAAAGGGCTTAGGGAAGGTGAGACAGAGGAATGGCTGTGTCTGGGTCAGCCCTGAGGTACTGCAACAGGCCTGAAAGAAGCAAAACTATTCTGAAGTGTCTCTCGATCTATCTGACGACTGAAACGGTGGACTCCAAAGAAATGGAATTTCCCTGGAAATCTAATGTTAGGGAAAGAAACAAGTATCAGCCAGCGGGGCAACTTGTCTCCCTGAAGAGATTTCACACAGTTCTACCAGCTTGTCAGGTCACCTTGTAGGGGAGGATTAAAGCCCACACAAAGACAAATGAACGGAGGTGGGTGGGGCCATACTTGGATGGGGACGGCTTGGCTGTGTATAGCCTCTGCTCTCTCTTTAAACTTTAATCTCACTCCAGAATGCCCTACAGTGAAACAGGACAGACAGAGGGGTTCCACAGATCAATTGGTCCTTCTTCCCAACGCAACCACTTTGAATGAATCTCCTTTTCTGCTTTCCGATATTGATTCGGCTTCATAACTGGCTTTGCAGAGGATGGGGACCCAGACCTAGACTGAGGCACGGGTTATCACCTCCAAGTTTGATAACAGCACAACACAGCAACAGGACAGAGAACACGGTAACACTAATATGGTAGAGAATGGGCCCATTTTGCTGCAAAAATGTCTGCGGCGGTGCTGGAAGTGTCTGCTCACCGTGAAACCACTGCAACGTGCCATTTAAAGGGGGTGTTCAGAGGAGTGAGGAGGAGGCCAGAGGTGTTGTCTCCAGCTCTGAGTACAGAAGAGGAAAACTCATGAGATCCAAGAGAGACTTCTGGTAGGGCATTGGGGTCACACAGGGCCGGAGCGCGGCAGGCCTAATAAGAGTTTAGGATTATATTTCATGTGAATGGGAAAGCTCTGGCGAGTTTCAAAGGGAAGAGTGACACTTACAATGAACCATTAATATTTCAAAGAAATTACTCACACCGACCTGGAGGAAGGAGGTAACTTAGCCTGTGGCAGCCCAGGCAGCAGCGAAGGCTTTGACCACTGCCAAGCAATCTGAGGCAAGAAGGAGCTGAATTCAGAACCAGACTGCCCTAAGGGATTATGCTGGTTTAGTGACGAGGTGGCTGTAGATTCTCCTTCAATAGCTTCGAGTCCACCGGGATGGAGAAGATAGCTAAGTTTCCAGTACAGGGTTGGACATCCCTCGTACTGAGGGTGTCATAAGCATAATGAAAGAGTGGTTAGTTACAGACATGGTACGTGGGGCACTGCTGCACCTACGGGGCTAAGAGGGGTTAGTTACAGATACGGTACGTGGGGCACTGCTACACCTATGGGGCTAAGAGGGGTTAGTTACAGACACGGTATGTGGGGCACTGCTGCACTCTCGGGGCTACCATGCCGTGGTGGTGGAAGCAGTTCATAGGCATCCTTGCTGGAGGACTGTCGGCTGCCTCCTCCTTTGCCAACTTTCATGGTACCTTCTGATACCATGAAAACTAGCCCTCAGGGAGGGGACATTCAGACCAGGTCCAGCTCAGGAGTCTCTGGTCCCGGTTTCCAGTATATAGTGTCTTCAGCAAGCTACAGGGACTTACCTGCTACCTCTGGTGGGCAACCATGACCAACAGCAGCGAGCTATATGTGTTGGGATTCTCTTGGATGGTTCCGACCAACAATTCAAAGGAGGGCTTCTCATGGCATTGGTCCCCCACCCCCACATGGTCCCCCACCCCCACATGGTCTTTGGCTCTTGCAGGAAGTATCATCAGCCCAGATGTGAAAAGTTCATTAAATCTATCCTTGTATATTTATATATTGAATCACAAAGGACTCCCTCTCTGATTCCTCAAAGCCATTTGCTCTGATGCTTGTGCCCAACTGGAAAAGCTCTTTCTAGATTATAATAGAAAATTCAAAAAAAGAAAAAAGATGGTCATTCTCATCACAAATCTTGGTTCCTCATGAGAATTCCAGAACTCTCCAGAAAAAGCAAGCTGGCCCATAGGTCTTCCTGCTTCAGTCTGATGAAAACTGCAATTAAACTTGCAAGTCTCACCCAGTTCAGCAACTGTATACAGAGCTTTGAGTCTTCCTTTAAAACCCTTCATAGTAGACTCCATGAGGTTGATTCGAAGGTGTTCAGTTTGAGCAGTGGATCATGGCCTGCAGCAACCGGGATGTTTTTATTAGACTGGCTTAAGAACAGCCTTCATGCTTACAAATTTATTTCAAAAATTACAACCCCTTGCTTTAAGTTGCCTCAGGGCCCAGAGACACATAAATCTTCATTAGGCGATGTGGTGAGCCCCTTAGCTCATAAACAAAGAGTGGGTGGCTAAGTTGGTAACAAACAGACCATTATTACCTTAGTAGATAATAATGCGCCTCAAGATGATCAAGAGAAACACTTACATAAAAACATGTAACTCTAACTTTCCCAAAGAACAATTTGGGAGAATATCTCTTCAGTTGTGTACATTTCCTTGCCTGTAACCCACTAAGCAACCCTGAGTCCACTTGATAGCATGGCCATTGGCCACTGGAGTCTCTGATCACGGTACTAATGCCCACTCTCAACCCACATATTATATTCTGCACTATGGTACTCCAGCTACAGCCAACACAAGGATTCTTAGAGGCCTAGAAGACCGCAGAGCCTTTTCCTGATACAGTTTTGACATAGTATATGCCCATGTTTCCTTAACATAGTTATGTAAGAACATAAACACCAATGAGTTTCTTATCTTGGGAATACATCACTGCTCTGTCTGACAGGGCAGGTGGTGGTTGTTTGTCTGCATAAACCAGATGTCAACATCCCACCCCACCCCCAGCCCACTGCGCTCAAATGGACCACACTGTTACTTTGTAAAATCTCAAGGCAAAATGCATGCTGGAACTGCTCTTTGATACAATACATAGTAACAAATAACAGGGCTTGGTCGCCACTTGGAGGAATGAAAAGGTTGGGAGGAGTAACACACTGTATAATGAAGAGCAAAAGCTGTTTCCATCCCGGGATCTGTAGAGAACTGTGGGCTCCACAGTCGATGCAGACTGTAGTGTCCACGAGCTTAAAGCTTCTGATGTCGGCATTGTTAACACTTATCGTTCACATGTGATTCATCAGCCTGGGGGGTGGGCTACACAGAGACACTCAGGAGCTACCGACAGAGAGACATAGAAAACTGAAAATCACCCTCAAAGGCAGAAAGGAAGGAAATAGCCTAGACCCTGGCAGAGGAGAGGGTAGAGGAGGGGACCAAGGCTGTAGACAGCGGTCAAGAAAATGATCATGATGGAGGCTCAAACGGTGTCTGTCCATTTAAATAAAGCACAGAAGTAATGATTCAGGTTCCCTGAAAAAGACCTATTTATGTTCCCAATGATGGCACTGGTATAACTGCGTCTTTTCAAAATAATTTGCCATTTAGCTGAATGTAACTATTCTTCGATTCCGTTTGAATGCACTGATGTCCATGCTGACATTCACAGTAGGCAAAAGCCCTGCAAAGTTCAAAAAAAAAATAGCTTCTGTTTACTCTCCAAATAAGCCCATTAATTACCCAATTTATTTGCCTTTTAGACTAGTCCTGCAACACAGCTGTTAGTGTTGTTATCTGTGCATACTTGCTCTATTGAACGAATAAAAATGATTCTTATCAATTCTATCAGAAACATAAATCCAACCATTGCTGCCATCTGAGGTTAGTAGTGGACAGTTAGCAATTCTTTGAATCAAACCACACAGAGAGAAGTAAAGACTTCAATCTTAAATGTCTGTCTTTTCACTATTTTGTAAATCATTACCCCGTACTAAACTCTGTACCACCAAACTGCAGTAGTTTACTTTTTATTTTGTTTTACTATTATTTTTACATCATAAACCATCCTCCTGCCTTCACTTCCCAAGTACTTAGATTATAACCATGAACCATCATCAAGGCTGGCCTTGATTTGGTTTTACTGTGTGTGAGTCTGTGTGTCAGTGTGTGTCTGTGTGTCAGTGTGTGTCTGTGTGTCAGTGTGTGTCTGTGTGTCAGTGTGTGTCTGTGTCAGTGTGTGTCTGTGTGTCAGTGTGTGTCTGTGTGTCAGTGTGTGTCTGTGTGTCAGTGTGTGTCTGTGTGTGTAAACATATTCATGCATGTGTGCACTGTGCACAAGTACATGGACATTTTCTTAAGCAGTTTAGAAATTTATCCCCTAGCATGTTTCTCCTCTTTCTCTTTCTCCCTCTGGTATCTAAGGACTCACAAGTTATCGTCAGTTTTAGATTTTTTCCTCCTTTCATCCTCACTTCTTCTGCTTCTTTTGAAACAGATCTTACTTAATTGATGTAAATAATTCACAACACATAAGCAGTAAAACACAGGCACAGAGTGGACGTTGAGTCACTTTTTACAGATGTAAACTCCTCTGTAACTTCAAGCCCATTGACCTATGAAGTTCCTCCACACCATTCCAGTTAAACACTCCTTTCGATACCCACAGCTCAGGTTCCTCTCACCATGACCAGCCTTGCCTTTGCTAGAACTTCCAACAGAGGAAGCCGTGTATCATTAATTTCTCCTTGTGGGGTTTCTCTCACTTCACAAAACACTCGCTGCTCCTGTCCTGCTAGCATTTGGAATTTGTTCCTTCCTATCACTGGCTGATTGATACATTCTGTGAAAGGGCTGCAGTTTCTTTACCCATTCTCCCTTTGATTGACACTTGGATTGTTTTCAGTTTCAACCCACTGTAACTGTAAATAAAGCTGCTATTAGCATTTTTATACCAGCACTTTGGTGCTGTGTATCTTACTTCTTTTGCATAAACAAAATTTAATTTCATTTTAAATCTTCCTCCTTTGAAATCTAGATGAGAGAACCATCTCACTTCAGTCTCTCCTCTCACCCTGCAGTAGACTGAATAATGTTCGCCCAAATTGTTCCATATCTTGATTCCATATCTGGAACCCATGACTGCTGCCTGGTAAGGGGAAGGGAAATTTGAAGATGTACTTAAAGTAAGGGTTGGGGGCTGGGAATCCTGTCTTCCTTACTTGGTGGGACCAAAGCATCACAAAGCTGAGATGTGGGGTTAGAAGAGGAGGGAGGAGGAGGAGATACAAAGTTACCCTGATGATTTTGAAGACAAAATAGGGTGGGGAATTCAGGACTGTGGGGATGGGAGTGAATGGGGTGTGTGGAGTCCTAAAAGCTGACCAAGGCCAGGAGCTACCCTCCCCCAGAGCCTCAGAAGGCCAGCAGTTTCCACAGCACTGAGTTTAGGGCTTCTGCCCTCTAGAGCTGCATGGTGATGAACTGGAGGTTTATTTAACTAGTAAAATTTTTGATAGTTTATAATAGCAGTAACAGGAAACTAATTCAGACCCTCTAAGCACTTCCGGCTTTTTTTTTTTCCTTTTTTTGTCTTCTGATAGACCATTTTAACTTCAAAATCAGACCACCTCAATTCCCTGTTTAAACGTTTCTTCCAGGTCTAAAGATGCGCACTGGGCCGGGCCCCTCATACTGGGTAGGGCCCCTCGCACTAGGCGGGGCCCCTCGCACTGGGTGGGGCCCCTCGCCTCGGCCTCCACCTTTCTGTCCACACTCATGAGCACTCTATGTCCCCGCTCCTCTCTGTTGCTCAACACCCCAGCACCCCACATACTTCCCCATCTTAGGAGGTCTGCACCTCTTCCTGTCTACCAGGAACGCCTATTTATCCTCAAAGTTTTCAGTTTCTCAGTAGCTAGCCTAGAGAGTCCTCCCTAAATTTTTCATTAAGAGTCCTGAATCTCTTTCTAAAGATCCTATGAGATCCCCATGGTGACATTTTACCATAGTAGGTTACAAATGTTCCCTGTAATCTGCTCCAAACTAGTGTGTTTGTTATGGAAAGGTGAGAGAGTCAGCGCTTCAGATCTGTATGTAGAGAGGGTGTAAGTACCTCAGAGGATACTGGGTTAAACTTCTCCACGGGATACAACCCAACTTCTCCGTGGGCATACAACCCTTCTGCTCTCTCAGAAGCTCTTCTAAGGAAGCCATTACCAACCCTTGACTACTCTGTTTCTCACAGGGAAATCCCAATAAAGCTGGTTATTTTTAACTGAAGTGAATTTTCTCCTTCCATCTTGTCTCTAAGTTGGTGAGATGGCCACTTCCTGCTTATTTTTGAGCAGGAATTATGGGAAAATATTGAGAGAAGATAAAGTGTATCAGGGAGAGGGAGGGGGAAGAAGAGGGGAAGGAAGGAGGAAGGAGAGGGGGAGGAAAAGGAGGGGGAGGGAAGAAGAGAGGGGTGGGGAGGAGAGGGGAGGGAGAAGAAGAGAGGGAGAAGAGGAGAGGGAGAAGAGGAGAGGGGAGGGAGAAGAGAAGAGGGGAGGAGAGGGGAGGGGGGAGAGGGGAGGAGAGGGGAGGGGAGGAGAAGGGAGGGGTAGGAAAGGGGAGAAGTGAGGAAAGGCAGAGAGACAGAAACAGGAGAGAGAGAGAGAGAGAGAGAGAGAGAGAGAGAGAGAGAGAGAGAGAGAGAGAGAGAGACAAAACCCTTCTATTGAGAGATCTTCATGCTTCTTGTTCCAGTTCCCTAACCCCCACAGGCCTAGCTGGCCCAGCTGATTTGCCACTGTGTCCTCCCCAATTTCTCTGAACCAAAGCACATACACTGTGTGTATGTACTGCTTTGGGGACAATGGCTTCTTCTCAGTCTAAGTCAGCTTGGTCCCTCTCCATCCATCCCCACCTGATTTTCCTCAGAGGACACTGAGTGACTGGAGGCCTGGAGAGGAGGATTGGGGCAGTGAGGCCTGCCAGTCCTTTGTCAAACTCAGCAGAATTCTAATGGTGTCAGCTGAGGTTAAAGACGCGGAGAGTGGACAGCTCTTCAGACCCTCAGGAGGAAGCTCTCTAACCTCTGACACCAAACATTTGAAATGGACACAAAGAAAATTTTATTCTGTTTTTAATAATATCATATTGAATATCTCAATGCAGTAGATGTCCTTATACTGTAGGTAACTTTTTAGTTTTTACTGTTTTCTTTTAAGTACCCTCCCTCCTCCCTCCCTCCCTTCTCCCTCCCTCCCTTCTCCCTCCCTCCCTTCTCCCTCCCCTCCCTCCCCCCTCCCTCCCTCCCTCCCTCCTCCCTCCCTCCCTCCCTCCTCCCTTTCTGTAGCTCATAGTTACAGATGTTGCTCAGGCTATCCTTATGCTCTTGGGCTCAGGTTAGCCTGCCCCTTTGGCTTCACCAGTAACAGGGATTACAGGTCAATGTGATCTCCTTTGACCTACAGAAAGCAATACAGTCTTTTTAAGGCAATGGGTTCTTTCTAAAGGTTTTTCGAGTCATTATTGCCGAATGTACTCAGAAGATATTTAGCAAGTAACACATCAGAGTTTATAACCAATCTTGTGGCACATGGCTTATCAATTTTAATTAGCATCCAAACGAACATCTGTGAGCAATGGAGGCTCTGCCAAGTCACCTGTTCGAGGCCGTGGCTGGCATGGCTAATAGGTTTAGATGTCTTAATAGCATGAGGTATTGGCAGCATTACTTCCTCTTCCGCCTCACTGGCAGACCCTCGGTGTCACACAGCAGCATGTGTGCTTACTTCCCCACCTGTACATGGCTCGAGGCCAGGCATTCTAATGAGGAATACAGGAGAACGATGATGATGACTGAAATGTCTTAAATACAGGCACCATCACGGCCAGTGTGGACTGAGCTGCCTCCTGGGCCTGAAGTTGCTCAGGGCGTCTCAGAGCACAACAATGACTCCTGTTCCCCAGATTCCCCTCTTACTCAGGAACTGGTAGCATGTGCTTCTCTGCCTTCTCCACATGGCCAGAGTTAATAACAGCGAACGGAGTGTGTTTCCTTCTTTCTGTGTTAAAATAGTTCCTAAAGGAGAATGTTCTAAGTTCATCCTCTCATGTACTATTCCTAGTCCGAGTAACAGGCCAATCTACCTGCCTCTCAGTGGCCTACAGTCATCTGTACCTCAGCCCTGAAATCTTCACCCTCATAGCCCAATCCCCACATGGTCTTCTTTAGAAGCTAGAAATCAAGTTAGATGCAGACCTGGGCCCTGCTATCACAGCTCCCTGGCTTGGCTGGAGACCTGGGATGTGCTTTCTGTGGAGAATGTGTTCACAGAGACACCGACCTCTGCTCACGTCCCTTCTACCCTCCTAGATCCTCGCCTCCTTCCAACTCTTAATCAGGCCTGAACAGAGATACAGCTTACCAGAAATGGGGAGCCTCTTTTTTAAATCTGATCTGGAGACAGAGCATGAAAACTCACCCCTTTAACCCCAGAATTTGGGAAGCAGAGGCAGGTGAATTTCTATGAGTTTGAGGTCAGCCAGGTCTATATAGTTTATTTCCATACTGCCAGGGTTATGTAGAGAAACCCTGTTTCCAAAGTCATAATAATAATAATATTCCTTCTCTTACAGCTTCTCCCAGAAGTGGCTTAAATCACAAGTCAGACTGCTCTCTCGCTTAAGCCAGTTATTTCCAAGTAGACCTGCAGCACAGACCAGATTCTCCTGTAGCCTTCAAGGCAGTCCTTTACCTATCTCTGCAACTACCACTTCTCTAGTAACTTCTGCATACATGCATACACACCAGCATGCACGGAGACATACATACATACATTCCTATGAACATACACAAAGGCATACACACATGCATGTATGCAAGCATACATACATGAATGCACATCAACATACACAGAGACAAACATGCATGCATATGAGCATATACAGAGATATACACACATGCATGCGTATGAACATAAACAAATGCATTACATCAACATACACAGAGACAAACATGCATGTATATGAGCATATACAGAGATATACACACATGCATGCATATGAACATAAACAAATGCATTACATCAACATACACAGAGACAAACATGCATGTATATGAGCATAAACAGAGATATACACACATGCATGCATATCAACATAAACAAATGCATTACATCAATATACATGGAAACATACATGAATGTATATGAACATACACAGAGGCATATATACATACATGCATGTGTCTAAATATATGCACATGCTTGCATATCAGCATACACAGAGACATGTATACATGGATATGAGCATACACAAAGGCATACATGCATTCACATCAACATACATGGAGACATACATGAATGCATATATATGAGCATACACAAAGACATACATACATGCATACATATAAACACAAATAGAGACATACATACATGCATGTATGAGCATACACACATGCTTGCACATCAACATACACAGAGACAAATATGTATACATGGATATAAGCATCCACAGAGATATACATGCATGCACATCAGCACATATGGAGACATACATGCATGCATTATATGAACATACAAACATATATGCATATGAGCACACATGAATACACATCAGCATACATAGAAATATACATGCATGCATATGAGTGAACATACACAGCAATATACACACATGCATGCACATCAACATACACACATGCATGCACATCAATACACACATATGCATGCATATGAACATACAAGCATGCACATCAACATACACACATGTACATCAGCATACATGGGGACATACATGCCTGATTCTTTCACAACAAAGAACTATCACTGGGGATAGGTTTAGATTGCTCGTCAGCTTGCATTAAATAAGGCGTTGCTGAGAAGGTCACAAGGGTTGCCAGGGCTGAAGAGAAAGATATACAAGAGTCCCGGAACACTTCAAAAACTGTCTTCTTAACACAGAAGACTAAGTGTCAAGAGGCAAGGAATGGGAAGCTTAGAAGAACAGGCAGGCAGACACTAGACTCTAGCCCTCAGAATTTAGTTAGCCTAGCTGAGGACAGTTTAGCACACTGAGCTTCTCTTCCCAATTAGGAAAGACACAATGTTGTGATAATAAGTTTGTGTTGTCATCAGGCAACAGGGAAGTTGATGGAAGCTTACGACAGCAGTGAGAAGAAATGGATGCATGACTTTTTTTACTGATACACACATCTTCTCTTACAGCCCTGCTCAGCCAGTGCCAGACACAGTCAATGTGAGCAGCTTCCACGCCTCGTCTGTTCATGCTTCTGCAGATAACCCAGTACAGAGAACGCAGAAATCCCTCCCCTCTCTCCACTTCCCAGACAATGGAGAAGGCTCTCACTTGTTTCTCAGTCACAATTTAGGAGCTTTGCAGCATCCTGCTAAATATTTGGGTTTTGATTTAGGAATTTTTGTCTTTGCTTTCATTACTTGATTTGACTCCCACATGGTAAGCATTGTATCTATGTAGTTCATCACAACGCAATTCGATACAATGTCTCTCACGAGGTTATAGTTTGAATATAAAATGCTTCCCATTGACTTGCCTATTGAATGGTTCACCTCTGGGGGAAGGAGTCATCTGGAGAAATGGGAGAAGTTTTAGGATATCTGGTATACCTGGAGAAGGTGAGTTACTAGGGGCATGTTTTGATGGTTATGCCTGACCCAGATCCCTTTCTCTGCTTCCTGTTTGCTGTGAAGAACTTCCTTGCGCCTACCCTCCTGCTGTCACGATGTTCTACGTAAGAGCAAGGGGCCCAGCAACCATGGACAGAACTGCCCAAAACTGGGAACCAAGATTAGTCTTCCATCCTCAAGAGTTTTTCTGAGGTGGTTTGCTACAGTGACGGGAAAAGCAAGGATGTTGTTGCACAAGGTATTCAAAAAGAGTTGCTGGACTAACATGGGAATGAATTAGATGATAATATAATGATGGCACTAAATATTCTCCAGAAAGTCCTTTTCATGATAACTTTCTGATTTCCTTTGTTTGGGGGACATTTATTAATCAAAATCCCATGGCTTCACATGAGTAAAGAAAAAAAAAATCCCTCATCAGTGAAGCTATGAACAACTTGGTGATTTCAGCCACACGTGGAAGTGACATCTCCCTAGATGGTGGCTCTCTGAGGAAAGAAATAATGTCTAATCCCTTCACTGTCCATATGAACCCACATTTGTTTCTAAGCCTAGAGCTTTCAATGTTTGATACTTGAATCAAGAAAAGGAACAATGGCTATTCAAACAGTTCGAGTTACAAGTGTTTACACAGCTGCATAAGAAAACTTCCCTTTGTCCACTCCTCAGATGGTGGACATCTTGACTGGCTACATAAGGCAGGGTTGCCAAGGAAGCAATTAAGTTCTTGCCAATGTCATCAAAAAATTTATTTACGAGTTGGTGCTGGTGAAAATACAGGGCGATTTTCCATTTTTGTCTAGGGAAACAGTAATTCCACTCAAATGTTTATTAAACATGATTACCTTCCAGCCCCCTTTTTTTTGGGGGGGGGGGTGTAATCTCCTGACACATATGAAAACACTGAACTGTTAATTGATTTTCTGAGAAAGTTTCAGCCTGGACTGTCACCAGCTAAACCCTGGTGTCGGGGACATATAGGTAGAGTGAATTCAAGAAGGCCTGTGGATGACCAGCAGTTTATTACACCTGTGGGAATATACGGTTTTTTCTGATCCCCGCCGTCGTCATCATTGTCACCATCATTGTTGTCATTGTCCCCATCCTTCTCCACCTCCTCCTCCTCTTCTCGTGTCATTCCTGCATGGTCTCGCTATAGAGCTGCACTGGCTTTGAGCTCCCAATTATCCTGAGCCTGATGCACTACCACATCTGATTTTCGCTTTTCTTCTTAAGGATGAAATGGCAGCAGACTTTCAAATGAAACTGAGCACTTAGCAGGATGATTTCTCTTCGGTAAAACTCCCTGTCTTATTCCTCGTCTTCTTGGGGATGCTAACCTCCAACTCCACTCATGTTTGGTTCCAAAGCCAATCTTCAGCTTGTAATAAATGCTGTACTCTTTCTTTGAAAGCACTTAAGCCAGGTGAAATATGACCACGGGCACACTGATGACCATAAAATCACCAGGTCTGAGATTTTCTGCAGACTCATTTATCCGAGCTCTTGAGTTTTGACATTACATTTTAATAATTGCAACAGGACTGAAGTACCTGAAGTTTAGCTAGGAGATAAGTTTAGCTACGTTAAAGGCGCAGAACCGCAAATCCATCACCAAAACCAATCAAATAGGAATACAGAGGGGAGCTCGTTTTCCAAGAGTGAAGGCCACTCTTAGTCTCTTGGTGTCATGAGCTACATACTGCCTTTCACAGAGCCAGACTGAGTTAGTGCCACTCAAAGGATGTGGGTGTTCCAAGCTGACTCCTCTGTCAGAGGAGGAACTATGAGAAATCCCTCCATTTCTTTTTCTTAGCTCATTTTCACTTATTGACTTTCAGCGAGCTTTGGCTAATAGTTGTGGAGATAAGTTTAGCTTCAGGCCTCTCAATTAAGGAAACACTCATTGCTGAACAGTGGGAAGAGAGAGGAGGCGGGGATATAGAGAACTGACAGACGACTGCTCAGTGCAGCGGGTCCTGTTCACACTCAAAGCAATGAGGGATTGAGAGGTGTGTAGACAAATGAAGAGCAGGCAATCCTGAAATAATCACAGACACCCAGGTTCCACCTGCCTGGAGAATGAGCAGAGCCAAAGCTCTTCCCGACCACAAAGTCTCGACTCTAAAAATGCTAAGTTTTTACTGAGTAAATAGTTCTACAGTGTCTAAAGCTATTAGATGATATCTTTCTTATTTAAGTCGTATGTGTAGAGTAATATTCAAATACATCATTTTCTGTTTTTGAGTTTCTGTCATCAAATTCTTAGCAGGAAGCATTAAAATATCTGAAAACATGATGTTTGTATGAATAAAAGAGATGCTATGCAGAAATAATAAGTTTATAGCACAGGTGAAAGAAGCATGGCACTGTAATGCCAATGCCATCGGCTCCACCCAGAAAGAAAATCAAAGTGCCACACAGGGAAAGAGGCCAGTAACCAGGGAAGCTTTCCCCGATCATCGGTTACAAAGCAGTCCATATGCATGTTTTAGTGAATCATGTAAAGGTAGCTAAAAATGCTTGCAAAGGATTATTCAAAATAGACCACATTTTATTTGGTATATTTACATTTGCACACAAAAAAGGGGATGGGGCTTTTTGTAGAATATATAAGCAACAAAACCAAACTCACTCTATGGACCAGAAAAGGATTTAAATACAAAACTCTATGGGCTGGAGAGATAGATGGCTCAGCGGTTAAGAGTACTGACAGCTCTTCCAAAAGTCCTGAGTTCAAATCCCAGCAACTACATGGTGGCTTACAAAACTCTAATACCTGTGGCTTTTAATGTTGTCATGAAACTTATTTGTGTGCTATTTAAAGGTTCTCCATCTTCATTTCTCCATAAAACACACCTACTTGTATACACGATACTGTTTAGACTTGAATTCTATCAATAATTACTGCCTGGTTAGGCAGAAGTCTTTGAGAACAAGATTTGTAATTTATCTTTTCTTTTCCAGAACCTGACACTGGTTCCAGTCAACTTGATACATATTGACTATGCTGGAAAAGTAAGCATGCTTTCATGAGCTAAGTATATGAAGACAGATGTGATAAAAGATAGAGCCAAGGGCTAGAGAGATGGCTCAGTGGTTAAGAGCACTGACTGCTCTTCTAGAGGTCATGAGTTCAATTCCCAGCGACCACATGGTGGCTCACAACCAATTGTAATAGGATCTGATGCCCTCTTCTGGTGTGTCTGAAGACAGAGACCTTGTACTCATCTACATACAATCAATAATAAACAAATAAGTAACTAAAAAGATAGAACCACTCCTTGAGGAATTAGAGCTAGTAAAAGACTACTAGACTACGACAGTTGACACGGTAAATTGCAAATGCTGGCAGCGACTGATGATCAATGGGGAGAGAATGATGAACGGCTGAGCTCCTCTTTCTTCAGTCGTGCCTGTCAGACAGCACTACTGAGCACTACTGCCCTTCTGCACCACAGCACAAAACCAGTGTATCCACTTTCTTCGTTATTGACACTTCTAGCCATAACCATTAAATTAATCGGCCTTCAAACGCTACTTGCAATTGCAGATGCAGTATGATCCAGTTGTCTGTCATGTGTCTCATTCATTCCAAAATTACCATTAAGCAAACTTGATAAACAAAACTAATAAAACCCAAGGCAAGTGTCTTTACTGAGAGGAGATACATGGTTATTTGTAGCCGCCTTTAGCCAAATTTACACTGAGAAAGAATCAGGAGTAAAAAGCAGAGTGAAAGGATTTGAAAAACTGTGCTTCGGCCGCAAGAGATGCTCATGTGAAGGACCCTAGAAAGATGTGGTCGCTGATGGATCGGCTCCTCTGAAAGGAACTTAGGGCATTCTGGGGCTGGAGAGTCTGGAGAAGATGAAGGTGTAGCTGATTGTAGAGCACTTGCGTAACTCGTGCAAGGCTCTGGATTCAACCCACAGCACCGAAACAGTGAAGTAAAATCAGCAGTCTTCACAAGGACAACCAGCAGAAATGTGTGGAGCTGGAAGGTGAGGTTGGAGCTACAGTGGAAAGCTCAGACGGTTTGAGATAGCAGGATCATCAATCAGACCTCAAGAAAAGCTTCAGGCGAAACGCAGAACTAGCCCCTCCCCCAAAGGGGTGTGGCTATGTAGGCTGTAACCATCAAGTCCACGGGGTGTGGCCATGTGGACTATGACCTTTAAGGCCGTGGGGTCTGGCAACAAACATCTTTGCTACATGTCACAGCGCTCAATACCACAGACACTGAAAATGGAGCTACTGGCTGTTTGGTCTTTTGCTGATCCAATTCTTCCATGCTGTTTATCTCCTCTGCCTTGTTGGAATAAGAATGTATATCCTCCCAAAGGATATATTCTGGAGATATATAATTTTTTGTTGTTGTTTAAATGGGAATTTACAGATAAAAGTTTGCAGTGATTCTTTTTTTTTTTTTTTTTTTTTGTTTTCTGAGACAGGGTTTCTCTGTGTAGCCCTGGCTGTCCTGGAACTCACTTTGTAGACCAGGCTGGCCTCGAACTCAGAAATCCTCCTGCCTCTGCCTCCCAAGTGCTGGGATTAAAGGCGTGCGCCACCACCGCCCGGCTGCAGTGATTCTTAGAAGAGACTTTGAACTTGGATTTTTTAAAAAAGAAACTCTTAAGACTCGAGATTATTGAACATGTATTAAATATGTTTTGCATTATGGGTTAAACATAGATGTTAGGGGCACTGGAATGTACGTTACAACTTATACGTGAGTTGCCACCACAGGCCCCCAGGTTCATGTGCTGGTGACTTGGCTGCTAGCTGATGTGACTGCTGAGAGAGAGGTGGTTGGAATGTGGAACACGAATGAATCGAGAAACGAGTTCATAGATGAATTGCCATTATGAAGAGGTTTGTATCTAAAATTCTATTCCATTGATCTCCCTGCCTGTCACTGTACCAATACCATGCAGATTTTATCACGATTGCTCTATAGTACAGCTTGAGGTCAGGGGTGGTGATTCCACCAGAAGTTCTTTTACTGTTGAGAATAGTTTTCGATATCCTGGGTTCCTTGTTATTCCAGATGAATTTGCAAATTGCTCTTTCTAACTCTATGAAGAATTGAGTTGGAATTTTGAAGGGGATTGCATTGAATCGGTAGATTGCTTTCGGAAGGGACTAAGATACACATCTCTGTATGCTCAAATACATAAAATCTGCTTTCATAATCAAGATGATCGTCCTTAAGACAAACTCCACGTTTCCAAGGACCAGGCACCATGTGTTATCACCACCTTCTTGCAGTAAAGTGAGTGATTTGTCCACATACATCCAATTTAGATTCAAATGACTTAAAATAGATCACACTGGTGATTTTCCAGTGAATGCGTGGGAGAACCAAATTTAAATGAGAAAAATACGCATTGTGAGGCGGATTAATTTGAGAGTAATTATCACATCATCTGGGATATTCTTCAGTTGGTAAATAGACAAACAAATAGACGATGTGCACACATAATATTAATAGAATATTATGCATCAGCAGAAGTAAATGAATTATGAAGTAATAAAAAAGCTGTGGAAGAAAGGGACACGCATATTGCTGAGTGAGAAGTGGACCTAAAGGGACCCTGTACCTTGTGGCTCTCAGACAAAAACACAGGGATGTTAAAGTTCCTGATTCCCAGGGCTCTCAGGTAGAGAGAGAAGATGAAAAATGTGAAATACAGCATGTTTTCAAGGTGGAGAAATACTCTGTCTGAAACTGAACTCCTGGATACATTACATATTTGTCAAAAAATAAAAGTTCCAGGGATCTGTTGCTACATTGCCAGTTTCACCATTTTTACGCTACATTGTTACCAACCAAAACTATGGGCTAAACAATAAATGTATTGATGCTGGCTCATCGTGCTAAAGGCTGTGCCTCACCAATGTGAGATGTTAATAATGGGGAAGTCGGGTGTGAGGGAGAGGGCTTGTGGGAATTGTCTGTTCTTTTCAGTCAACTTTGCCTTCTTTCTCTGCCTCTGATGTCTGCCGCCTCCTCCTCTTTCTCATTCCTCTTTGGGACAGTTTCACCCTGCAGCACTGGCTGATCTAGAACATGAATCCTCCCTCCCTCTGCTTCCGAAGTGCTAGCCTGGCAGGACTGTGCCACATCCTGTTGAACTATTCTATAAATTGAACAGTTCTCAAGATAGAATTTCCACAGTGAAACCTGTCTCTACCATGATGGAAGCAAAGTTCCAGAGATCTGTTGCTACATTGCCAGTAACACCATTTTTACGCTACATTGTTACATTGTTGGTGACTGAGAAGGGCCTCCGTAGGCTCACAGTTTGAAATGCTTTGCTGCCAGTGGTTTGGAACTGCTTGATAAGGATTGGGAGGTGTGGTTTAGGTGGAGGAAGTGTGTGCTTGAGTGTGGGCTATGGGGTTCCAAAAGCCACCAGGCCCAGTCTCACCCTGTACATCCTGCCTGTTCATATGGAAACTCTCAGCTACCACTCCAGAGTCATGTATCTACCATATTCCATGACATGATGATGCTCTGAAATGGTAAGGAAGCCCCTGATTAAATGCTTTCTTTTATGAGCTCCATTGGTCTTCATAGCATCTCTTCACAGCAACGGAAAAGTAACCAGCATAGTATCTGGTAAAACTTCATGATTCACCTGAATCCAAACAGCGCTTAGGTGTGGGAGCCCCTCTAAACACCTGCAGATCTCAAATAGATGAGCAAGCACTTGCTGTGAACAGGCTGGCATGCAGCCTTCAACGGTCAAAATTCAAAATATCTTTTTTTTTTTTTAAATCAACTCATGTTTCTCTTATATCCAGACTACCCATGAGGCAAATGTGATATTTCTGAGGTGACTAAAAACAAAACTCAGCTTGGCATTGTGGCTACAAAGTTTTATTCAGGAACAAAAAAGCAAAGAAGCAATTTAAGATCCAGTCTCCTGGGCACACCCTCGGTGGATCCATTTCCCTTGGCTTTCATTCACTGGTAAGACAGTTTAAGTCTCTACAGCCTGGCCCTGTGGAGGATAGTGCGGCCCAGTTACAAGACCACACAGAGGCCTCGCTGTCTTCTCTTCTTGCCCTGGCACTGGAACCTGTTTCATTTGTGTTTGCAAAACCAGAGGCCAGGTATTCGGTTGATCAGGACAAACCCTGTGTTCTCCCCTTTCCATCTTCAAGCTCCCTCTTGGCCCAGCAGCTCACGTGCTGCTTTCTGTGAGGCAATGAGGGGTATTCCATGCTCTGCTGGGCAGCATGTCTGCTCTTGTCCCTGCAGTGCTCGGCGACGCTCCATTTCTAGCCACACAGAACCAAGACATGTTTGCTGGCTCTGATCTCTGCATAGAGCTCCCTTTAGAGCATCAGTAGGGGTGCTTTCTGTTAGAATGTTATTTTCTCAGTCAGCCAGTCATTGCCACTTTTGATTTTAACATATTTCTTTACCTTGGCCTTTTTTTTAATTTTATTTTAAACCACCCTTTTCTCTCTCCCTGTCTCACTCTTTCCTTCCCTCTGTGGTTTTTAATTTTGGTTTTGAACTCCACACAATGTACAGTCATTGGGAAGAGAGTCTCAATAAGTGATTGTCTAGATCAAGTCAGCTTGTGAACATGTTTAGGGGCGGGAGTCTTGAGTGCAACTAATTGATATTGGAGGCCCCAGCGTAAAAGAAGGCAGCACCATTTCATGAACTTGGCCCTGGAATGCATGAGAAGGAAAGAATCAGTCAAGAATCAGCAGAATAAATCTGAAAAGACTCAAAACTAAACTTAAAGGATTCTTGGAAGACAGAGAAGAAATATCTCAGGACGAAGGTGCCATCACCAGTACCAAATGCTATGTGTGAAAAGTAAGGTCAGGTATGAAAACTCTCCCTTAGTTCCTGTAATGATAAGTTTAGATCAATGGTTCTCAATTTTCCTTTATTTTTATTTTTTATTTATTTTTTATTTTTATTTTTTATTTATTTATTTATTTTTATTTTTTGGTTCTCAATTTTCCTATTGCTGCAACCCCTTAATACAGTTTCTCATGTTGTGGCAAACCCTAACCATAAAATTATTTCTTTTCTACTTCATAAATAGTTTTGCTACTGTTATGAATTGTAATGTAAATATCTGATATGCAGGATATCTGATACGTGACCCCTGCAAAAGGATCATTTGACCCCGAAAGGTGTCACACCCACAGGTTGAGAACTGCCGGTTTAGATTATAAACCCCACACGATGTAAAACAACCTGGGAAGAGAGTTTCCATGAGAGATTGTCTAGATCAACTGGCCTAAGACTGCCAAAGCAAATATGGCAGAATAAATTCAGATGGGACAGTTTCACCGTGAGGGGGCAGAGCATGAGAAAGGGAATTTATGGTGTGATAACTCCTGCTCACAGCCAAGGAGATAGATACCAGAGGCTTGAGTAGAATGGAAAAGGTTTTCTTCCTTCTTAAATAACATTGTTGCTAAGGAAGCCAGTGTCTAGTCAGGCTTGATAGATCACCCACTCTTCCCTCTCCTTCTATTTCTGAATTGGAAACAATGAAACTGGTCATAATTTAAATTACTACCCACCAGTTAGTTATCCTGCCTACCTACTGCAAGGCAATAAAAATCCAATTATAACAATCATGGAAGTTCTTCAAAGTAAATAATCAGCAGACTACATCCATGAGTAAAAATTCAAACAACTACTTCTTTCTTCCAGTCATATAGTGGGATTAGATACATGTCATATGATGCCTCAGAATAAATTTTATTCAAAACAATTGGAAAGCAAACATTTCCATTAGGAAACTGCGGTGTTGTGTACTGAATGGTACATCCCCACTCACTCTGAATGCCCTGCGTCTCAGAATGCGTCTGCCTCTGGAGGTAGTACTCCGACAGAGGCAGTTCAGTTAAAATGGGGACATATCATATTAATACACAGAAACATGGACAGCTGTGAGCCAAGGAAAGACTTAGGAAGAAGCTGAAGAACCACGTGTTCATTTTAGCTTCCGGCCTCCGGGCCCAAAACCACCTACTGTGGATTTGTTGTGGAGGTTAAACAGACTGGTACATAAGGGTTTTCTATTAGTCAGTCAAGCAAACAACTTGAAACCTGCATCCTTTCTGAGGAGTTAGCGATTGTGATAGGTGCACAGGAGCAGGAATCTATGACCTGCAGGAGACCCTGGAGTGGTGAAGGGCAATAGTGCTCCAGGGGACAATAACCAGACACCCACTTCAAGTATGAGAAGCACCAGCGAGAAACCTAGGAGCCTCAGGCACCATCATAGGATGACTCCAGGTTGGAGGAAGGGTTTCTGCCTGGGATGCTTACATTCAGGAGTATGTGGACTTACCTGTAGACAGAAACGAGCCTGGCTCGCAGAAGAAAAAGGAAGAGGATTTACAAACCTAGTCAGGATAAAACCAGTACCCCTGCCCCACCATCACTACCCCCAAACATGCATAGTTTAGTCACTGAGCCAGCAGACTTGGGTCAATGGAAAGGCAGCTGTAAGCCATTTGGGGGCTAAGGAGGCAGTATTAACCCTTGCAGAACTTGGCTAACTCTATAGCCCCATCTGCTGACAGAGAGAGGAAGTAATTAACATATTGCTCGCCTTTGGCCTTTTGTCCTAAGACCTCTTTTGAGCTGAACCAACCAGGGGTAGGAGGTTTTACATTCATGACTGAAAGGAAGAAACAAACATTGCACTTAACAGCAGGTAGGAACAGCAAATTGTTTTTTAATTTATTATTTTGTATATGTATGTGTCTAGTGTGTGTGTGTGTGTGTGTGTGTGTGTACGCGCGCGCGCGCGCGCGCGCGCGCGCATATGTGGCCATGTGTGGAGAGGTCAGAGGTAAATGTCTGGGTTTTCAGTTACTTGGCATTTCTGGTTTATGAGACAGGGTCTCCCTGGAACTCACTGATTCAGCTAGACTGGCTTGTCGGCGAGCCCCAAGGGTCCTCCTCTCTCATCTCCCCTTCTCCATCTAATGCTGGGATTACAGGTACACAACCACACATCTGGTTTTGTTCCATGGGAATTAAACTCAATCTGTCATGCTTGCAAGGTAATCATGTTTAGTAAAGCTACCCAATATCCCCAAACTGTTTTTGTCACAACTCAAGAAGAGACTTAAAAGTCTACTCGATCTATCAAAATTGACAGAACTCTACTGCACTTCTAAACCTATGCCAGGCATCCTGTGGCAATGGAGTGTACCACTGAAACATTGTGTGTGTGTGTGTGTGTGTGTGTGTGATGTAGGAAGGAGCAGTTCAAACAAGCTCTCTGCCTTTTTCTCTGCAATTCAATATGCTGGCACATCCACACAAAAAAATAATCACACTACAAACAATCAAAAAGAGACCCTGATGTTTACTGAAATGAGACAGAGCTGGCTTTACCATATCTCCTTATACCTATCTATTGTTCAAAGAGTTGGGTAAGCCTCACTAAAACTGAATTCAGAGAAACAAATGCTATTTGTATATATTAGGCAACAGACTCTTATGATAATGCCACCTAAGGCATAGCCCCATCTCAGTGGCTCCAGGCAACAGCTACTCCTCTCTTCCTGCGAGAGTCTGCAGGTTGGCCCCTTGTGGGTCTGCAGCAGGCTGTGGGCCAAGCTCAGGGTCCGGTTTGCTTTATGTGCTCCTTATCACAGGACCAGCAGCCGCCCTGAGGCCTCTCCCATCTAGATGGCAGAAGGACAAATGAAACCACCCAGCCATGTGAACACATTGGGAATCTCAGTTGTTCACGGAACAATAATGAGTGTTTTCTCGGCCAAGCCATGTCACCGCAGCAGATCTGAAGTCAGAGGGGTGGGGCTGTACACACACCTAGTCTACTGGGAGCCCACACCCAGGGTGAGGACGGATAGTACCATTGCACCGTTCTTGTGAAGCAGAGCAGCCTGTCGGGAACTGGCAAGTCTTTGCAAGCACTGAGGATTAGCACTGAGGGTGCTGCCTTACTGCCAGGTTTCTAGGAACTTTGAATATATGGTTTCTACAAACACAGCTGTGTGCCTGCTAGCTGGCACATTCGGCTTTTCTAATGGACTGCATAACTCATCAAAGGAATACATCTGAAATCTTTGTCTTTTAGTTGACTGAACTATAATATAAAATTATTCCTTTGACTTTTATTAAGAGATTTTATTGAGCTCATAAAACTAATCCTATATGTCAACCAGATATTTATATATCACCCAGTTGCCAACCTAAGACCTAACAGAATTCCTGAAACAAGTTCTGGGGCCATTACAATATGCTAGGTGAAGTAGGGGTCGTCCCACCACCGTATCTAATTGACACATTACTTAAATGATTGGAGGATTTATAAATGTTGCTGGAAATTCAATTCCGAAAGGAAAACACCGAAACATGACGTTCCTGTTGATGGGGTGGGGGTCAGGAATCACAGATACAGAAAATTCACCACAAAGAATCTATGGCTTTGGCGACCTCTGTTCCCGCGGACTGCGCTGGAGAGACCGGTACCCAGGCTCTCCCCCCGATATAACATCACTTGGGACACGGCCTGTTGGGGCTTCCGTCTGTGCCCGAGGGCGGGTTGGCGCTGTAGTCGTCTGGGCGCCAGATCGGCGGGCCATCGTGACCACAGGGTGAGCGGCGCCACGGAGACTGCCCTCCGCCATCTTTGCTCCAGTGACCAGGTAGTTGGGACCGCCAGGCTCAGAGACAGACAGACATAATATCGCTTCGGTTTCAGGCAGCTTGGGTGTAACCTGCTCCCAGGTGCTGGGCTGATCTGCAGTAACCAGCGCGCCAGTTCCTCGGTGGGACCTTCTGCCTGCTGGAGGGACCCCGCGCAGGGAGGGAGCCCGCCAGCTTCCCTTCCGCGACCTCTGTTCCCGCGGACTGCGCTGGAGAGACCGGTACCCAGGCTCTCCCCCCGATATAACATCACTTGGGACACGGCCTGTTGGGGCTTCCGTCTGTGCCCGAGGGCGGGTTGGCGCTGTAGTCGTCTGGGCGCCAGATCGGCGGGCCATCGTGACCACAGGGTGAGCGGCGCCACGGAGACTGCCCTCCGCCATCTTTGCTCCAGTGACCAGGTAGTTGGGACCGCCAGGCTCAGAGACAGACAGGCATAATATCGCTTCGGTTTCAGGCAGCTTGGGTGTAACCTGCTCCCAGGTGCTGGGCTGATCTGCAGTAACCAGCGCGCCAGTTCCGCGGTGGGACCTTCTGCCTGGTGGAGGGACCCTGCGCAGGGAGGGAGCCCGCCAGCTTCCCTTCCGCGACCTCTGTTCCCGCGGACTGCGCTGGAGAGACCGGTACCCAGGCTCTCCCCCCAATATAACATCACTTGGGACACGGCCTGTTGGGGCTTCCTTCTGTGCCCGAGGGCGGGTTGGCGCTGTGGTCGTCTGGGTGCCAGATCGGCGGGCCATCGTGACCACAGGGTGAGCAGCGCCACGGAGAGTGCCCTCCGCCATCGTTGCTCCAGTGACCAGGTAGTTGGGACCACCAGGCTCAGAGACAGACAGGCATAATATCGCTTCGGGTTCAGGCAGCTTGTGTGTAACCTGCTCCCAGGTGCTGGGCTGATCTGCAGTGACCAGCGCGCCAGATCTGCTGTGGGACTTCTGCCTGGCAGAGGGACGCCCCCTCCCCCCCCCCAGGAGAGATCACACACCCCTGCACAGGGCAGGAGCCTGCCAGCCTCCCTTTGGCGACCTCTGCTCCAGGAATCCACTAGGCTGAGCCTTTAGATGTGCAAGGCCTCCCCAATATAAGATCACTTGGGGCAAAGCACATTAGGGCTCCAAAGTCACTCAGGAGCAGGCAGGCCCCAGAAATCGGTGCCAGGGGAATCCTGGTAATCCAGGGGGGGGCAGAAATAGCTTTGCAGGCTCACAGGAGGTCCAACCAACAGCCAGTGGCAGCAGGACCAACTAACACCAGAGGTATCCAGATGGCAAAAGGCAAACGTAGGAATGTTACTAACAGTAATCAAAGTAATGTAGGACCATCCGAACCCAACTCTCCAACAGCAGCAAGTCCTGGATACCCCACCACACCCGAAAGACAAGATCTGGATTTAAAATCACTTCTCATGATGCTATTAGAGGATCACAAGAAGGACACAAATAAATCTCATAAAGAGTTACAGGAGACCATGAATCAACGGTTAGAAGCCCTTACAAAGGAAACACAAAAATCGCTTAGAGAAATGCGGGAGAACATGGATCAAAAGATGGAGGCGCACAAGGAGCAACACAAAAATCGCTTAACGAGATGAATCAACGGGTAGATGCACTCACAAAGGAATCACAAAATTTGCATAAAGAAATGCAGAAGAATATGGGTCAACAGACGGATGCCCATAAGGAGGCAACACAAAAATTGCTTAAAGAAATGAATCAACGGTTAGATGCCCTTACAAAGGAAACACGAGAACTGCTTAAAGAAATGCAGGAGACGATGGATCAACAGATGGAATCCCATGAGGAGGAAACACAAAAATCGCTCAGAGAAATGCAGGAGAACGTGGGTCATCAGGAAGAAATCCTGAAAGAGGTAATGCAAAATTACCTTAAAGAAATACAGGAAAATACAAACAAACAAGTGAAGGATCTCAGCAAATCCATCCAGGAACTAAAAAAGGAAGTAGAAACAACTAAGAAATCACAAAGGGAGACAACTTTGGAGATAGAAAACCTTGGGAAGAAATCAGGAGTCATAGATGCAAACATCAACAATAGAATACAAGAGATGGAAGAAAGAATCTCAGGTGCTGAAGATTCCATAGAAAGCATCGACTCAACAGTCAAAGAAAATGCAAAATGCAAAAAACGCGTAACCCAAAACATCCAGGAAATCCAGGACACAATGAGAAGACCAAACCTAAGGATTATAGGTATAGATGAGAGTGAAGATTTGCAACTTAAAGGGCCAGTAAACATCTTCAACAAAATTATGGAGGAAAACTTCCCTAACTTAAAGAGAGAGATGCCGATGAACATACAAGAAGCCTACAGAACTCCAAACAGACTGGACCAGAACAGAAATACCTCCCGTCACATAATAATCAAAACACCGAATGTTCTAAACAAAGAAAGAATACTAAATGCAGTAAGAGAAAAGGGCCAAGTAACATACAAAGGAAGACCTATCCGAATCACATCAGACTTCTCACCAGAGACTATGAAAGCCAGAAGATCCTGGGCAGATCTCATGCAGACACTAAGACAGCACAAATGCCAGCCTAGACTACTATACCCAGCAAAACTCTCAATCACCATAGATGGAGAGACCAAGATATTCCATGATAAAACCAAATTTTCACAATATCTTTCCACAAATCCAGCCCTGCAACGGATAATAGGTGGAAACCTCCAATACAGGGAGAGAAACAACACCCTGGAAAAAATGAGATAATAACCTTCTTGAATCAAACCCAAAAGTAGATAACCACTCAAACATAAAGATAGCGTCAAGAATGGCAGATGGCAATAATCACTATGCCTTAATCTCTCTTAATATCAATGGTCTCAATTCCCCAATTAAAAGACATAGACTAGCAGACTGGATACGTAAACAGGACCCAGCTTTTTGCTGCATGCAGGAAACGCACCTCAGTGTCAAAGACAAACACTACCTCAGAGTAAAAGGCTGGAAAACAATTTTACAAGCAAATGGCCCCAAGAAACGAGGTGGAGTAGCCATCCTAATATCGGATAAAATTGATTTTCAACCCAAAGTCATCAAAAAAGACACAGAAGGACACTACATACTGATCAAGGGAAAAATCCACCATCAAGAACTCTCAATCCTGAATATCTATGCTCCAAATGCAAGGGCACCCTCATTCGTAAAAGAAACTTTACTAAAACTCAAAGCACACATCGCACCGCACACAATAATAGTGGGTGACTTCAACACCCCGCTCTCTGAAATGGATCGTTCAGGAAAGCAGAAACTAAACAGGGACACAGTGAATCTAATTGAAGCCTTGGACCAAATGGAACTAACTGATATATATAGAACATTTCATCCTAGAGCTAAAGAATACACCTTCTTCTCAACTCCTCATGGTACCTTCTCCAAAATTGACCATATAATTGGTCACAAATCAGACCTCAACAGATACAAGAAGATAGAAATAATCCCATGCCTCCTATCAGATCACTATGGAATAAGGGTGGTCTTCAATGGCAACAAAAACAAAAGAAAACCCACGTACACATGGAGGCTGAACAATGCTCTACTCAATGATAACTTGGTCAAGGTGGAAATAAAGAAAGAAATCAAAGACTTTTTGAAAGTTAATGAAAATGAAGGCACAACATACCCTAACTTATGGGACACAATGAAAGCAGTGCTAAGAGGAAAATTCATAGCCCTGAGTGCCGCCAAAAAGAAACGGGAGACAGCATACACTAACAGCTTAATGGCACACCTGAAAGCCCTGGAACAAAAAGAAGCAAATACACCAAAGAGGAGTAGAAGGCAGGAAATCATCAAACTCAGGGCTGAAATCAATCAAGTAGAAACAAATAAAACCATACAAAGAATCAACAAAACGAGGAGTTGGTTCTTTGAGAAAATCAACAAGATAGATAAGCCCTTAGCCAGACTAACCAGAGGGCACAGAGATAGTATCCAAATTAATAAAATCAGAAACGAAAAGGGAGAGATAACAACAGAAACTGAGGAAATTCAAAAAATCATCAGATCCTACTACAAAAACCTGTATTCAACACAACTAGAAAATCTTGAGGAAATGGACAATTTCCTTGACAGATACCAAGTACCAAAATTAAATCAGGATCAAATAGACCATCTAAACCGTCCTATAACCCCTGAAGAAATAGAAGTTGTCATTGGAAGTCTTCCAACCAAAAAAAGCACAGGTCCAGATGGTTTTAGTGCAGAATTCTATCAGACCTTCAAAGAAGACCTAACACCAATACTCTTCAAACTGTTCCACAAAATAGAAACAGAAGGAACACTACCCAACTCGTTCTATGAAGCCACAATTACACTAATACCAAAAGCACACAAAGATCCGACAAAGAAAGAGAATCTCAGGCCAATCTCTCTTATGAATATCGATGCAAAAATACTCAATAAAATTCTTGCCAACCGAATCCAAGAACACATCAAAACGATCATTCACCACGATCAAGTAGGCTTCATCCCAGGGATGCAGGGATGGTTCAATATAAGGAAATCCATCAATGTAATCCACTACATAAACAATCTCAAAGAAAAAAACCACATGGTCATCTCATTAGATGCTGAGAAAGCATTTGACAAAATTCAGCATCCTTTCATGCTAAAGGTCTTGGAAAGATCAGGAATTCAAGGCCCATATCTAAACATAGTAAAAGCAATTTACAGCAAACCAGTAGCCAGCATCAATCTAAACGGAGAGAAACTTGAAGCAATCCCACTAAAATCAGGGACTAGACAAGGCTGCCCTCTCTCTCCATATCTTTTCAATATAGTACTTGAAGTTCTAGCTAGAGCAATTAGACAAGAAAAAGAGGTCAAAGGGATACAAATTGGAAAGGAAGAAGTCAAACTATCACTATTTGCAGACGATATGATAGTATACATAAGCGACCCAAAGAACTCCACCAGAGAACTCCTACAGCTGATAAACGACTTCAGCAAAGTGGCCGGATATAAAATCAACTCAAGCAAGTCAGAAGCCTTCCTATACTCAAAGGATAAGCAGGCTGAGAAAGAAGTAAGAGAAATAATACCCTTTACGATAGCCACAAACCATATTAAGTATCTTGGCGTGACGCTAACCAAACAAGTGAAAGATCTGTATGACAAGAACTTCAAGTCTCTGAAGAAAGAAATTGAAGAAGACCTCGGAAGATGGAAAAATCTGCCATGCTCATGGATTGGCAGGATTAATATAGTAAAAATGAGCATCTTACCAAAAGTAATACACAGATTCAATGCAATCCCCATCAAAATCCCAACTCAATTCTTCATAGAGTTAGAAAGAGCAATTCAAAAATTCATCTGGAATAACAGAAAACCCAGAATAGCTAAAACTATTCTCAAGAGTAAAAGAACCTCTGGGGGAATCAGTATCCCGGACCTCAAGCTGTACTACAGAGCAATAGTGTTAAAAACTGCATGGTATTGGTACAGTAACAGACATGTAGATCAATGGAACAGAATTGAAGACCCAGAAATGAATCCACACTCCTATGGTCACTTGATCTTTGACAAAGGAGCTAAAACCATCCAGTGGAAAAAAGATAGCCTTTTCAACAAATGGTGCTGGCTCAGCTGGAGGTCAACATGCAGAAGAATGCAAATTGACCCATCCTTATCTCCTTGCACTAAGCTCAATTCTAAGTGGATCAAAGATCTCCACATAAAACCAGACACACTGAAACTAATAGAAGGGAAACTAGGGAAGAACCTTGAACATATGGGCACAGGGGAGAATTTCCTGAACAGAACTCCAATAGCTTATACTCTAAGATCAAGAATAGACAAATGGGACCTCATTAAATTACAAAGTTTTTGCAAGGCAAAAGACACCGTCAAAAAGACAAAGCGGCAACCAACTAACTGGGAAATGATCTTTACCAACCTTACATCCGACAGAGGGCTAATATCCAAGATATACAAAGAACTCAAGAAGTTAAACTCCAGAGAGGCAAGTAACCCTATTAAAAAATGGGGTACAGAGCTCCACAAAGAGTTCTCACCTGAAGAATATCTAATGGCTGAGAAGCACCTAAAGAGATGTTCATCATCCTTAGTCATTAGGGAAATGCAAATCAAAACAACCCTGAGATTCCATCTCACACCAGTCAGGATGGCTAAGATCAAAAACACAGGAGACAGCAGTTGTTGGCGAGGATGTGGAGAAAGAGGAACACTCCTCCACTGCTGGTGGAATTGCAGGCTGGTACAACCACTCTGGAAAGCAGTCTGGCGGCTCCTCAGAAAACTGGGCATGACACTTCCGGAGGATCCGGCTATACCACTCCTGGGCATATACCCAGAGACTTTACCTGCATGCAATAAGGACACATGCTCCACTATATTCATAGCAGCCTTATTTATAATAGCCAGAAGCTGGAAAGAACCCAGATGTCCCTCAACGGAGGAATGGATTCAGAAGATGTGGTATATTTACACAATGGAATACTACTCTGCAATTAAAAACAATGAATTCACGAAATTCCTAGGCAAATGGTCAGAACTTGAAAATATCATCCTTAGTGAGGTAACCCAATCACAAAAGATCACACATGGTATGAAGTCACTGATAAGGGGATATTGACCCAGAATCTCAGAATACCCTAGACACAATCAGCATATCAATAGATTTCTAAAAAGATGGAAGGAGAGACCCCTGGTCCTGGAAAGACTGGATGTAGGGGAACGCCAGGACAGAGTAATGAGAGGGGGTTGAACGGAGAAAAGAGGGAGGGAAGGGGGCTTATGGGACTTTCGGGGAGGGAGGAAACGGGAAAGGGGAAGTGATTTGGAATGTAAATTAAAAAAATAAAATAAAATTAAATTAAAAAAAAAAAAAAAAAAAAAAAGAATCTATGGCTTTGACAGGAGAGCCTTCTGTGTACACACGGCACTGCGGAAAGCCTGGCTCCACAGAGAAGTCTGTGGACTGAGAGCTTCCAAAGAGCACGAGACTGGGCATCAACCACCGATGGCTGGAGGCTGCAGTGACAAGGTAGCTGAGCAGCATGCGCCCCACCTGCTTGCTGCCCGCTCTGTCTGCCCTGTGCATGATGATGCCATGCCTCCTCCTTAACCAATGGAAGCAGCCTGGCATCTGGGCCAAAACTCTTCTGAGAGTGAAGACGCTCAGAGCAGTTTCCCACCCAAGCCATGTGAGGCAAGGATTCGTTCACCATCACATTCCTAAAAAATAAAAATACAAATGCAAAAAAAAAAAAAAACCACGAATAATAAAACGTGCTACCTTTTTTTTAAATTGGTCAAGCCCACACTCACTGTTTTCCAGTTTGCAATTTTGTCTCCCACAGTTAATTCATTAAGTCATCTTTAACTGATCCTTGTCAAGCAGGATAACTGGGGTTGGTCACACAATGGCATAAGTTGCTTACATATTCTCAAAGTGTTAAGAAGCAGCATGGAGATGACGCAGACGATGTAGGATGTCCTCACCCAAAATAGGAACCGGGAGCCTCCAGAGATGCCCCCTGTCCATGAGCAAGATTTCAAAGCTAAGACACAAACTCATAAGCTGACATTTGCATTATAGACTATATACCTCCTCCTTCCGTAGATGAAGGGTGTCATTCCTAAAAAGGAAATCTGTAATTTAGAAATAGAACCTCTGAAAATCGTGCCAGGATAAAAATAAATAAGTAAATCTGAGACAAATAACAGGTGTTGGTGGCTGGTGCTGAATAGTTCTCAATTGCAGGTGGTAAGTTCGGGGAAACTAATGAACTACACTCAAGCCAACAGAGACACAAAACAAGTAAAACAGAGAACTATGTCTATTATATTTCTTCTATAATCAGCATTTATTTTCAAAATATTGAACTTTCTCCCCCTCATCCACTTTGTTCTAACAGTTTTGCAGGGGAGACTTTCTACCTGGGATTCCTTTGAGACTTGACTTCTTGGAGTACTAAAGAATCTAAATCAGCTCCTTTTTCAATCAGTTGGACCATATACAGGCTGTCATTTTAGCTTAAATGAAGAAAATTATTTCTGACAGTACTTCTCTACATTTTTCAGGGAAAAGAAAGCTTTCTTCTTCATATCTCCATTTCTATTCCTTCTTTAGCTTAGGCATACATACATACACTGCATACAAAGAATTGCATGATGGCTACTGGAAAATGTATGATAATTTGGATACAGAATGTCTCCAAGGGCCTACATGTTGAAAGTTTGGTTCCCAGTTGATAGCAATATTTAAAAATAATTAGATCATGAGGATACAAATTTCACTGATCAGCTAACTCTTTAATAATTTTGAGGAATGAGCTATTAGGAAGTGACCTTCAGCTGGAGGAAGTAGGTCATAGAGCATGTCTTTGAATGACATATCATTTCCCTCACCAATCTACACACACACACACACACACACACACACACACACGCACATGCACACGCATACACACACACACACACACCCTCCTACCCCACTCTTTCTCCTCTGGATGGACTGAGGTGAGCAGCTTTCCTGTGCTGTGTTCTTCCATCACATTTCTTTCTTGCCAGTGTTGAACTGAGACCTCTAAAACCATGAGCCAAAGCAAATTCTCCCTCCCTATGCTGTTTCCTAGATACTTTGTAGCACTGATGAAAAGTGACTAGGTATACATTCAGATACTTTGTAACATTGATGAAAGTGATTAATGATATACATTCAGATACTTTGTAACATTGATGAAAAGTGATTAATGATATGTATAAAAGTCATATCCCATGTTTATACTACTATCGAATTGTGCACAATAGATTTTATAACAGCATATTGTTATAATGTTTAGTCATTGTTAACATATGATTTCACCCATAGATTTCCCTGTTTTAAGGCTCGTTGAGGCAATCCTTCAGCTGCTGCTGATGGTGGATCTTTAGACGCCACAATACAGTATGCTTTAAAGGACATTAGTGCTTCTGTGTTCTGGCTTAAATACAAGGATTGATGAGAGGCTAAGCACTGGACAGATAGTTAGACAACTGTGACTGCTAAGCAACCACATCACAGATGAAAGTCCCTCCTCTCCCCACATCAGTGAGGAATTATCCAGCCCAAGATGCCAATACCAAGATTGAGAAATCCTGGGTTAGATGAATAAGTATGAATTCTTTATATTCTATGCATTCTATGGCAGTGATGGTCAGGCAACAACTTGTCCATGACTTCATGAACCAGCATAAGTATATAATCCTGATAGCCCACTGTCAAAGTTCAAGCAGCTATGCAATTCTCACCAACAAGGAGGAAGATATTTTTCACTGAAGAGATAGGAAGAGGACAGGTCATTGGACGGCTGGTTTCTCAGATATCTGGGTCTGAAGCTATGTTCACATTCACAAAACTTTGCAAATAAAACATTGGACCTTTTGTGACCTCCCTTTTAAAAATAACCCAACAAATAAAGGATTAAATAGAATCACTTCCAAGAAATTCCAACATTTACTGGCAATTCTATGGCTCAAAGTTTTGGAACTCTTACTGTTCATCAGGTGTCATTCTAAACATTTCTCATGCGTGAACACATTCAGTCCTCAGAGTCTAACATGGGGTAGGCAGTACCATCATCTCCCTTGCAACATATAGGCAAGTTCAGGCATAGAGATGTTAAGCGATTTAGTCAAGCCGTAACAATTCCAACAGTGGTGACAGTCAGCAGGCTCCAGAGGCTACAGACTCTCACAAGATCGTCATTGCCTATGACATTGAGGAAGGAAGCAGGAACTAGGCATCATATTCACCATGTGACTCTTAAGTGCCTAGTGTGTGCTGGTTGGCAGAGACAATGTGGTGAATGTCTTGGTCTGTTTATGCTGCTAAGATGAAATCCTTCAGCCTGGGTAGTTTATAAAGAACAAAAATTGATTTATTACAGCTCTGAGGTCGATACATCCATGATCCAGGACAGACTTGTCTGTGTGAGGAGAGCCATGCTGTTCCCCCACACCTTCTGGAAAGGCCATTCTGTTCTCCCATGATGGTGCTGTATTGCCACATCTGGAAAGGGAAGATGCGTGAGCTCACATGACAGAGAGGCAGGATGACTCAGTGAAGCACAGCACCTCTTCTGTGAGGAGGAAGAAGGAATGCCCCGACCTACTTAGCTTCCAGAGGCCTCATCTCAACACCACTGGTCTTTAATATCAGCATTTGAGGATGAACATTCCATCTACAGTAATAAGCAAAGCAGACCTAGTATCTGCTCATAACATGAGCCAGTGAATACAAAAGCTCATAGAAGATGTGTGTCCTATCCTCGTCTTTAGAGTTCTAACAGGTTGATCTGTAGCAAGGCTTAGGTCCAGATGTTTCTAGCAAGTATGACAGGGTTGCAAACCCCAGAGGTCTGATGGCAGCATTTCAAAGACTAATTGGTCACCATTGGCTTTTGTAATGTCTGTCTCTGAAGGACCAAAGGAACGCCACATAACTCAGTTCCACTCTCTGGGAAATAACTCAATAGGCATGCTACAAGCCAGACAATTGGATCACTAACGGGCAGGAGAGTGTCGGAGAAGCACTTAAGCAAGAGAGATTACCTGTCAGACGTTGACCCTTGACAAAGGACTAGTCAGTAGCCAAAATGTATGGGGCCATTTTCCCAAAGAAAGCCTTTGGCTACTGATACATACATAGTAACTCTTCCCAGAATAATACAGAGTCCTGGCTCATGGAGGACTGGAGGGGCTAAGAATCAAATAAAACCAAACTGTGGTAGGCCGTAAGCAATCCCAAATTCTAGTTCTCAGTAGTAGTTCCCAATTTCAACCCTCACATTACAAAGTCCCACCTGTTATCTTCATGCTAAGAGTAACAAGCAAAATTTTTGCATGTATCATTATCTAAACAATAGACTTTTAAAGTCCATTCATACTCAAAATGACTGTGCATTATAGCTGTGGCCCTGAAGCAGCCAAGATGTACATGATCCAACAGAAACTTTATAAACTAATTAATGCCTCAGGTCACTGATTACGCACTCTGTTAGGAGAGCATGGTGGGCAAACCCAGAAGAACTGGGTCCTAGGGCCAAGCAGCTAACAGACATGAAACCCACTTAGTTGCTCGGGTTATATAATTTCTCTTCAGAATGGAAGGTAGGGGACTAAGGTAAAATAGTTCTTTCCACCTCTGGACACAGCCAGATGTGAAATACAGAGTTAATGTGGTGAGTCAAGAACCCAACAGAGTTGAAAAATGTGTCTCCCAAAAGTACCTGGTGTGAGTTACTATTAGTTTTGTGCACATGAGTGTGATGCCTTGTTTCTCAGACATAAATGTGTAGGATCTTGAGGAAACTGAGTCATGAGGTAAGATGTTTTTCCCTGTAGGTTGTAGTTCACACAGTTGGAAAGCCACTGATGTAGAAGACCCTGTGCAGCCCGAATGTTCTTTAATTCTATTATTCTGTCTCAACTCTTACTAGCCTTGTGAATTCATCTAACACCTCTGAGTCCAAGTGACTATTCTGAAGGGCATCAACGCTCCTGGAAGATGGACTCCTGACTTCCTGTGTTCTCATCTTCTCTCAGAAGCAGATGCCTATGTTTTCCACAGCAGAAAAGTTATGGTTAAACTTGATTACTCAGCTACAGCTATCACCTCTAGCATAATAGTAGCTACAACCACTAACGGAAGAATTTTGAAAAGAGCCCCATATGTCATTGCCCCAGCACCTCTGTACAGCAAGAAGCATATGAAAGTCTGCCTCACATTTGGTCTCAGAAAAATGGATGAGTGTATAATTAACCTGGTGTTTGGAGGACAGACAGGATAATAAAGCAAGGATCAGCTAACCCAGGACAGCTCTAGGCAGAGGGTTCCAGGTTCTCCACACCCCTCATGCCCTTAAGAATTCTGTGGTACCTGCTTCAGTCCTTACAAGAAATTAACTTGGGTGCATTGCTTCATTCAATTTTTAATAATTTATTTACTTATACTTTATGTACATATTGGTTTTTTGCCTACATATATGTCTGTGTGAGGGTATTAGATCCTGGAGTCACAGAGAGTTGTGAGCTGCCATGAGGGTGCTGGGAATCGAACCCAGGTCCTCCAGAGGAGCAGCTAGTGTTCTTAACCGCTGAGCTATCCCTACAGCCTCCACTATTTTATTTTTACAACTGGTTTTATCTTCATTTATGTGTGCACATGCACATGTATGTGCGGCACCTGGAGGCCAGATGAGGGTGTCAGATTTTCTGGAGCTGGAGTTATAGACAGTTGTCAGTCACATGACATGGAGGCTGGGAACTGAACCTAAGCCCTCTATGAGAGCAGCATACACTACTAACCACTGAGAGGCCCTTCCATTTTTGGCTCATTATTTTATAACTAGAAGGGGACATCACATCCTTTGAGTAATAGAGATTCCTTCACTCAATGGTGTGTTTGTGGATGCGACCCTGAGCTCTATGATCATAGATGAGTGTGTCTGACTCTTGTGAGGAAAACCCTTGGTTTTTCCTGTCCACCCAGAGAGTCTAAGAATCAGAGTACATGGTCTCAGTTATCACACCTGAAGCCCATAGCTGTGCACTGCTGTGATTGGAAAGTGTGCATTGTGTGATGCCTTTGCAAACACTCCCCACCTTTTACTTCTTTGATTTACACAGAGGTTGAGGACTATGTGAAGTATGATTTGTGTACAGTGATCCAGGGTCTCCATGGATACAAAACTCTGAAGTTGCTCAAATTTAACTTACTGCCATCCCCTACATATTGAAAACACCTCTAGACTCCTCAGAACATCTAATCCGATGACAATACCACCTAAGAACTTGTCATTCTGTGATCTGCACAATGACAGAACAGACTATATACGTTCATCATTTTCCTGCATAGTTCTGATAAATAGCTAATTGAGCAATACCTACAGAATTCATAGATGGCCAGTGAACTGAAGCCACCAACCAAAAGGGGCGAAAAGAAGTGAATTTCAAATGCATCAAGGGCAGGAAGTAATTGAATATAAGGAAGAAAAATATGGAAAGATTGAGAGCTATTCGAAGTTTGAGGTTCAGCTGGGAGATCCAATTTCAGGGATGTAGATCATAATGGGATTCCCACCTCCCCAATCTAAGCTCGGTTGGATCTAGCTGGTAGTGTATTAGGTATTTAGTTAATGAACTGCAGATCTTTGTGTACAGATACCACCCATCATAGGTTTCCAGCAATAGCAAGAGAAGCAGCTACAGCGACAGAGAAGGTTAACTCGGAGATGCATGTAAAACAGCTTTTTCAAAAATCTCAGAGATGTTTGGAAGGAAATTTGCTGGCCTGGAGTGTTTGGTGTATGAGGAGAGGTTTTAGTCAAGCATTTTGATTCAGCTGATACCAGGACATTGTCACTAAGGGGCGAGGCCTCTAGATAGTCAGATTGTATGACAGGAGGGCAACATTTCAAGTTAAACAGTCCCAAACAGAAATCAACAGAGCTACCTCCGATTAAAACAAAGCAAGTATCAGAGATTCATGGAGCATCTTTGCCAGCAGAGTAATCACGGAGAGGTTTCTCTCTTAGTCACAAGAACAAACATTGATAAAGGATAATAGAATGGAATGGCCCTTCTGGCAGGTGACATTTGCCAGTCACTCTGAGCACACTGCCTCCTACTTGCTGCTGCAAGGAGAGCAGAGCATCACTTGCTGGTTTACATGCTCACCATACCTACTTGTCTACTTGACTCAAAAATCTTCTGAGAATAAAAGGCACGGGAGTGTACAGTGAGTTGAGTCGGAATTAGTCTTTTCTTTATACTGTATTTAGGAGGCAAAGGTACTCAATTATCTCAATCAGCTTTGCTAATTTCAAAAAGTTTAAAGGAAAATTACCATTGATTAATCATAGAGCATGTTTACCTTGTGAACCTCAGAACAAACTCAGTTTCTCAGTTCTTGTGAAATATCCATTCTAGATTTAGTCTCTTCTTTCATGTGCCTGTGCTGTTTCCGCAGCAGCCACGGGCACTGTCGTCGGCACAGGGCAGCACCAGGGATGGACATAGGGCAGAAACCCTGCCTAACTCTCTGAGAACCTAGTGTGGCTGAGAAAGTGAGTAATACATATGGAAATAGGTCAGAATGGAAATTTCCAGAACCTTGTTTTTCTCTCTTCACAGGAAACCTACCTACGTGATCACATATACAACTGCATAAACAATTGATTTTCATCTATAAAGATGAAAGTTGTGGTGGCTATTCCTGGTTGCCAAATTGCCTACATCTGGAATGAACTACGCTCCAGAAATGGAGGGCACAACCGTAATCCAGATCTTGAGGCTGGAAAGACACAGGCTTCTGACCCTGATCTTGACAAGGGATGATACACACTTTTGATCCAAATCTTGAGGCATTGTGACCGTAAAATACTTAGGCCCAGGCAAGGTAGTACATGCCTTTAATCCAAGGAGACAGAAGGATCTCTGAGTTCAAGGCCAGCCTGGGACAGAGCAAGTTCCAAATCCAGGGCTGGTGGTACACACCTTAATCTAGGCCATGCCTTCTGCTGGAGGATAATGGAAGGAGGAAGATTCACTCTTCTTTGCTTGCTTGAACTTACTTGCCAGCACCTCTGTTGGAAGCTACTTCTTCAGGATTCTGGCTTATAGAGAAGACCGGCTGAAACACCTAGCCTCTAGGGACTGAGCAACTACTAGATTCCTGGACTGCCCCTCCCATTGTTGGGTTAACTGGACTGCAGACAGCTAAGTCATTCCAATAAATCCCCTTAATATATAGAGACATTCCATAAGTTCTGTGACTCTAGACAACTCTGACTAATACAAAAATAAACCTTCTTAAAAGACATATATGTATGTTATACATTACATAAATCTACAATATAATCTATATAGGAATATAAAAAAGATAAGTGGGCCATTGTTATGAACAGTATCTGTGATGGAAGAATATACATCTCTCAACGTTTGCTGATACTTGTTCAAATTCAGTAATTCACTGAAGATCACTTATTATAAAAATTGAAGACAATAAAAAGGTTTCCATGGAAAAGAGAGTATAAAGTCAGGTAATTTATATATTAAAATAAGCCCAAGAAGTCTGCTGTCTTTTAGGTGACTGAGAAATGATGAACAATTTCAGTTATGTAAGCTACAGGCAAGATATTAAGAAGCATACTTAGTCGCTGAATTGAAAAACATAAAATAACCTTTTCCTAGATAATTGGCTTGCTTCTCTGGAAATCCTAAACCAGCAGAACTCCTAAATGGGAGAAAACTTTAATTATCCACTTTTGAACAGCAATTTTAAACTCAAAGTGCTGTGCCCTGCACGCTGTGACTGAGTCACGCACTTGAAGTGTGCAGGTGTGAGCTGCATCTCCCCTCTAGCCACAGTCCTTCTCCTTCATCTTCCACAGCCGCTGATGCGGCCACAGCTTCTACAGATCCCACTTGTGCACTGTGTTATCCTCAGCTGATTCCTGTATTTCACTTAAGTAGGGAATCCCTAGGCTTGATTTGATCCATATCTCAGTGATGACTATGCATTGTTAAAAGCCAATTGAACAGCACTGCTAGTGATGTAGTGTGTGTGTAGAGACAGATTGGCTTCTCTACATGGAATCCTTAATGTTTTGCTTTCAACTAAATTTTAGACATAAAGGATATCATTACTTAAATTTCACACTTAAGTTTTGTTATATATTAAGCGTATTTTACACTTTTACATTTTAAAGCAGGGAACTAAGACCAAGGATGAGAGGGAGGGCTCGGGGACTCTTAGTCAAATGAACTAGAATAAAAAATTACATTTGTCCCTGAGATAACAGGCCATAGCTAGAGACTGAAGGAGTAAAACATTACATTTGTCTCTGAGATACAAGGCTATAGCCAGAAGTTGAGAGGACAACAGAAAATTCCTCTACCTATAAACTTTCTTAATTTAACCACTGTGTATGGTACACGTGCACACACACACACCTTTAAGTGTGATTCAATTAATGATAGTGAATTACTTCAGATGATTTCTTTGAGAACACAGGCTACAATCTCACTCTGACTATACTCAATTTTATTGTTCATTCTCCCTAGATTTTTCAGTTTTACATTGAGGTATGATTCATACATGTATCCACTCAATGACTTAACAAATGCATTCTTGGTGGTCAGGCCAGTACCATGGATATGTGAACTGTCGCTGGGCACAAGAAAGTGTACTCAGTGGGGCTCTGCATTACAGAAACTCTCTGCTAGCTGCCACTCAGAAAATCCCACAAATGTTCTTTTTTTTTTTTTTTTTAATTTAATTTAATTTTATTTTTTTAATTTACATTCCAAATCACTTCCCCTTTCCCGTTTCCTCCCTCCCCGAAAGTCCCATAAGCCCCCTTCCCTCCCTCTTTTCTCCGTTCAACCCCCTCTCATTACTCTGTCCTGGCGTTCCCCTACATCCAGTCTTTCCAGGACCAGGGGTCTCTCCTTCCATCTTTTTAGAAATCTATTGATATGCTGATTGTGTCTAGGGTATTCTGAGATTCTGGGTCAATATCCCCTTATCAGTGACTTCATACCATGTGTGATCTTTTGTGATTGGGTTACCTCACTAAGGATGATATTTTCAAGTTCTGACCATTTGCCTAGGAATTTCGTGAATTCATTGTTTTTAATTGCAGAGTAGTATTCCATTGTGTAAATATACCACATCTTCTGAATCCATTCCTCCGTTGAGGGACATCTGGGTTATTTCCAGCTTCTGGCTATTATAAATAAGGCTGCTATGAATATAGTGGAGCATGTGTCCTTATTGCATGCAGGTAAAGTCTCTGGGTATATGCCCAGGAGTGGTATAGCCGGATCCTCCGGAAGTGTCATGCCCAGTTTTCTGAGGAGCCGCCAGACTGCTTTCCAGAGTGGTTGTACCAGCCTGCAATTCCACCAGCAGTGGAGGAGTGTTCCTCTTTCTCCACATCCTCGCCAACAACTGCTGTCTCCTGTGTTTTTGATCTTAGCCATCCTGACTGGTGTGAGATGGAATCTCAGGGTTGTTTTGATTTGCATTTCCCTAATGACTAAGGATGATGAACATCTCTTTAGGTGCTTCTCAGCCATTAGATATTCTTCAGGTGAGAACTCTTTGTGGAGCTCTGTACCCCATTTTTTAATAGGGTTACTTGCCTCTCTGGAGTTTAACTTCTTGAGTTCTTTGTATATCTTGGATATTAGCCCTCTGTCGGATGTAAGGTTGGTAAAGATCATTTCCCAGTTAGTTGGTTGCCGCTTTGTCTTTTTGACGGTGTCTTTTGCCTTGCAAAAACTTTGTAATTTAATGAGGTCCCATTTGTCTATTCTTGATCTTAGAGTATAAGCTATTGGAGTTCTGTTCAGGAAATTCTCCCCTGTGCCCATATGCTCAAGGTTCTTCCCTAGTTTCCCTTCTATTAGTTTCAGTGTGTCTGGTTTTATGTGGAGATCTTTGATCCACTTAGAATTGAGCTTAGTGCAAGGAGATAAGGATGGGTCAATTTGCATTCTTCTGCATGTTGACCTCCAGCTGAGCCAGCACCATTTGTTGAAAAGGCTATCTTTTTTCCACTGGATGGTTTTAGCTCCTTTGTCAAAGATCAAGTGACCATAGGAGTGTGGATTCATTTCTGGGTCTTCAATTCTGTTCCATTGATCTACATGTCTGTTACTGTACCAATACCATGCAGTTTTTAACACTATTGCTCTGTAGTACAGCTTGAGGTCCGGGATACTGATTCCCCCAGAGGTTCTTTTACTCTTGAGAATAGTTTTAGCTATTCTGGGTTTTCTGTTATTCCAGATGAATTTTTGAATTGCTCTTTCTAACTCTATGAAGAATTGAGTTGGGATTTTGATGGGGATTGCATTGAATCTGTGTATTACTTTTGGTAAGATGCTCATTTTTACTATATTAATCCTGCCAATCCATGAGCATGGCAGATTTTTCCATCTTCCAAGGTCTTCTTCAATTTCTTTCTTCAGAGACTTGAAGTTCTTGTCATACAGATCTTTCACTTGTTTGGTTAGCGTCACGCCAAGATACTTAATATGGTTTGTGGCTATCGTAAAGGGTATTATTTCTCTTACTTCTTTCTCAGCCTGCTTATCCTTTGAGTATAGGAAGGCTTCTGACTTGCTTGAGTTGATTTTATATCCGGCCACTTTGCTGAAGTCGTTTATCAGCTGTAGGAGTTCTCTGGTGGAGTTCTTTGGGTCGCTTATGTATACTATCATATCGTCTGCAAATAGTGATAGTTTGACTTCTTCCTTTCCAATTTGTATCCCTTTGACCTCTTTTTCTTGTCTAATTGCTCTAGCTAGAACTTCAAGTACTATATTGAAAAGATATGGAGAGAGAGGGCAGCCTTGTCTAGTCCCTGATTTTAGTGGGATTGCTTCAAGTTTCTCTCCGTTTAGATTGATGCTGGCTACTGGTTTGCTGTAAATTGCTTTTACTATGTTTAGATATGGGCCTTGAATTCCTGATCTTTCCAAGACCTTTAGCATGAAAGGATGCTGAATTTTGTCAAATGCTTTCTCAGCATCTAATGAGATGACCATGTGGTTTTTTTCTTTGAGATTGTTTATGTAGTGGATTACATTGATGGATTTCCTTATATTGAACCATCCCTGCATCCCTGGGATGAAGCCTACTTGATCGTGGTGAATGATCGTTTTGATGTGTTCTTGGATTCGGTTGGCAAGAATTTTATTGAGTATTTTTGCATCGATATTCATAAGAGAGATTGGCCTGAGATTCTCTTTCTTTGTCGGATCTTTGTGTGCTTTTGGTATTAGTGTAATTGTGGCTTCATAGAACGAGTTGGGTAGTGTTCCTTCTGTTTCTATTTTGTGGAACAGTTTGAAGAGTATTGGTGTTAGGTCTTCTTTGAAGGTCTGATAGAATTCTGCACTAAAACCATCTGGACCTGTGCTTTTTTTGGTTGGAAGACTTCCAATGACAACTTCTATTTCTTCAGGGGTTATAGGACGGTTTAGATGGTCTATTTGATCCTGATTTAATTTTGGTACTTGGTATCTGTCAAGGAAATTGTCCATTTCCTCAAGATTTTCTAGTTGTGTTGAATACAGGTTTTTGTAGTAGGATCTGATGATTTTTTGAATTTCCTCAGTTTCTGTTGTTATCTCTCCCTTTTCGTTTCTGATTTTATTAATTTGGATACTATCTCTGTGCCCTCTGGTTAGTCTGGCTAAGGGCTTATCTATCTTGTTGATTTTCTCAAAGAACCAACTCCTCGTTTTGTTGATTCTTTGTATGGTTTTATTTGTTTCTACTTGATTGATTTCAGCCCTGAGTTTGATGATTTCCTGCCTTCTACTCCTCTTTGGTGTATTTGCTTCTTTTTGTTCCAGGGCTTTCAGGTGTGCCATTAAGCTGTTAGTGTATGCTGTCTCCCGTTTCTTTTTGGCGGCACTCAGGGCTATGAATTTTCCTCTTAGCACTGCTTTCATTGTGTCCCATAAGTTAGGGTATGTTGTGCCTTCATTTTCATTAACTTTCAAAAAGTCTTTGATTTCTTTCTTTATTTCCACCTTGACCAAGTTATCATTGAGTAGAGCATTGTTCAGCCTCCATGTGTACGTGGGTTTTCTTTTGTTTTTGTTGCCATTGAAGACCACCCTTATTCCATAGTGATCTGATAGGAGGCATGGGATTATTTCTATCTTCTTGTATCTGTTGAGGTCTGATTTGTGACCAATTATATGGTCAATTTTGGAGAAGGTACCATGAGGAGCTGAGAAGAAGGTGTATTCTTTAGCTCTAGGATGAAATGTTCTATATATATCAGTTAGTTCCATTTGGTCCAAGGCTTCAATTAGATTCACTGTGTCCCTGTTTAGTTTCTGCTTTCCTGAACGATCCATTTCAGAGAGCGGGGTGTTGAAGTCACCCACTATTATTGTGTGCGGTGCGATGTGTGCTTTGAGTTTTAGTAAAGTTTCTTTTACGAATGAGGGTGCCCTTGCATTTGGAGCATAGATATTCAGGATTGAGAGTTCTTGATGGTGGATTTTTCCCTTGATCAGTATGTAGTGTCCTTCTGTGTCTTTTTTGATGACTTTGGGTTGAAAATCAATTTTATCCGATATTAGGATGGCTACTCCACCTCGTTTCTTGGGGCCATTTGCTTGTAAAATTGTTTTCCAGCCTTTTACTCTGAGGTAGTGTTTGTCTTTGACACTGAGGTGCGTTTCCTGCATGCAGCAAAAAGCTGGGTCCTGTTTACGTATCCAGTCTGCTAGTCTATGTCTTTTAATTGGGGAATTGAGACCATTGATATTAAGAGAGATTAAGGCATAGTGATTATTGCCATCTGCCATTCTTGACGCTATCTTTATGTTTGAGTGGTTATCTACTTTTGGGTTTGATTCAAGAAGGTTATTATCTCATTTTTTCCAGGGTGTTGTTTCTCTCCCTGTATTGGAGGTTTCCACCTATTATCCGTTGCAGGGCTGGATTTGTGGAAAGATATTGTGAAAATTTGGTTTTATCATGGAATATCTTGGTCTCTCCATCTATGGTGATTGAGAGTTTTGCTGGGTATAGTAGTCTAGGCTGGCATTTGTGCTGTCTTAGTGTCTGCATGAGATCTGCCCAGGATCTTCTGGCTTTCATAGTCTCTGGTGAGAAGTCTGATGTGATTCGGATAGGTCTTCCTTTGTATGTTACTTGGCCCTTTTCTCTTACTGCATTTAGTATTCTTTCTTTGTTTAGAACATTCGGTGTTTTGATTATTATGTGACGGGAGGTATTTCTGTTCTGGTCCAGTCTGTTTGGAGTTCTGTAGGCTTCTTGTATGTTCATCGGCATCTCTCTCTTTAAGTTAGGGAAGTTTTCCTCCATAATTTTGTTGAAGATGTTTACTGGCCCTTTAAGTTGCAAATCTTCACTCTCATCTATACCTATAATCCTTAGGTTTGGTCTTCTCATTGTGTCCTGGATTTCCTGGATGTTTTGGGTTACGCGTTTTTTGCATTTTGCATTTTCTTTGACTGTTGAGTCGATGCTTTCTATGGAATCTTCAGCACCTGAGATTCTTTCTTCCATCTCTTGTATTCTATTGTTGATGTTTGCATCTATGACTCCTGATTTCTTCCCAAGGTTTTCTATCTCCAAAGTTGTCTCCCTTTGTGATTTCTTAGTTGTTTCTACTTCCTTTTTTAGTTCCTGGATGGATTTGCTGCGATCCTTCACTTGTTTGTTTGTATTTTCCTGTATTTCTTTAAGGTATTTTTGCATTACCTCTTTCAGGATTTCTTCCTGATGACCCACGTTCTCCTGCATTTCTCTGAGCGATTTTTGTGTTTCCTCCTCATGGGATTCCATCTGTTGATCCATCGTCTCCTGCATTTCTTTAAGCAGTTCTCGTGTTTCCTTTGTAAGGGCATCTAACCGTTGATTCATTTCTTTAAGCAATTTTTGTGTTGCCTCCTTATGGGCATCCGTCTGTTGACCCATATTCTTCTGCATTTCTTTATGCAAATTTTGTGATTCCTTTGTGAGTGCATCTACCCGTTGATTCATCTCGTTAAGCGATTTTTGTGTTGTCTCCTTGTGCGCCTCCATCTTTTGATCCATGTTCTCCCGCATTTCTCTAAGCGATTTTTGTGTTTCCTTTGTAAGGGCTTCTAACCGTTGATTCATGGTCTCCTGTAACTCTTTATGAGATTTATTTGTGTCCTTCTTGTGATCCTCTAATAGCATCATGAGAAGTGATTTTAAATCCAGATCTTGTCTTTCGGGTGTGGTGGGGTATCCAGGACTTGCTGCTGTTGGAGAGTTGGGTTCGGATGGTCCCACATTACTTTGATTACTGTTAGTAACATTCCTACGTTTGCCTTTTGCCATCTGGATACCTCTGGTGTTAGTTGGTCCTGCTGCCACTGGCTGTTGGTTGGACCTCCTGTGAGCCTGCAAAGCTATTTCTGCCCCCCCTGGATTACCAGGATTCCCCTGGCACCGATTTCTGGGGCCTGCCTGCTCCTGAGTGACTTTGGAGCCCTAATGTGCTTTGCCCCAAGTGATCTTATATTGGGGAGGCCTTGCACATCTAAAGGCTCAGCCTAGTGGATTCCTGGAGCAGAGGTCGCCAAAGGGAGGCTGGCAGGCTCCTGCCCTGTGCAGGGGTGTGTGATCTCTCCTGGGGGGGGGAGGGGGCGTCCCTCTGCCAGGCAGAAGTCCCACAGCAGATCTGGCGCGCTGGTCACTGCAGATCAGCCCAGCACCTGGGAGCAGGTTACACACAAGCTGCCTGAAACCGAAGCGATATTATGCCTGTCTGTCTCTGAGCCTGGTGGTCCCAACTACCTGGTCACTGGAGCAAAGATGGCGGAGGGCACTCTCCGTGGCGCTGCTCACCCTGTGGTCACGATGGCCCGCCGATCTGGCACCCAGACGACCACAGCGCCAACCCGCCCTCGGGCACAGAAGGAAGCCCCAACAGGCCGTGTCCCAAGTGATGTTATATCGGGGGGGGGGGGGGGGAGAGCCTGGGTACCGGTCTCTCCAGCGCAGTCCGCGGGAACAGAGGTCGCGGAAGGGAAGCTGGCGGGCTCCCTCCCTGCGCGGGGTCCCTCCACCAGGCAGAAGGTCCCACCGCGGAACTGGCGCGCTGGTTACTGCAGATCAGCCCAGCACCTGGGAGCAGGTTACACATAAGCTGCCTGAAACCGAAGCGATATTATGCCTGTCTGTCTCTGAGCCTGGCGGTCCCAACTCCACAAATGTTCTTTTAATATTGTTATTGATTTGTGTGTGAGAGCATGGGCCAAGTGTGTGTGTGTGTGTGTGTATCTGCCTGTCTGTCTGTGAGCAGGATGTATGTGTGTGCATGTGTGTATATCTATGTGTATGTGTCTGTCTGTGTCTATCTGTCTGTCTGTATGTGGAATGTACGTGTGTGCATGTGTGTATACCTATGTGTATGTCTGTCTGTGTGTGTGTGTGTCTGTCTGTCTGTGGGATGTATGTGTATGCATGTTTGTGTGTCTGTCTGTGTCTGTCTGTCTGTCTGTGTATGCATGTGTGTATATCTATGTGTGTGTGTCTGTCTGTCTGTGTTTGTCTGTGTGTGGAATGTATGTGTGTGCATGTGTGTATATCTCTGTGTGTGTGTCTGTCAGTCTGTCTGCGTTTGTCTGTGTGTGCAATGTATGTGTGTGCATGTGTGTATATCTATGTGTGTGTCTGTGTTATGTGTATGTGTCTGTCTGTCTGTCTGTGTATATGTCAGTTCTCTGTAGTGTTTTATCATCTCTGATCAGCCTAGAACATAATGGGAGCCTAATAACGTTCCACGTCTAAGTAAACAACCCATGACACTTTGTGCCTCCCTGAACTCTACAGCCCACCTCTTTGAGGTCAGGGGTTCAAGCACATACCTTTTTTTTCCCTGAATGGCTCTGAAAATTTCACTTTAAGTATACAAAAGCTTGAAAGAGAATCAGAAACATTCACATAAGAACATTCACATCAATCCCTATATTAAATGACTATACATAAGTACAAATGTGATACCTTTGGAGTTTGAACAATTACTTTTCTCTTAAGACAGATTTCACTTTGTAGTCCGGGCTATTCTGGAACATACGACATAGCCCAGACTGCCTTCAAACTCAGGGCCTTCCTGCCTCGGCCCCGAGTGCTTGCACTATAGGGCATATGATAGACACCACATCTCTCTTCTCCGATTGCTTTTTAAAATCAGTTTATTTTAGTATACATGTATGAGCACAGCCACACCTGCTCAGCCCCACAGGTCATTCATTTTCCGATTACTTCTAGGGCACAGGCTACATGATTATCAATGAGAGGATTGTAAAGGAGCTCAGTAGCTAGAGTTTATCAAGCACTCATCACCAGGAGGTGACAGGACCTTCCTTGTGGGTGTGAGACACAAGCAGGTGACTTCACTCTCACCTGATGCTTAGAAAAATGACAATAATGTCGCAAGGCTTATTTCAAGGCGACTGGGGAAAGCACATACAAACCGTAGCACGGTGCCTGATAGGGGCTTGACAAACACAAGAGATTTCAATCAAAATAACCATGGCCACGTTATAGATGAAGGAATCATTCCTCCTCGAAATTGATATTCTTCCAAAGCAGGGAGGGTGTTGCTACATGCGGGCACTAGGACTAAGCCAGTCTTTCTGAGTCTAGATTCTTGACAAGGTACGTGTTTCATGATTCAAAACATACACCATAGTTATACAGTATTTCTCTGAACAGATAAAAGTGAATTATTCCATTTTTAATATCTGCCTTAGGGGTCAGGTTTGCCCAATGCATGGCTAACTTCCAGTGTCATCGACTTCTCTGTAAGTCTGGTCAAGTCACTTTCATGTACTTTTAGCCAGTAGTGAACTGGGCACAGCAATGTGCCCTGCTGCTTTCGCTAAACAGTAGTCAGCTGACACACTTAAGCCTCGTTTTTAGCTGCTTGCACGCACAAAGTTGGGAAGCAGATTTAGCTGAGTCAGGGTCAGCTGGTCCTGGGGGGGGCGGGGCGCGGGTAGGGGAAACCCTTTTTGAAAAGTGTTTAGTAGTGAACAAGGATAATTGAAAACATTTCTATGCCATGTGGATGGTGACATCTCTATGCAGGTCTTTTCCAAATCGACCCAACTCTTACATATAATTTACCTTTGGTTTCGTAAGTTTCCGGTTGAGAATATAGGGCATTGTGCTGGATATCTGTCTTCTCTTTGCCCCTGACATCTACTCCGTACCATTCCCCACCATGGGATACTGACCTGCCAAAATCAGCAAGTAAAATACCCTGCACTGGCAAATTCAGCCATGCAGTGCCCAGCACGGAGTGGAGGCTTCCTAAGATCAGAGGAAGGGAGGGGAGGAAGCTGGTGTTTGTGCCCTCCATTCTTCTGGGTTGCCTGGTGTTGGCCCGGCCTTTGCCCTGGAGACTGGCTCTTTCCACACAGGCCTCCTCACACACATCCCCCACAGTTTCAATAGTCTGGCAGCAGGAGATTGTGACCTCACTACCCAGGTATCCCAGTTGCCCTTGTTTATGTCTCTATGTTACTAATGTCCCTTTAGGTTAGCCAACCGTAATGGAGACAACGGATCCCATGATGCACCAGTGCCTGCTCAGGAGAGGCAGAACACAGAACACGGAGCTATTTCCTGTGAAACGTTTCTGAGACAGAGACAAAGATTCCAAACCGCAAAGCACATTAATTGAAATTCCACGTGTCTCAAATTGAAGTTCTTTTTTTTTTTTTTTTTGGTTTTTCGAGACAGGGTTTCTCTGTGTAGCCCTGGCTGGCCTGGAACTCACTCTGTAGACCAGGCTGGCCTCGAACTCAGAAATCCTCCTGCCTCTGCCTCCCAAGTGCTGGGATTAAAGGCGTGCGCCACCATCGCCCGGCCAAATTGAAGTTCTTTAGGGGTGTGGATAATTGTTCATAATCCCCAAGAGGAGGGAATTGTGAGCAGCCTTTCTTAATTTTTTTTCCTCAAAAACAGTTTCTGTGGCAATCAGAAACGAATGAAGGCAGGGTTTTAGGGGTGATGGAAAGGTGCTGAGGAGGAGAGGCAGCTGGGAAGAAGGCTGCCGGGGGACCATGGAGTCCCTTCCTGTGCTGTCTAAAAGAGGTCGGGAGTACAGTGGGGGTGTCAGCTGAGGATTCAACAGACACCATCTCTTCTCCCCTCTCCCTGGCTGTCACTTCTCATCCGAGCCTCTCCCCATCACTCATGACTTCTGGTTCTATTCTGGCCACTTGGCATTTCTGATGAGTGACCAGTCATTTTCAGCAATGAGCTGGAAAGCGGATACTTCGAGATATTCTTTCATCAATCTTTCACTACCTTGTTATTTCTTCAGGGCCTCTGTGCTGTGGTACCAGTGAGAACTGGGTTGTCTTGTCTTTGTCTTTTAGTCATCAAATGATCTCAAATATGCTACAAACTACTTTTTTCTTTTGGGTCAAGTTGGTTAGTAGAGTTTTTGTTGGTGGTCATCTCTATATTTATTGTTGCTTAAGATAGTTTCAGTGCCAGATATCTGAGAGTCAGACATCTGACCACCAGCCAGCTGTACATACTATTTTTATTTTGTTTGATTCAATTTTATTCATTTTACTAATACATATCTCTCTTTCAAAATATGTTGAAACTCTAACTAGATTTAAGCAGCGCTAAGTATTCTCAATATGTCAGAATTTCTCTATTCTCACTTGTGCATGTAAACATGTGTGTGTATATATGTATATATGTGTAGATATATACGTACACCCACACACACACACACACACACACACACACACACATAGTTTAAAAGACATTCAATTCTAAAGTTTCAAACCTGAACAGTTAAAAACTACCGATTTTGTCCCTTCATTGACCTAAGAATATGTATTTAATCTGACCTAGAGATGGGGACAATCTTAGATTAAAGCCAAGTGGGATTGAAGAACATCACTGATAAAATTCTCTCTTTGTGGTCTTCCCAAAAGGCTGTCCCTATCCCTCATTGCAGTGATCAGGCCTCTGTGTATAAAGCAGAGGACGTCCTAGAGAAGTGCCTTATAGTGTACTGATAAGGTAAAGAATTGACAGTCCTCCTATCTGGGTCTAAGCATCTGCTTGCTGCAAATGCTAGATTCTTGTGCTGTGGCTTTATCATTAAGGGACAATAATGGCTTCAGCGTCACAACATAGCTGTCAGGCTGCCCTGGGATACAGCTATACCCAGAAACATAGAGCAGGAACCGTGTGATAGTAGAAGTTTGAGCTGAGAAACAGCCATGGAGAGAATAAGTTTTCTACCTTCTCTGCCCTCAGCCTCCGTCCTGCAGAAGTCTCTCAATGGAATCTGGACGGTGACATTCATAGGACAGACCTCTCAGAGAATAGAAAGGGGACAATTAGCATGGAAGATGGATCTCAGAGCCTGGCTTATCAGACAGTGGCCAGGAAGCTAGTCATTGGTTGGACAAGAGTTGAATCTGCTGGCTGTGCAGCTATCCAACTTTCCGCACTCGATGTTGGCTGAACAGAACTAAAACCGAAGGCTTCCACATCCTGACCTTCTCAGGCAGACATCACAAGGGTCAGCCTGCACTCTCTGACCCTCAAACCTTGGCACACAGGGAAAACACCCTAGACTGCTTTTCATATCTGTTATTTTTGGAAATCTTAGTGGCCAATTTCTACACAATCGGGCCATCTTTAAAAACCTGATCTAATTGAACACTGGGGCTACTGAAGCAACAAATGTGGAAACTTTTTCCTCTGTGTTGGTTTGGTCATGAATCCAAGATGGCAAAGATGTTGAAAAGGAAGAACAGATGCCAAGAAATAGAAAATGGGGAAATAAACTTTGAGAATGAATTCTCCACACATCTCCTGCCATTTTGACTGTTTTCAAAGTAAATGTATGGATAGATCCTTGCCCCAGACAATGTTTGTAAAGATGTCTATAGAGCCATGGAAGATGACTTTTCCCCACTAAAGAGAGGGTGGCTGTGTTTCCTCCCCACTGAGCGACCAGACCAACTCCATCCTGGGTTCGAGAAGCTAACCTAAGTTTGGACTCGAGTTAACCACCAGGTCCGCACCTAGCAATGGTCTCCAGGTCACTCCCTACCAGCCACCCATCAGGAGGAAAGCAGAAGTTACAGCTGTACCGAAAGATATTTACTTATAAAAGTTTGTGGTTTGGCTCCCAGCACCAACCAATCATCTTAAAGGGCAGCAAATTCTGTAAAAGCCCTCCAATCAGATGTTTGCCAAGCTGGACACTCCCTTGCTTGTTTGCCTCAATAAATACTTGAAACTGGGCTCAGGGCTTCACCCTTCTGTCCTGCTGCATCAGTGAGGATGGTGTGGCCAGATCTCTAACTTGAATAAAGACCCTCATGTATATCGCACCAGAGTCAGCTCCTCGGTGGTCTATGGGGGCTCGAGAAACGGCACAACACCGCCACACCCCAAAACTTGATTCCCTAAATTCAGCATCTACTTGATCAGTCAAGCCTTTACGTGTATGTGTGTGTGTGTGTGTGTGTGTGTGTGTGTGTGTGTGTGTTATCTGGCTCTGTTCATATCACCTTACATCATCCTGTGGGAACTAAGGGATCAGGGACTGTCAGAGAAGTGCTGGTGACCTGGCAAAGGCATTGACTCTGAAAAACACTATAATAGATTGAATAATAAGCTGTGCTTTATCTCCAGCCCAGGAGACTGTACCTTTTCTCCAACGTCCTGTGACTGTACATTTGTGTATTCCCAAATTCCATAGACTGAAGATCGAATCTCAACTTTTATATTGTCTGGTGGTAGTAGCTTTGGGAGCTAAGAAATAAGCAGACTAGTGATGTTCCCACCATAGTAGTGCCTGCTACGACTTGAGTGTACACCTCCAAAATCATGTGTGAGGAACTTTATTGCTATGTAAAACTGGAAGAACGCAGGACCCTATGGGAGGCATTTAGGCTGAGAAACTGAAAATTTCACTCTATTTTTTTCTCCTTTTTACCTCATGTCTCCGTAGATAGTCTCCAACTCCCTATGTAGCAGAAAATGACCTTGAACTTCTGATCCTCCTGCTTTCCCCTCCAAATGCCAGGTTTACAGGTAAACTTCACCACACCAGGTTTGGGAACTGAATCCAGGGTCATACATGCTAGGCAAGTATGCTACCAACTGAGTTACACCTCCAGCCCTAAGAGCTACACTGTTGTGAGTGGATTAATGTTGTTTATAAAAGAACTCGGGGATATGGGTTTGCTCCGGCTCCGGCTCCGGCTCCGGCTCCGGCTCTGGTTCCCACTCCCTCTCTGGCTCCCTCTCTGGCTCTCTCTCTGGCCTTCGCCTGTCTTTACTGAACTTCCAGAACTATGAGATGTACACGCCCACTCCTTAAGCCGTCCAGTCTATGGTGTATGTCACAGTGGCCTTAGGTAACCAAGAGGCGGCATCGGCGTCATAGCAGCTGGTCAGGATGTAAATAAGGTACAATCTCAAACTGATCTTGGTGCTTGTGAGTACTTCTAGCTAGTTTAATGATCAAGACTCTTTCAATAATGACTGGTACAACAGGCATGCCTATGGGAGTGGGGTTTATGTATGTGGGAGTTTTTCTTGCATTTATATCTGCACAGCACATGCATCAGGGCTCATGGAGGCCACAAGACAGTGTTGGATTCCCCTGGGACTAAAGTCTCCAGGTGGGTGCAGTGAATTGAACCTGGATCCGCCGGAAGAGCAACAAATGCCCCCAAACACAGAAACATCTCTCCAGCCACATCAAATTTAAAAATATATTTTTAAATATTATATTTTATTTATGTATTTATTACTTAATTATTTTATTATTTTTCAAAAATATTTACATATTTCACTATTATTTAATTATTATTGTATTTATTTTAAATATTATATTAAAAATATAAGAAAATATAAGGTATCTTGACTAACCAACTATAAAAGTCCATATAAAGTTTCATAACTAAGCCGGGCAGTGGTGGCACATGCCTTTAGTCCTAGCACTAGGGAGGCAAAGGCAGGCAGATTTCTGAGTTTGAGGCCAGCCTGGTCTACAGAGTGAGTTCCAGGACAGCCAGGGCTATACAGACAAACCCTGTCTCAAAAAACCAAAAAAAAAAAAAAAAGTTTCATGACTGAGATAATCCATTAGCTTCATACATTATAGCATGTTCAGCATGCCATATTCTTCACACATACACACACACACACACACACAGAAATCTACAAACATGTAAACCATACAAATACACAGGTATACAGTGCCTACAAGACTAAATTGATTGTGTCCTAGAATCAACTAGGACCTTGCACGTGTCAGAAAAGCATTTTTGCTTTGTAATAACATCTCTACACATGAACAAGGATATTTTTGAATGCGTCTATTGTATGCTGACCTTAGTTTTCTTATTCTCCTTCCTCTGCCTCCTGTGTGCCATGCTACCAGGCATACACCATCATGCCCAGCTACCTTTTTTATTTTTTAATTAGAAAGCGTCACAGAGCAGCGGTAAACGTGCTGTCTCTCAGAATAGTTGCAAACAAGGGCTGCAGGTTCTGTCTGTATCCACACAGCGTGGTCTGGCTTGGTGGAGCCTTCAAGCTTCCTCGGGTCCCACCACTCTGCCTTTCTCATGCCCATCCCTTCAGCAGCACTTGTGACAACTAGGGCTTAGCACCCTGAGGAAGTTTTAAACACAAGGAATTTCTGGGTTTTAAACAATCGGGTTTAGCAAAGCTTCAACCTGAAGGCAAGGCTGCAGGCTGCGTAAAGAAAGACAGGCACTGCTCTCCAGTTCAGTCTGTTCCCCGTATCACCCTTGTGTGAAAGAAGTCAACCAAGAGGCAAGAGTTAGAGGGCTTCCAGCAGAACATCAACTCCTCCTACACCAAAGTTAGCAACGGAGAGCCTAAAATTATACTTCAATATTTACACAAGCACTTACATAGCCATTATTCTTTTATACAATTATGGTCAGTTTTCCCAACCCTAAAGAAAAATTAAGATAATAACTTTATATATGAAAGGGCTCTGTGGTACCCTGAAATACTGTATTCTTATGGCTAAAAGGAAGAGGAAATAATAAACAGAAATATAGTAATGCAGAAAATAAAACCAGCGGACTGAAGACACCAGCCAAAATTGTTTTGTGTTGTTCGGGACCCAGAGAGGCGGCGCGGCCATTAAGACTCTGTCCTTTACTTGCAGAGGATGGGGGCTTGGTACCCACACTGCACACTGAAGTGTGTGGATCCTAAGACACTGTAACTCCAGTTCTGTGGGATTTGATGCTCTCTTTTGCTTTCTATGGGCCCTGGAACTGGAGTTACAGATGGTTGAGTTGCCATGTGGGTGCTGAGAACCATATCTGGGTCCTTTGCAAGAGCAGTAAGTGCTCCTAACCCTCTGACCTCCGTGAGAACCAGACGCAGTGAGTATGCACACATTCAGGCATTTGTACACATACACATAAACAGATAAATCCTAAAATTATAAAAAAAAAAGGAAGCTTAAAGAATACATGTGAACCTTAGAGTATTGAATGTGCAGGCCTTTATTTCTACTGTTGGAAAACACGAGGAAGTGGCTTATAGTCTATATCTATTCTCTACTTTATCTCAGACAACTAGTTCAGGTTTTTTCTTAGATATATTCTTTATTTACATTATAAATGTTGTTCCCCCTTCCTGTTCCCTCCCCCCAGAAATCCCCTAACCCATCTCCTCTCCCCCTGTTCCCCAATCAACCCTCTCCCACTTCCCTGTCCTGGTATTCCCCTACACTGCAGCATCAAGCATTTTCAGGACCAGGGGCCTCTCCTCCCTTTGGTGTCGAACAAGGCCATCCTCTGCTGCCTATGCGTCTAGAGCCATGGGTCTCTCCATGTGTACTCTTTGGTTGATGGTTTTGTCCCTGGGAGCTCTGGGAGTACTGGGTGACTCATATTGTTGTTCCTCCTATGACGCTACAATAGGTTAGCCCTTCTTAAAACTTGAAGTAGCACTCACGTTTTATAGGCCCAAGTCTATACACAATTTCCAGATGCAGAGGTCAACTCCAGGCAAAGCCCCTGAAAAACACATCCTCCCATATGGATCCAGCTTCCAGCCAGCTTTGTGTAAAATTTCCAGGCCTGGTCAACTCCTCTCTTGCTTCACAGAACCTTAGGGAACTTTATGGATTAATTGAAAAATTATCACCATGGATTCTAGAAAAAAATGGTTGATCTCTGATTCACAGGTTGCAGGCCACTTAGTCCCCAGTGAGAGGTTCCTGGGATAGAAGTCAGCCTGTTCTCTTTTTGACTTTGTCCATTGCTGTCACTAATGAGACAGGTGTCTTCAGAGCAATGCCAGTGAGCTCACATACAAACATGACCTTACTCATCTTTAAAGCACATTTGGGCATTTCTCTGATGGCTCTAAGACTCTGAGTTTTAAGCACTACTCATTCATGCTTAATATATTTCTGGTGGCTCCCAAACTAGATTTTAGCCAACCATTGGAGGCTATTTTTGGTTCATTGGACCATTAATTCCAAGTCCAAAACGAAATCCTGTGAGAGAATAGATCAAAAATGTGTCCTTTAAGTTACACAAAGAACCGGAAATTCCCTACAGGAAATTAATATTCTAATTATAAACTTTCTGGTTGAGAAAGTTTTCAGAAGCTTTGTCTCTTTTGTGGAGTCTAAAACCTTTGGTTTAGCTTCATTTCATTTTCTCCCATTCAAAACATATGGGAATATTCCCAAAACATCAGAGCAGCTGGCCCTTTCAAAATCAACTGTTCTGATGCTCTTGACACTGCAGAAGAAGAAATCCATCCCACTGCCCAAACAGCCATGATCATTTCCGAACGATGTGGCACTGTTCAGGGTGGAATGTTTTCCTGCCTAAATTACAGCTTTGATGCTATACTGAAAAGAGAGGTCGACCACAGTTTATAACTGAGTGTAGTAGTGCCTCTCCCCTTTTCTGTCCAATTTAGCACATTTAAATGTTTGAAAACATCGAGGAGATTATCACGTAGCCCAGGTGCTCACACTATCATGGCTTTCTCAGATTACCTTTAAGACTGATATTCTATTAAAGGCATAGCCTTTCTGCAAGCTACTTCATGTATGTGCTCCCAGTACTTCCTGCAGAATATAGTAAGATAAGAGTGCATGCTAGAAGTGAAGGAAAAGGAGATAATTTAGGCTACCACCAAATGCATTCAGAGTTCAAAATCCTAAATCATGTCTGACCTTGCGAGTAAAGCTGTAGATTAACATTCTGGCCTAAGGCATTTTGGTCTCGTAGCTATAGGACCACATCAAATCTCAAACGTTCTCTTAATCACTTAACTTCCCTGCACAAAGTTGACAAACTTCCCAAGTGCAGTGTCTGCAGTTCAACATGGAAGCTACAAAAGAAATTAGAGATTTGAGAATAATGACTCTACATGGGAAGTCCTGTTCCATAATGCCAGCAAGAGTGTTGGACAGAATAAAACAGTACATAAATTGTATATGTCCACCTAATTAACATAATCCAGAGTATGCCAAAATGCTTACTACTAATCAGAAAATTTCTTATCAGATTTACTAGTCTAATTTGATAACAAATCTTAGGCCATTTTCTTGGGTGAGCCACATAAGCCAACTTGCAAGGAAAATAACTACTTTTCGGTTCCTGTTATATAGCTGAAAAATTTGAGTACTTCACAGACATGACTTGCTTTAAAAAGACTTATTCTTCTATTCCTCTCCCTAGGGCTCCCTGCCCTCGTGACCCTCCTTTCCTTTCTTGATTTCTGCACTTTCTCCTTGCTGAAGAGAGTATGTACTTCAGGCACAGTCCTTGGAATATTCAAGCAGGATCTGACCTGAACGTCCTATCTCTGGGGAGTTTTTCTTATATTAGCTTTGAGAATACCAAAAGGTTCTACTCAAGCTGCAATGGGAGAGAAGCAATCAATAACACAACCCTACCTGTGGTAACTGTGATTCACAATAATGACTCTCATGGCAAAACAGCCTTCGTTGTGCAACAGTAGTGCTTATATCTTGGCAGTAACCCACAGCTCTCCAGTTGGGCTTAAGGTTCATTCAACAGTAGGGAAATCATGCTTGGTACTTGAAACCTAGCCAACTGCCAACCACCAACTACCTAAGGCCAATGAAGAAATGAATCTTAGAGGAGAAACCTCCTACGACAGCTTTACTAGACCAATATAATTCCTAACTGCATTCTAAATACTTGCACTACAAATAAAATCTGTCCTCACCTCTCATGAAAGAAGCTTCCCTTTGCAGCAGAGACTATCACAGAAAACCACAGCTGGTCACAATGTATGGCTGGAGGCCCAGCCCCAGTGGAGGCATCTACAGCATACGTTCTGCAGCTGAGGCTCAGGAAAGTCAAAGAAGAAGAGATGGAAAGATTGTCATAGCCAGAGGAATGGGAAGTCTACTGTGGGATTGTATGTCCTAGAAATGACAGAAGCTACACCCACAAAACCCAAATAATGACAACACTAGGGGAAGGAAGAAATCTCCACGGGCCCCAGCCCAAGACAGAAAAGAATAGGCAACTAAAACTGTCTCTGAAAGAGACAGAATTAGTCTTTCCCAAGGATAAAGCCCCTAATTGTTTAGCCAATACCAACTGGCCAGCTCTGAAACCATATACATACAGTTAACTCTAAATAGCAGTTTGTGCTTATATAATAATATATGTATAACAACAATAATAAAAGAAAAAGAGACCATGAATTTGAGATGGAGCCAGGGGAGGGAATGAAAGGACCTGGAGGAAGGGGACATCAGAGGGTTTGAGGGAGGGGAGGGAAACATAAGTGATGTCATTGTTAACTTTTAGTTAACATTTAAAAGTTATTTTGAACTTTACCTGCATGCAATAAGGACACATGCTCCACTATATTCATAGCAGCCTTATTTATAATAGCCAGAAGCTGGAAAGAACCCAGATGTCCCTCAACGGAGGAATGGATTCAGAAGATGTGGTATATTTACACAATGGAATACTACTCTGCAATTAAAAACAATGAATTCACGAAATTCCTAGGCAAATGGTCAGAACTTGAAAATATCATCCTTAGTGAGGTAACCCAATCACAAAAGATCACACATGGTATGAAGTCACTGATAAGGGGATATTGACCCAGAATCTCAGAATACCCTAGACACAATCAGCATATCAATAGATTTCTAAAAAGATGGAAGGAGAGACCCCTGGTCCTGGAAAGACTGGATGTAGGGGAACGCCAGGACAGAGTAATGAGAGGGGGTTGAACGGAGAAAAGAGGGAGGGAAGGGGGCTTATGGGACTTTCGGGGAGGGAGGAAACGGGAAAGGGGAAGTGATTTGGAATGTAAATTAAAAAAATAAAATAAAATTAAATTAAAAAAAAAAAAAAAAAAAAAAAAGTTATTTTGAAACGCTCATGGTCTTATGTGAATGTGCAAGTGTCCTCAGGTCTTGTATGCTCACCAGGCATGTGTCCGATACCTGCAGAGTCGAGAGGACAGTGTCAGATCACCCTAAACTGGAGTTACAGATAGTTCTAAGCTGGCATGTGGGTGATGGGTATTGAACCCAGGTCCTCTGCAAGAGTGGTATACACTCTTCTGCCATCTCTCCAGCCCAGGTGACACACTTCTGACTGGTAAGTGGATGATTGGCAAGAGAAGCAGGAAAGAGAAGGCTTCTCCTTCCAGGACCGCACATCTAATTCCAGAGGACACAGTTCTTATCCTGGTGAGTCAGGTTCTCGGCCCCTTTCCATTTCTCCCATATGCAATGTATGTATTAGTGTCCTAGGGCTACAGCAAGAAATACCACACACTGGGTTGCTTAAGCTATGGAAATGTATTCCTTCACAGCTCTGAGAAATTGATCCAAGATCAAGATATCCGCTGGTGTAACTTCTCCTGGGGCTCGCATGCTGGCTTGCAGATGGTCACCTCTAACTGTGTGCTTATGTGGCCATTTTCCTTGGTGTCTTTCTAGTGTTCTCTTGTCTTTGTGTAAGAATGCAATGGGTTGGACTAGGCCACACATGAACAGACTCCTTTTAACTTTGTTACTTACAAATAGTGTTACACTCTGAACTTCAATTACTGTGCACAGGACATTTTGGTGTCTTCCTTCTCCAATGACATATAAATCTTCAATATGTCCCAACACCCAAAATAACTGACTCCCTACATCCTGTTACATTTTTAAAGTATTCATTATTATTATTATGATGATATGATGGTTATTATTGATATAATAATATAATTACAGTATTTCTCAGATTCCACTCCCCCATCCAAACTCTGATTGACAGTTTGTTTTATTTTTTTTAAAGGTCTTATGTAGATCAGATTGACCTCAAACTCCCAATGTAGCCCAGGATGACCCTGAACTCCTCATCCTCCTGCTTCAACCCTCCCAAATGCTGGGATATTTTGATCATGCTGCTTCTCTTTTTAAACTTCTCTAAAAATGCCCACATATAAAAAATAATTGTGTTTTTTAAAAATAAGTGTTTAGAATGTCTATTTTCAAATTAAATATTTCTGTATTTGTCTTACTCAGGGTTTCTATTGCCATATAAAACATTGTGACCAAGAAGCAAGCTGTGGAGGAAAGGGTTTATTCAGCTTACACTTCCACATTGCTGTTCATCACTGAAGGAAGTCAGGAAAGGAACTCACACAGGGCAGGAGCTGATGCAGAGGCCATGGAGGGATGTTTCTTACTGGATTGCTTCTCCTGGCTTGTTCAGCCTGCTTTCTTATAGAACCCAGGACCACCAGCCCAGGGATGGCACCACCCATAATGGGCCTTCCCCCCTTGATCACTAATTGAGAAAATGCCTTACCGCTGGACCTCATGGAGGCATTTCCTCAACAGAAGCTCCTTTCTCTGTGTAACTCCAGTTTGTATCAAGTTGACACACAAAACCAGCCAGTATAGTATCCTAACCTAATATTTCGTTGAGTTGGATATTAAGTAGGACTCACTTAATTTGCTCAGCACCCAAAAAGGCTGAGAATCATAAGAGGATGAAAGCCCTGTCTAGATTTCAAGAGACGATGTTCAATCACTTAAAAGAGTGGATGAGGAGATGGGAAAACAGTTTATCCCAGGGCTAGGAAGGTTTACTCCCAGTTTTGGAAAAGGCTTAAATCTGCTAGTTTGGAAGGATGGTAGAGTTGCCCTCATTCCAAGAAGAGATGTGTCCCAACCCATGGCAACTGAGACCAGCCTATAGACGCTTTCAGATAGCTCACAGATAGATAGAGAGAGAGAGAGAGAGAGAGAGAGAGAGAGAGAGAGAGAGAGAGAGAGAGAGAGAGAGAGAGAGAGAGAGAGTGTGTTGGGGCCTTCTGTTCTGTGCACAGCAAACATTTCTGATTAAGGAGATAAAATCTGATATTCATTTTGTCCAGAGAGACAAAAAAAGGAGAGAGGTGAGCCAGAAATGCCTTGAGAGGATTCCCATCTGAAAGGCCAAGAGGGTTAAAGAAACAGGGCAGAGGGAAACAGAAGAGCTAAGGCAGGGTACAGTGAGTGACCAGCTGAAAGGAGCAAGACAGACACCAGTCAAGTCATCCAGAGAATCAGGATTGCTCTTGTGAACTGAGAATATGGACCTCCAAGAGCATCTCAAAAGCACCCCATGAGTAAGTTCCCTACAGAGCGTTTCTTCTACAGTTTTGGTTTTGGTTATTTATTTTAAACCCTTGAATAAGGGTGGAAAAAGTTCCTTTTATTGTTTGGTTCTCTTTTAAGGCAAAATTTTCCCAGCAAAATAGCCCTGAAGACAAAGGCTTCCTTTGAGACGCACTGTCTGTGAGGTGGTTTATTTTAAGCCGTGATATTATGATATTAGCAGGCTGTTACTCAGCGCTGCATGGGTGAATGTGTCTGTGTCATGGCAGACACAAAGCAACAGTCTGTTTGCCCCTCATCTCCTCTCTCTGTCCTCTTTATGCTCAGGAAGTCTGAGTGCATGGCCCACCACAAAGACCTAATGCAATGGAATTTCAGTCTCCAAAATGCTGTACGGATCCCAGGCATCTGTGGCTCAGTGACTGGAAGACACGCCACAGGAAAACATTCGCAGATTGTCTGAGCAATAGGTCTGGAGGATGAAGCTCTTGGTATCCATGATTAGGTTGAAAATGAAATCTCACCAGCAAAGAGTTGACAAAATTTTGTATCTTCTGAAGAAAAAACAAAACAAAACATATGCAAGTGACCTTGAACTTTCGTCTCTCTCCAAAGGCAGCCTCTGTTTTCCACGATGCTGGATTTTATTCTTTTAATCTAACAAACATGTACCTCTCAGCTGCCAACATTCAAAAGTAATAGATTTTGTTTCATCTCATTACAAATGTGACAAAAATAATCACAACATTGTTTTATGAAAGAAACAAACATTTTTAACTAAGTATAGTATTTAACGATGACGATGTCACTATACAATGTAGCTGTTCAGAGTAAGGATTTTAAAACATATGGCACCAAAGGACCTTGAGATGCTACTATTCTTTGACCCAAGAACTATATGTTTAGAAACCTGACATAATATAATAAATATTCATGTCAGTAATATGTGTGATATTCATAATATCAAAGAATGACTAAATAAGTCAGGGTACTACATAGAATATCATATCTAGTTATTAAAGTGTTTGAAGACTAATAACTAAAAAAAAAGCATGAATAGCCTATATATCAAGCAGCTTAAGTGTTTAGCATCTATGGACTCCTTTAATCCTTATATCAACATCATTTGACAAAAGCAATATTATTTTCTATTTTATGAGTTTGTTGGTTATGATTCTGACAACTTCTTAGAGAAAAGCTGAACCAGATCCCCTGACGGGTTCATTTCAATCTGTAGAATTTAAAATACAAATCACATTGATGCCTTTCCACCAACTCCTGGATGTTTTCTCATTGTCTTTGGCACCCTTGTAGCTTATCCAAGTGTTACCTTCATATTCATTTTCATATGATATTTTCTGTCCAAGACACCCCACCCCCTTAAGGATAGCAGTCCTACAGGATAGAAGACTACCTTCACCAGGATTGGCTTAGCTTAACTAATGACTTCTTCAGGAGGCCCTACTACTGCTTGAGTAGGTGACAGAAATTAGCATCAACTACATAGGGCTGGTTTCTCTGGCATGTAGGATAGTTATGGGATCACAGAGGCTTCCACCCAGATTCTACAGGAAAGCATGTGTGTGAGTCCAGGGTTGAAATTCCTGCAGAGCCTCTAAGAGTACTCTTCCTGAAACTGTGAAGGTGGCCCCTAAGTTGAAACACAGACTCCAGGATGTCAGAGATATGATGAGGAACTTGGACCATTCAACAAGAAACACATGCTAGTGAAGCTAGCCCCAGGGAAAGCCTTTCAGGATGCTTACAAAACAAACTAACAAAAATGTTAGCATCTTAGTTTCTAGACTTAAATGGGGTCATAGTTAGGTAACTATTGCAAGAACTTCACACCCTTTGTGATTGGTTTCCATTGCTTATCATGTAATAAAAGCAAGAAATCAAGTATTCTAAGTAAATCACATTCAGAAGACTCTGTGAAAAACCAGTAGCCAGGAGTTGAAAAATAATGACAATTTTCAGTCGCATGGCCCAAGTTATTATCCCATTAGTGAGAAAAGTAATTCTCTGTGCTCATTCTGTAACAAACCACAAATAAAATGCAGCTTATATCCATTCAGGCTGCCCTGCCTCATGGTGTGGGTGGCAGTCACCACTACCCTGAACAAGCACGAGATGAAGAGATGGAGAAGAGAGAAGATAGAGTTGTGTGTGCACTGTGCAGAGAGGCGGAGCTGGAAGCAGACAGCAGTGCCAGGTGAGAAAGGACTCTGTGTACATATCGTTATTGCCCAGTAGGGTTGCAGGGGTGGTGCACCACAGCCTGCAGCTCACACAGATGCAGATTCAGCATGAGAAAACACCGCCTGGCTGCAGGATCACCCTGACTCTGGGGAAGTAGACCAAGATGAGGGATGGTTCACTTTCTAGATTGGACCTCCTCAAAGGACCATGATGGTCCTGATGCCACCAGAGGCTGAGTTGATATCTATGGTTTAAGCTGCTAGCAGAGGCCACCGTGAAGTGTAAGATCCGTGAGGGTATACTCAGTCTGTGCTGCTGACTGAAGCCATGAGGATCTCCATGGGCTTTGCTGCATCAGAGACCATGTTGAAGTGAGTGGCCTATGCAGCCATCTGGGACTGTGCTGATGTCCCTGGGACATGCTGTCCCTGAGGGTCATAAGTGGTTCAGTGGTCCTGATACTACTGGGTGTTGCAGGGTATTTGATCACACTATGAGATTGTGTACTGGAAAAAAACTGTTTCTTGTTGTGGTGTGGCTCAGTCTTAGAACACATCTGTCATCCAAGAGCTTACTGTCTACTGAAAACAAGATTTAATAAAGTCAACCATAGGTCAGGAGGATGACCTGGAACCACTTGACTGGGAATGAACATAGGAAAAAAAATTTACATAGAGAGTGGGAGACGGCCAGGAGGATGGATAGAGAAGATGCACAGGAAGTAGGAAGGAGGGACAACCAGTTGGAAGAGTTTTTAAGACAGCGTGGAAGAGAACAGGCTCTTTCCTTCCAGAATGTCAGTTGAAGAGGAAGGTCAGCTGGGTGGTTTCTCTGCCGCTCTGAGCTAGTAGGCTTTTACCCCAGCACCTGGCTTCATTTGGTAAAATCGAATGATTAGGATATATATATATATATATATATATATATATATGTATACATACATATATATGTGTGTGTGTATGTGTGTGTATGTATATTTATATACATATATATATGTATATATATACAGAAGACTGTGACGGTGTCTGTGGTCCATGTTATTACATGGCTGGGCTGATGTCCCTGAGCCATGCCCCCACTGTGGGTCAGTGGACCTGATTTGGCCAGGGGGTTGGGTTGATGTCTGTGGCCCATGATACTATCTAATGCCATGTGGATGTCTGTGATCTATGGCACAGCCTGACTGTGGTCGCTGTTACGGCCAGGACCTAGAACACAGACATCCACACGGCCTGAAGCCATGTTGTTGTCTATGAGCTGTACTGCTGCTGAGGACCAGCCTGCTGAGAGTGGCCGTGCTGTGACGTGGACCACAGATGTGTTCACTCTGCCATTCTGTGCTACGGACCACACCTGAGACAATGAGAATGAAAAAGGAGTATCCTGAGGATGATTTCACCCCACGGGCCCCCACTTAAAATTGTCTTAGAACCCAGGGTCCACTAGACCCTCTTTGAAAACTGTTGATCTAGGGTGTCGACCGGAGTAAGTACCTGTATCAGTCACTTTTCTATGGCTGTGATAAAACACCCTGACCAAGGCAACTCCCAGAAGGAGCTGCGCTTACAGTTCCAAGGATGGTAGGGTTTGTTGTGCGGAGAAGCAAGATGGGCTTGTGGAGTCGCAGGCTTGGTGACTGAAGTGGGAAGCAAAGAGCTCACATCCTGAGCTGCAGCCATGAAGCCTCGAGCAAGCTAAAAACAGCAGAGGTCTTCAGACTTTCAAAGCCTGTCCCTAGTGACATATTTCCTCCAGCAAGGATGTCTCTCCCAAATCTTCCCATGTGGCATCAACGAGGGACTAGTACTCAAGTGCCACAGACTATAGGGGGCGCCGCTTTCAAACCTCCATGGCACCTACATTAGAACAGATGAGAAAATCACTGGAGGGTAGAATTTTCAGATGGTGAGAACTGAGAGGATGGAAATCAAACAGTGGTAGGAATTGCACCAACATCTAAAAATCTTCAGGATGGAGGGAAGCAGGCCACGGGCAGCATGAAGAGTGAAGGACAAAGTCTTCCTTTTGAAGTTGTGAAACTTGAACAAGTCAAGTAGCATCCTGATTAAGAAAAGTCGGGAGAACTGGTTAACAACTCTTCACAGAGCCTCGAATACCATTCCAAAAAAAAATGAACCACTCCTGCTCCCTCCTTGGTATGACGTCAGCTCCTCTATAGTTAATGCATAGTAATGAATTGCAATTACTTTATTACCAGCCAATCCAGATGATGCTAGCCAGTCCAGCATTCATTGTCTTGAGACTCTGTAAACCCTCTCCCATGGTACAACAAGCCAGTATTAGAGGCATTAGAATCCTGAGAAACAGCCAATAGTTTATGACATCTAGAAAGTGATTGACACCTCTGGTTTTATTCTTTGCCAGTTATTAGTAGCAAAGGTCAGGAAACAACAATAGGTCAATGGAAACTTCAAACGGGCTTACGTCTCTCTTTTATAGGCAAACGAGACCCCGTGTCCCAGGAATGTGCTGATCAGAAATCAAAGTGACATCTTTGAGCTACAGAGACAGAAAACTGGGAACTTCAAGTCTACCCCTGGTGCCAGGTTTAGGAAGGTTTAAAAATAAATCACATCTAAGTCGCAGGTCTAAACTTCAAAAAGCAATTATCCTTGCTCAGGCCTGGCATTTCAGAAAAGAGCTAAGGGCAGCTTGGGGAGGAAGAGATTGGAACAAATGAGAAGTGTCCAGAGACCCCCTGCTTTTGCCAGTGAGAACATTACTTAGCAACCAGAAGAACGATTTGTCAAGCTGATGTTCACGTTCCCAGAATAATTAATTTTCGTCCTCATCACTAAGCTTGAAGAATTAGAAAGTACATGGAGAAGCAGAACGTTGTACATGTTCTTGGGTGAAAACTAAGGAGCCCCTTGACAATGTTGGTATTACTTAACACTCCCTGACCAGCCAGCAATGGGCGGGGCATTTTCCATGGCAGTGTGGCGATGTGCCACAGAGCCTGGGCAAAGGTAGAACAAGCAGGCATCCCCGGGATCCATCGGGACTGCTGTCTGCCTGCATCAAGCAGCAACTTAGATTCTGTTGTTTGGGAAACATTTTGGCAGCTGCTGTTCTGCCATAAAGCAAACTCAGCAACGGCTCGATAGATTGCATGCCTCTGGGATATCTTCACTGACTCAGGATGCTTGTGAGAGGGTGTCAGAGCTCAGGTGAGAATCTGACGATTTCAAAATGTGCAAGCCTGCATCTAACCCCCATCCCATCCCATTCCCCCTTCACCCACCTATCCTACCCTGCTCCGAGCTTGCCGCCTCACTGCAGTATTTTGTAGGGATGAAAAGAAATTATTTCTTTTATCCAAACAGGAGGAAGGAAAGAAAACATGCGAGAAGGTTTGTGGGTAACAGAAATCAAAGGATATTGCCAGCTATTACATCCATGTTCTATATGAACTCCTGTGTGCTCCCAAGTGTGCTGTGTGAAGTCGCCTCCTCTCTGCTGGCAGTCTCACAGTGTGTAAGGAATTTCTGCTTCTGACTTTGGTATAACAGACTACCTAAAGTGTCTCACAGATGAGAGCACCACATGCCGATTCAGTCAGGAGGGGGAAACAGTATCTGATGCAGTCAGGAGGGGGAAACAGTATCTGATGCAGTCAGGAGGGGAAACAGTGTCTGATGCAGTCAGGAGGGGGAAACAGTGTCAGAGTACAAGCACAGTCAAGCTCAAATCTACCCAATGAATGTGCTTCAGACTTCTCTCCAGAAGTTCAGAGAAAGCAACCTCCCAGTGTGCTTGCTACTCCATATGAACACAGAATCAAATGACAAATGTGGAAGTTCCTTTTCATCTATGCTACTCTCTCCGTTTTAAGCTAGTGTTTTGGCCAAAGTATGGCTAGTGGCCCACTGGTGCAGTGCGCATAGCCACGCCCCTTCAAACAGACTCTAAAAGTCCCTCAGCTGCCAAGCTCATCCAGCTCCCTGCACCTAACTTCCAATACATCACCTTAATTCTCTCTTAATTCGTAAGATGAAGAATTGAAGATCAATTGATGGCTAAAGGCTTCCTCTACAAAGGTAGCACGCTGTGGTCACTGAAACTAGATTTGCTTTGAGTTCCATTCACCTCGACTCCAGTGGTTCTTTGAGAGAAGTGTGTTATGGTTTGGATATGAAATGTTCCTAAAGATCCATGTGCTGACAGCTTGCTCCCCAGTTGGTAACACTCTTCAATAGTGAACAGATCGAGACAGTGCTAACTCCACTGATGATTAGCACATTGATGGGTTCATGAGTGGATAGGCTCTTCGGAGGCAGAGTATGGTCAGAGTGGGTCCCTGAGCGTGGATATTTGAAGGACATATTCTTGTCTCCAAGACTTTCTTCCCTCTCCTCTCCTCTCTCCTCTCCTCTCCTTTCCTCTCCTCTCTCCTCTCCTCTCCTCCCCTTTCCCTTCCTCCTTCTTCTTCATCCCCCTTTTCTTTTTCTCCTTTAATCTCCTCTCTCTTTGTCTCCCTCCCCCTTTAATCTCCTCCCCCTTAACCTCCCCCCTTTTAATCTCCTCCCCCCTTTAATCTCCTCTCCCTTTTCCTCCTCCTACTTATTCCTTTCTCTTCCCACTCCGCCATTTTCCCAGGTGGCCATGAGGAGTGTACATCCATACATTTCCTCCCCTATGTTCAACCTTACCTCAGGCCTAAAGCAACAGAGTTAGCCAAGTTTGGATTACCACCTTTAAAACCACATGTCATAGAAATCTGCTCACAAGTCATTTCCTCTTATTGTGTCACCCCTACAGAACACTGACTGGCACAGATCTACTTATGGGAACGTTTCCATAAAATATTTGGATCACATGACTGTTAATTGTTAAACAAGTTATTTTATCTATTATATTTATATCAAGTTCACAACTCTAGATTTGGTTCTGACGTTAACCATATTTAAATGATGGTGTTTTAGATAGCCTTACTAATTCAAATTAACTTTTTGTTGCAGGAAAAAAAATACATCGCGTCAATGTGGACCTCCCCCCAAAAAAATAAGTAATGCCTCAAACCATGAGCTACTCAAGCATCAAAGACAAAATCAAATCTAGATTTTATTCTAGATTTAAATAAAATGAATAATATGGATCTTTGATGTTTAGGAAATGAATAGGGAAGAGAGATTCAGCCCTCATCAGCCAAAATGCTTTGTCCAGCCTAGTAGAGAACTCTCAGCGTTCGTGATTTTTGTGACCGTTCCAATTTCTTTCCGTATCTGTTATCTCGCTTCTTTTCCACCACAGTCACGTGACATCAGGTCAGCGCAGACAGTTGTTTCCATTACATATGACAGACAAGACTGAGGCAAAGATTTATCAGGAGCCACAGCTTTGCTGTGAGAAATTGGAACGCGGCCATCTTCTGACTACAGCATAGTCAGGACCGATGAATTTGCTATTGTAGAGCACGGCTCCTACCTCATCAATCTTGCTACTCTTGATGTCTGGACCACTAATGCTTTTCCTTGAGGCTTCCCTGTGTATGAAAGGATGCCTACCAGCAGTGCGGTCCTCTGTCCGCCAGCCAGAACAACTCCTCACCCTTCCCATAGCAACCTGAATTGTCTCCTCACACTGTCAAGAATCCCTTGTGGAATGTATCAGCCCCAGCTGAGTCTGTGATCCTGGTGCAGTTTTGGGAAAGTCTCCTCTCACTACCAAGGAAAGCCAATTGGTGAGGAGGCCTTTTGCCACCTCCAGCATAAGGGAGGGATGCCCTTTGACAAACAAAAATATTAGAGCATCAATATTTTGTTTGCCTTTTCTTTGCTTATGATGGGACCAAGTTGTTCAGTACTTCTTCCTATAAGGTTGCTGGGACACAAATAATTCTTGTCCAAGGTGACTCTGTTACTAAAAGATCCGGCCATCTTTCTTGCCTCTCATTTTCCTGAGCTGGTCTAGCAAGCTAAGAGACAGAACTCAGGATGGCCAAGCACGGCTGCAGAAGAGGCACGGCCCTGCACAAAGCATCCACCCAAGTCCGCCAATAAGCAACGAAGTCTAAGTCACGCCCCAAACTCAAGGTCCAAGAACTGGCATATCATCGTCATATTGTTCAAAGGAAAGAACTGCTTCCCAAATTCACCTAAAGACACCATTTGGGCGGGAAGTAATTTTGGATTATGTTCAAAGGAGGAGAGAGAAATGGTGAGGGAAAATGGAGATACTGGAGGGATAGAAACACCATGTCAATCTGGCACGTACAACACCATCCATCCGGTGGTGTCCCTGGCTAATTCACAGACAGCTGTGCTTTGGACAGGTCAGCATGGCCTCAGTCACCAACAGGCTTCAACTCTTCAGAAAGGGAGGAGTGTGGGAGAAAGAATTACAACTTGTCCAACCCAGATCCAAAAGAAGACCTGAAGAGTACACACATGGATAGAGATGCAACATCTACAGACAGGAGGGATGGAAACCTTGCCACCGCCAAGGACCAGGAAACTGGGGTTCCATAGGGAATACTCTGTGTGTCTCCTCCTTGCCTCGAGATTAACAGCTCCACACAGAGAACAAGGACAGTTCCTCCTACGTCCACACACGGCAGAGACAGGATTACATATCAAACTGAAGATAAACTCGTTTTCATTCTTAGATTTCACTAACCATGGCAGACAGGAAGCCTCTGGGGATCCCCTATCCCAAAGAAGGGGATGTTAAAAGAATGCTGTTCCCAACCATTCTGGAGAGAGTCAGAACACTTCTTGTCTCTATGTCATATGCTGTACCACTGAACAACTGACATCCATAAATCAATTCTTAAAAAGTATGAGTTAAAACTATATAAATGGCCATAAGCCCCTTTCTCCTCTTCCTTTCTTCCTTCCTTCCTTGCTTCCTTCCTTTCTTAACTCCCTCCCCCTCCCTCTTCCCTCCCCTCCTTCTCTTCCTCCTCCTCTTCTTCATCTTCCTCCTCCTCCTCCTCCTTCTTTTTGCCACTAAATGTCTATACATTTTTTCTAGGGGCTTCTAATTGTCAGTATTATTATTTTTTCAGAATTTGTGGAGTTGAGAATGGTAAACCTTCATTATTAGGATGAGGTAACCAATTCTTTGAAATACAATCCTTAGACTAATCCTCCAAATTAGAACCATATTCAGGCTGTGACCATTAAAAGTTTCCTTAAAATTACCCTCCTGTTTTATCTCCATGCACCTTCTTCAAGGCTGCAGGGGAAAATCCGGATATTTTATGCACTGCCAAGTAAGCTGGCTTTTAAATCTCATTTGCAGAGGGCTTTTTCATTATCCACAAGAAAACAGGAGCTTGCAGGACACATGTTTCCTATATTTTTAATGAGGCTCGGCCTTAGCAACCCCCTGACAAGGAAGCTGATTTCCTGAGCACCCTGCTAATTCCATCTGACTCTTCTGAGAAAGAACCCCTAATGACCAGGGAAGCAAGGCTCACACGCACACCTGCCGCACAGCTCGCCGCTATCCTCACCATCTGCAGCAGGTGTCTGCTACACAGCGCAGACGTGAGGGCATTCTCTTCATTTCAGGGAAGTTCTTGACATATTAAAAATGTAAAAGGGAGATAGAAATCTACAATCTGTTATTTCTGTTACTTTAGCCTATTCATGCCACCGTAAAGGCCAGAGACTCACTAAGTTATTTAGTAGCCCAAATGAAAAGAAAAAGATGCCGGTAAGAGAGTCGGTCAAAAGCTTTGGGGTATAAAATAACTCAGTCCCCTGAGCTCCTTAGTCTGAGAATATTTTTTGTTCTCAGTCGAGCCTCTCAGTGGCGGCTTTTCTATTTATTTGTGCAGACTCCGACAGATCATTTACCTATCCACTCATCTGTTTACATCTGAAGATACAGATTGCTAATTGTCTATGTAATCTATTGTCTGTGTAAAAGAGAATTCCAATTTTGTTTGGGGTGGGGAGGAGGCTAGGCGTTTAACTGGAAACTACAATTCCCAGCATCCCCTTGTGGTCAGTGTGAACTGGGGTCATATGATTAAATTCTGACCAATGAGATTCAATCGCGAGCAGCTGGGTTGCTCACACAAAGACAACTTAAAGATGCCCCAGGCAGCTGCTGCCAGCTTACCGTTTCTGCAAACTTCAATGAAAGTTTTGAATCAGGGACTTTGAAGAGAGGTGTGATGTCAAAGTTGAAAAACCAGACAGGAAAAAAGAAAATCCTTCTTTTCAGTGTCTGAAAACTGTATAAATCATATCCCTTCTACTAACCTTTCAGAAGTGTTTATATAACATTTAATCATCAACAAAATAACATCAGAGAAAGAAGCTAACTCTCCATTGTGGGTGCGCTGAAACTCCTCAGAGAGCAAAAATTCGAGACCAAGACATTAGGAAGACAAGTCAACTGATGGTTACTGTAATGTGGCTCCTGGCGTGAGTCTCAGGATAGAAAAGGACTGACGATGCGCTGGAATTTGCTATGGAAGATACCAACACTTAAGAGTAATGTTAGGTGCTGTACACACAAGTGAGACCATCCATGCAACTTTTGCACACATTTAAAAACTACTTAAAAATTTTTTTTGACAATTACACAATTTCAGTGACCCTTCAATTACAAGATACAAAGTAACAGATTAACCAGAGGTAAGAGGGGTAGCCGCAGCACTGTGTGCCTAGCGGAACTGAGGTGGATGTCTCAGTTGAAGGGGTGAGTGAGGGCTCATCTGTTTGTTCAGTTTCCTCCTCAGTATATCGAGTGTGAGTGAGTGTGTGTGTGTGTGTGTGTGTGTGTGTGTGCATGCCCGCGTGCATGAAAATATGCGTTATCTATCTTTCTGCTTCTGACTCTTCATTTAAATAAGATTTCCAGTTCCCTTTTTTTCCAATGCAGATTACATAATTTTCTTCTTTATTTCTGAATAATCCTACACTGTGTAAAGAGCACATTTTTATCATCCAGTCATCCTTAAACAGGAAATTAGGCCACTCAACAGCTTAACTATTATTAATAGTGCAGAAACAAATATGGGTATTCAGGTAGCTTTGGGTTTTTTTTTTCCTCGTTTTTATTTTTGTTTATTTGTTTTGAAATTTGATTCTGTCTAGCATTAACCCAGAAATGGCATGGACATATCATATGGCAGATGAGTTTTTCTGTCTTGAAGCGTGTCCATATGATCTCCACATTGGTTTTAGGAATTCACATCAGTGCCTATAGCCGGCAAGGTCCTTTACACCACAGCATCGTGTGTACATCCCACAGTGTGCAAGGTCCTTTACACCACAGCATCGTGTGTACATCCCACAGTGTGCAAGGTCCTTTACACCACAGCATCGTGTGTACATCCCACAGTGTGTAAGTTCCTTTACACCACAGCATCGTGTGTACATCCAACAGTGTGTAAGATCCTTTACACCACAGCATCGTGTGTACATACCACAGTGTGTAAGATCCTTTACACCACAGCATCATGTGTACATCCCACAGTGTGTAAGATCCTTTACACCACAGCATCGTGTGTACATCCCACAGTGTGTAAGGTCCTTTACACCACAGCATTATTGTCATTTGCTTTGGAGGTTTGGGGTAGAGTGTTGGGGACTGTATTTTGGTTTTGTAACAGTCAACCTAACTCAGCGTAGGTCTCAGTTGCAACTTCCTTGTGGCAATGGTCCTGAGTATTTAGTGGGTGTCTACTGTCCATTTGTACGTCTTCCTTTTCATCTGGACTAGGAGGGGATAGCTCCAGCTCCCCCACTCAATCTGCCTCTGCATCCATCTCCCTTCAGTAGCTTCTCAGTGTTTTCTGAAAACATTCATTTTGGCATATCAGGTCCAGCTCCCAAGCCTTACACACACTCTGTAACCAGCATTTGGTTGACAGTTAGCCAGGACAAAACCAGTGAGAAGACAGCTTGTGCCTTCTAGCAGGTGAGGGAAGCAGAGAAGAGAAACTGAGGACCACTCTCTGTACCTTTTTGCAGGCTTCAAATTGGCAGTTCAGGAGACTCAGTTCAGCAGAGGCCCTATGGCCCCGCAGCTGCGGGCCGGAGAGTTTGTAGCCTAGAGACCAGCAGGTCCAGAGAGTTGGCGCCGGCAGGAGGCAGGAGCGTGGTCAGAACCCACGGAGAGTTGGCTGGTCGATTTTGTTTTTAATATTTCCCACAGCAGGCTGGAGTTACAGCTCAGAGGTTAGGAGAGTCTGCTGCTCTTCCAAGATCCCCAGTTCAGTTCCTGTTTCAGGATGCTCACAACGGCCCTATAACTGCAGTTTCAAGGGGCCTGGCTCCTTCTCTGACTTATGCGGAAGCACACATAAGTGCACAATGCACTCACACTGATACATGTATACATGAATAAAAACCATTAAAAATTACATTCTGTGCAAGTCATACCAATTAAAAGGCACAGCATTTAACAATTCCTTAGCCTTTTCTTTCTGCGTTAGTAAAGTGAAATTTTTTTCAGTCTAAAACAGTTGCTGATTTGGTGAATAAAAGTAACACTTTGGAGTCATTACATTACTAAGCTGCTGAAAGTGGTTGTTCTTTATGCTAATTGGGCATGAATGTTTATCATGGGATGAGAGGTAATTATCAGCCTATAATTAAAATATTTTGGTATTCAGGTAGAAGCTTCCAGAAACAGAGAACTAAAGTAGAAAGATCAGTGACTACTTAAAAGTCTCCCAGTAGAAAACCAAAGTTTGCTGGGTGAAAGGGAATACGAAATAAAACTTTGCTTGAACTTCTGAGTTAAGTTCAACTATGACACTTATCCAAGGTTACTGCTCAATCAAAAACAAAACCCAACATTTATATACTAGCAAACCACTATTCCAAACTCAAGGAGAGGGGAATCCCTACACATTGTGTTCTTCGAACCAATGAAATAAACCAAGGAAAAACTGGGAGTAGCTGTGTGCCAAAATCCCTCTTCAGCGGCTTATCACAGAGAGAGAAGGGCTCGCTATTTCCAGATAAAATGAGAAGTAAGGTTTGTTAATAGAGGATCCCTCTCCCCACCTCCACAGCTTTAAATAGATTAATGACATTTGTGGAAAAAAATCACTTTTATAAAGTTTAGTGAATTTTTTATAAAATTCAGAAATTTTATGAATTGGATTTAGAAAATAGAAAATTAAATGTTTAATAGTTTAAGGAAATTTAAAGATAATAGTTTTCATCCCGTGTCAGGTAAAAAACAATTTTTTAAAGAAAATTGAAGTACTCTTTAATAATAGAATAGTCACTCTGAGGAAAAAAAATCCCCCATCTGGTCATCAAAATGGTGAGTAGACACAGGTAATGAACTATATGCCTGTTGATAAATTCCTTTCTTATAGAACTGAAAGTTTGTTTCTTTAATTTTCCTGTCTTTCTCTTACCAACTTATGTTCATCCCTAAATCTTGGCATAGTGTCTCCCTCAAATGTATCATCCTTTAGTAGAATAAAACGGATTCTAAGCAGAGAAAAAAAAATACACAAACAAGAACCAAGCAAAAAATAAGCACTGTGACGGTTTGCTTGATTGTGGCTTAGAAATAAAGCAATGAGTTTTCAGTGTCAACAGCAGATTCCGTGTTTGTATTCTGTTGTCAGACTTGACTCCCACACATACTGTCTGTTTAGATAACAGTCTAATGCCTTTATAATTCTATTTCCATATCTGTAAAATGTGGCTCATAGCAACAACAGTAGCTTTCTCACAGGGTCTTGAAAATGTGTTGATGAAGTAAAATATTCAAGAACCCAACATACAAATAGTATGCTATAAGTGAGGAATACCATCTTGTCCGTACATTCACTGAGATCTAGGAACTATGCTTCAGAAACCTCCGGTACCTAAGAATATCACCTAATATTTGGCATTACAAGGACAGAAAATGCTAAGCCAACAATTCCTTAAGCATAACCCAGGAGAAACTTCATGCTTATTATGTTATTTGGTCTATGTATGTTGTGTGGCTCTGATCCTGGGAAGACATTAACGTGTGTCTATACATCCCATCCTTGAGAATTATCTATACATCCCAGAGAGAGAACTGATGGCAGAACCAAATACCACTAAAGTCCAACGTGGTGGACAGTGAATGACAGGAATAGAGGTGAGGGGTTACTTAAAGACACAGAAATGGCTCAAAGACAGCTGCATTCCCAAGCACCACCCCGGCATGGGTGATTGTGCACAAAAGAGCTCAGTTAGCCTGAATATATTCCAGGCAGCTCAGTTGGGCTTTGTTTCTTCCAGGCTGTTTGGCTTTTCTGAGCCTCTTCTAGGCATCTCAGCTTGTCTAAAGAGTGTCTGCCAGCAGTGTTTACTCCTTATCTGTATCTAGGGAATCTGTTCAGCTTTAGGAACTTCCTGGAATCCTCGAGTTGTCTACTTCCTGAGCTTAATGAGCTTTCCAGCAGGATGGAGTGTTTCACCTTCTTTCAAGTATCCTGTGTCTTAATGAGCCTCCCTCTGAGAAGTTGTGCATCTCAGAAGAGACCGCTACACATTTGGTATCATTGTTTATGCCATTCAACAAGGGAAGCCTAATTGAAAAACACATTGACAAACGATATCCCAAAAGAAATTTGTGTAATTTGGAAAGGCCTTGGTGAGTGTTCCTGTTCTTTTTTTGTAAATATTTTTTATTAATTATTTTTATACACTCCATACTTTATCCCCCACCCTGCCAACCTCTGTCCACCCTCTGACTGTTCCACATCCCAAACCTCCTCCCCTCTCCCTGTCTCCTTGTGGATGTCCCTACCCCCAACCCCACCTGACCTCTAAACTCTCTGGGGCCTCTAGTCTCTTGAGGGTTAAGTGCATCATCTCTGAATGAACGCAGACCCGGCAGTACTCTATTGTATGTGTGCTAGGAGCCTCATATCAGCTGGTGTATGCTGCCTGTTTGGTGGTCCAGTGTTTGAAAGATCCCAAGGGTCCAGATTAATTGAGACTGCTGGTCCTCCTACAGGATCACCCTCAGCTTCATTCAGCCTTCCCTAATTCAACAGCAGGGGTCAGCTCCTTCTGTCCATTGGTTGAGTACAAATATCTGCAGCTGACTCTTTCAGCTGCTTGCTGGGTCGTCCAGAATGCCGCCATGCTAGGTCTCTTTTTGTGAGCGCTCCATAGCCTCAGTAATAGTGTCAGGCCTTGGGACCTCCCCTTTCGCTGGATCCCACTTGAGCCTGTTGCTGGGCCTTCCATTCCTCGGGCTCCTCTCCATTTCCATCCCTGTAATTCTTTCAGACAGGAACAATTATGGGTCAGAGTTGTGACTGTGGGATGCCCCCCTCTCCCTCATTTGAAGCCCTGTCTTCCTGCTGGAGGTGGGCTCTACAAGTTCCCTCTCCCTACTGTCAGGCATTTCACCTGTTCTTGACAAAAAAGTCAGGCCAAAACTTTTCACTTGTGACTTTCTTTTAATGAAATTTATAACACTGTCTTATCTACATGCCACTATCTTTTCCAGCTCAAAATGGCTTATGTGCTTTAGAATATCTAAGACATTAGCTGGTGAATATCATCTTGCATTTTTTGTGCTGAGGACTAGCAAGGGCTCCTGGTTTAAAATCTGCCTGGCTGTCTCTGGGTGTCTACAAGTGAGAGAAAGTGTTGCTGATCTGTTGCTGCCGCTGTTGTTGAGGTTGCCTTGTTGTTTTGTTTTGTTTTGTTTTGTTTTGTTTGTCTTTTCATTTATTTGTCCTAACATGTTACAGAGTATTAACTTATTGACCTTGGGATTGTCGTGAGCCTTGGCCTCATAAATTTGACAGATTTTTTTTACATCTTATGTGGGATAAAGTATCTGAAGGCCATGCTGCTGATGGCACTGGGTCTTTGAAGGCATCCTGGCAGGGACTAATGTTGAACCTAGAACCATACTAAGTACACAGTAAACTTAAACTGCCAGGACTTATACCTTACATAATAATTGGAAGCAAGTGTGCAGAACTCCATCTTACCCTAGAGACCGAAAGGTTCTGAATGAGTCTTTCTGAGACAATAATGTCAGAAAATGGCTAGGGTTAATCCACTGACAAACTGCAAGTGGGCAGTGTTTCTTGTTAGCATCAGAAGCTATTTACAGAAGCTAGCCTCTGAATCCATCAATGACATCATCCCTAGGCGACAAGGCCCCTCCTGTATCTGTTGCCATGGCAACCGCCACACACTCCCTGCACATGCCTTACCTGCATCACCTGTGTGCTTCATCACCTGGGATACCTACATCACTGCCTGGATAAAAGACAGAGACCCTGACCCATCTTCCTCTTTTTCTCTTCCTTGCTTCTTCCCCTCTTTCAATCACGGACCTCTCTCGTGGGAACTGTGTGTGATCTGTCCAGGAGGAAGCCATTTTCAACTAACAGTTCTTGTAGCACTGTGTCTTCCTCCCAGTCTCCCTCTTCACTCTTTTATTCCCAGAAGCCTCAGTCACAAACTGAAAACAACTGTTAATGCAAATCTAGTAAAACTTCAGAGAGAAGCAATCATTCTGAGACATTCGGAAGCCAATGCACAAAAAATGTTTCAGAGATATTCGGTCATGGGCTCCATCTTCCTGGCTAACTACAATCACTGGCAGTCAACAGCACTAGTTCCAAGTTTGGCCCAGGAGCCTAGAATGCCTGACATGACAAAATAAATGTAAACAGAAGCACAGACATGGCTCCATGTGCAATGAAGACGACTGAAGGAGAAGAGAAGGAGAAAACACCAGCATCCATCTTCCACCCAGCCAGATTCTCATTGTTCTAGGATGCTCCAAACAGAAAGAAAACCCATTGAAAGTGCCTTCATGTCCCCTTCTTTATCATTACTCCACTGCATTTAAGTTCCTTAGTCTTCAAAAGGGAGAAAAAGGAAAAGCAAGAGTGAAAAGAGAGTGTGTGTATGTGTGTGTGTGTGTGCATGTGTGCATGTATGTGTGTTCACGCATGTATGCATGCATATGTGTGTGAATGTATGTGTGAATGTGTGTGCATGTGTGTGCATATGTGTGCATGTGTGTATATGTATGTGTGCATGTGTGTGTGCATGTGAGTATGTGTATGTGAATGTATATATGTATGTGGGTACATGTGCGAGTGTGTACAGGTGTATGTGGAGGATTGTGTGAGTGTGTGTGTGCATATGTGTGCATATGTGTGCATGTATGTGCACTGGTCTCTCACCTACTTTGTTGGTTCTGTTATAAACAGACTGTAACATGTGCTGGCAGGTTCCCATGTTCCACACTCATACTGCAAAACTCTTAGGAAATTCACTTGACCACATATGAGCAAACATGCAGGTGTTCAGAATCCAATTCATTTCCAGCAGAAAAGCTGGTTATGAGGAGTTACGTCATCACATTAATTACACTCTGAGCTCAACACAGTAATTAATTTCACATGTCCATCACTCCACACTGGCCTGAGGTTGAGAAGAAATGAAGCCACAGAAGAACAGCTGAACTCAGGTTTCTCTGACATGACTGTGTTATAAGGGCTTCCTGGATGTGAATCATTCTGTCTAAATCCCTTATGCACTGCTTTTAAAACAGAAGGCAGCCAGCTTAACATAGTACTCATATTCACAGAGGATAACAATATATAGCATCTGTGATACAAAGACTCTAGAACATGTCATCCTTTTAACTACTATACTTGTGAAAGAAATAACATTTTGTATATTGGGATTTAAGCTCAAGCTTATAGAAGTGTAAGTATTACATTTATGTAAGACTGTGACATTTGAATTAAGCTCTTTAGTTTTGTGATCACTTACAGGAGCATATATTTTAAACAACCGTTTCTGAATTTTAACATAATAGGGATTAGAAGAGCAATAATTGAAAGGCAAGACTATCAGTAAGAAAATCACCTATATATGCACCATTGTGGGCTGGGGGGATTGCTCAGGTGATTATGGTGCAAGTATGTGGTGACAGTAGATTCAAATCTCTACAGTTCACATAATGCCGAGCATGAGGACACATGTCTGTAATCATGGTGCCCCTGTGAGGAGATGGGAGGTGAAAACAGGATCCATGGAAACTTGTGGTTGGCCTGGGGAACACAGCAGAGGTAAGAGAACTCATCAAGGTGAGAGCCGCAGGTGACCTCGCACGTACACCCTCGCTTATACATATACGAACACACATATGCCACATACACACAGAGAGAATGTTCATTAGTCAACAGAGATGAGAGGTAATGATGTACAGAAAGGAATAGAGGTAGGGCTCAGTGCTGAGCTCTGTGACTGACTGGGGACTCCTTGTCTTATAAGCTGTTCCACTTATCACTCAAAACCACTGTGCTTTGGGATAGTATTGTCCACTGTGCGTAGATGAATAACTGGTTTCATAGAGCCAGAGTTACTTATTGAAGCTCACACAGGAAGTAGCAGACTGAAGTTTTGGTCCTGAGCATTTACATATTTTACAATGCATACTAGATTTGGTCTAATGTACATGGGAATTTGAATCCCAGTCAGGATAAGAGGGTGGTTTTTCCTGTATTCTCTCCACATTCCCAGATGCTTTGGTGCTTTGCAGAACATCTGTGACACACACTTTCTTGTTCCTCTGGGTCTCCCGTTTCTCTTCCTTTTGGGAATTCTCATAGCCTTCACTCACTGTACCTCCCCATTCCTCCCATCATGGGCTTGCTGGCTTACTGGTCAACTTTTATTCAGAACACATCTTAGTCAAGCTAAGCATTTGAGAGCAGAAAAACAATTCAATGGAACACTCGTTTTACAGGGATGACAAAATGCTTATTTTCCTTAAATTGATTTTACATAAAATACCATACTGAAAAACTAGTAAAACTCTTCTCTCTCAATAAAACATAATATTCTGAATATGTACTGAGAATACCTATCTGGGGTGTTTGCAGAAGATGGTGGGAGTTTAGGGGTAGAGGAGCAGCAGAAAATGGCAGCATTCACTCTATGAACCATGCTTACAGTATAGCAGGGCTTGGCTTGCATTTATGTCTTTAGTCATACTAGTTCAAATGAGTATGATTTATGTAAACTTTCTATTTATATTAAAAGTGATGGATTTGATTGGCTTGTCTTCATTTAGATGAAACATACACAAGAAGTGAAGCTGCTTAGTTTTTCCCTAACTCCTCTCCTCAAAGAATTGATGGGTTCACAAAAGAACAAAGTGTGCAGTAAGTAAATGGGGAATGGGGATAGGGGTTGGGATGTGGGGGGGATACAGTGAGGGAGGGGCATACACCTTAAGAGAAGAATCGCCGATACTCATTGAACACATTTGTAGATTCAATGTCTTCAGCTAAAGAAAATACAAGTCAAACATACCCTGGAATTCTGTCTCCCCACAGTCAGAATAGCTCACATTATGAAAGCCAACAACAGTAAGTACAGCTAGAAGCTGGAGGGTGGGGGAACACGTGGATGCTGGTGGTGGGAATGCAGATTAGCTCAGCTACTACTGAAATCAGTATGAGTACTCCTCAAAATGTCAAACAGAACTGTCATGTGATTCTGCTATAGCAATCTTTGGTTTATTCAGAAAAGACAAAGATCAACATACAATAGAGATAGTTATGTGCCAATGTTTATTACGGCCCTAGTAACAATGCCAAATGCCTCTCAAAGGGGAATGGATAAATGAACTATGTACATAATAGAGAATTACTTGGCTATAATAAAGAAATACATGTTGTCATCTTCAGGAAACTGGATGGAGTCATGACCATCATGATGAGTGAAATAAGCCAGACTCAGAAAGACACGTGTTTTATGATGTCCATCACGTGTGGAATCAAACAACAGGATAGGAAAGTAGAGAGATGACGTAAGAAGACCAAGGGAACCATGGGAGAGGAGGGTGTAGTAGTTACCTTCTGTTGCTCTGATAAAACACCATGACCAGGAAAACTCATAGGTTTATTTAGGTGTGTGGTTCCAGGGGGACAAGAGTTAATGGGGGAGGGGGAGCGGCATGGCTGGAAATGGCAGGTAAGCAGGCAGCAGTAGGAGGCTGGGAGCTCACCTCAACCACAAACACATGCAAGGACAGGAAACTGGAGTGAAGTGGGGATCTGGACTCCGAAATCCCACCTCCAGTGATATACCACCTCCAGCAAGGTTGTACGACCTAGACCTACCAAACAGCACCAACTCAGAGGACCAAGTGTTCAAATGCTTGAGACTATGGGTGACGTTTGTCATTTGAACCACTACAGAGGATAATAGAGACACCATGACCAAGGCAATTCTTATAAAAGAACACATTTAACTGGGGGATTGCTTACAGTTTCACAGTTTAGTCCATTAGCATCACAGTAGGGAGTATGGTGGCACACAGGAAATCATGGTGCTTGAGAAGGAGCAGAGAGCTACATCCTGATTCACAGACAGAGAGAGAGAGAGGAGAGACTCTGGATTTGGTGTGGGCTTTTGAAACCTCAAAGCTCACACACCTCTTAATCTTTCTAACCTTCTCAAATAGTGTCACTCCCTGGTGACTAACTATGGGAGCCATTCTTATTCAAATCGCCACTGATAGGATTATGATCAAAGTATATTATGGCTAAGTACAAAATGTCCCAATAAAATTCACATATCATTTTGCATGAATAACATATGCTACTTAAAATGTTAATATGTCATAAATTATATATCATATATGTTAATATACCATAAATCATATATCATATATGTGATGTTATATCATAAATATCATATCATATATGTATGTTAATATATCATAAACATAGCATATATAATGTTAATAAATCATATATCATATCGAAAATGATAATCTATGTTTGACACCCCCATGAGTGAAGAACAAAAATTTGTCTAGTCCAGATTAAAGATGAATCCTCTATGAGTAGGGCCCCATTTCTCTGAATAAAAATACTCATTATCCCTTAAGTCTTCCCTAAGAAATAAGTCTCTGAATAAAAACACCCACTATCCCTTAAGTTTTCCCTAAGAAATAAGTACTCTTAGGGATAAAGCGTGAGTCATAGATGCCTTGCTGGGCATTGCTCTCCTTCCGTCACTGATGGGAAGCACTTCATGCTATCCTCTAGATATGTGTACTGTTTTGCAAGTACAACATAAGCAAGTACTGTAAGTTGTACACACCATAAGTAAGTAGCTTTGGCTGAGCTGCTCACTGGCTCCTGTGGCCATTTACACCTCTACTGTAGCGGGGAGCTCATAACTCCCGATGCAGATCTTTGACTCAGAAGCCCTCACAGGAACCATCGCGCTGAGAGCTCATAACTCCCGATGCAGGTCTTTGACTCACAGGAACCATCGCGCTACCTCCCCTGTTACCACCTCTACCTATCTGCATCTCCTGCTGCGTCCGCACCTCCCTTGCACCCGGCCCTCACTGAGCTGTCCTCTCTAGCATGTGCCCTCTGCCGTGCCTCCAGACTCTCAGCTCTGCAATGCAGACCTGAAGGTCCCACCGGATCCTCAGTAGTCTCTTTTGAAAGATCCACTGAAACCCCAATTTTAGTAGCTCCCAAATCCATGGGCCTTGTAGTTTATCCCTAAACAATGCCCCCAGAGGAACACATCCAGCTAAATTCTTCACTATCTTCTCACCACAACCTTCTGCATGTGGCTTCCTGGCACTGGCATGTCAGGAAGGAAGGGAAGGAGAGAGGGAGGGAAAGAGGGAAGGAGGGAGGGAAGGAGGAAGGGAGGGAGGGAGGGAGCATTTTTCTATTTCACTATCACTTCCCCCTTCAATTAGAGAAAGCCCATACTGTAGCAATGTGTAGTGGGTAATAATTAAGAATGAGTGCCGCCCCGCCAGGCCTCTGCACCACTCCTTCCAAGTATCCGGTAAAGCATGACTCTTAAACTTGAATAGTTAACCAAATATCTTTATGTATACGAAACTCCCAATTACATAATGCCAAATTACAATGATAAAGTAATATTCCGATATTTCTAACCTCTCCAAAACACCAGAAATATGTCTGAAGCTATCTGGATATCTGCGTCTCCCTCTCTGCTCTGCTCATGTAGTCCACCGAACCCCTCTCTCTCTCCTCCCCTCACTTCCCTTAGCTCTTCCTCCTCTCTCCCTTCCATTCCCTGGCCTCTCACTGCCTCAATGTGAATGGATAGGAAATATCTTGCAACAGGAATGAGTTGATTTCCATAATTGAAGAACACTGTGAATAAGTTCTTCGAGCTTTGCTTTAGCAGGCTAATGGAAGGAGGGAAGGAACTGACATCCCTGGCTCAAGACAACAATAATGTCATTAAGAGCTGACACTGGGCACAATTTGATCTTTTTGTCATAAGATGAATATTAAGTAAGCCTTTCTCATTAACTGTATACTGTCAGTTCCCAGTACAGTCCCATGTAATGTCTATTCTTGGAAAGTAGGCTAGAAGCCTTATATTTTAAAAGGCAAAAGAGAAAAGAGCCTAATTATTCTCAAACTATACTCTAATTGTACCTTGATGCAGAGGATATTATAAAGTAACTGGTTGGTATACTCTATGGACCAGAGGCAGGACTCAGCTGTCTGACACCATGAGTCACTACTTTCCCTCAATGACTCAGTTTATAGCCTAACCCAACTCTCAGCAAAAACCCTCCAACAAATTATCACCACATAGTAGCATGACTAACACCAAAATATTGATAATTGAAATATTGTGAAAAAAATGAAACTAGAAAATTGCACATTGCTGGAAGTGTAAAGTCATACAACTCGTTAAAAAACAATTTGCAGTTTCCTAAAAAAAAAAAAAAATTAAACAAATGCTTGCCAGATGATGCATCAGTTCCATTCCCAGATCGTTGCTCAAGAGAAATGAAATCATGTGCACACACATTCCCAGATGCTTTATGTGCACACCCGTTCCCAGATGCTTTATGTGTACATGTTTTACACATGCAGAAAGCTTGAAATAATCCTTAGATCCTCACTTCAGCAAAGACTGAAACAAATCTTGGGCTATCCATAACATGATGTCCCACCCAACACAAAGTAGAACATGGCTGACTCAAACACTGTGCTGAGTGAAAAGTGTAGACACAAAACTAGCCAGTATACCTACTGATAATCGGCAACTATAATCAAGTCTTTGTTCAGTCTTCACTAAGGTACTCTAATGGTCTATAACTTAGAGATTTTCTTAGGGTTTTACTGTTGTGAACAGATGCCATGACCACAGCAACTCTTATAAAGGACAACATTTTATTGGGACTGGCTTATAGGTTCAGAGGTTCGGTCCATTATCATCAAGGCAGAAACATGGCAGCATCCAGACAGGACTGGTTCTGCAGGAGCTTAAGGGTTCTGAAGGCTGCTTGCAGAATTCTGGCCTCCAGGAAGTTAGGACCAGGGTATTAAAACCCACACCCACAGTGACACACCTACTCCAACAAGGCCACACCTTCTAATAGTGCCAAACTCTGGGCAGAGCATATACAAACCATCACAGAGACTTTTGTGCACTCTTGCTATTCCAGAGGGTAGTTCCTTTAGACACGTGCTGTGTATCTCTAGGTCATTCTGTCCATAGGGCCTCACTTCCATCTCCTCCATCCAGTTTGCTGCCTTCTGCATTGAGGGGAGAGTGCTTTAAAATTCTGACTTAGGCATAGACAGCTGAGAAAATAAAACAAAAACCAGATGCAGTCTGTGCCCCGCTGACGAGAGGGTGCAGGGACATAAAGGAGTGTGCTGATCCTTGATGAGTACAGTCTAGGGAAAGGGAAGAAGGGAGGAAACAAGAAAGTCAAACACTCCACTGTTGAAGCCAAGCTCGTGGCACCATGTTGCCAGGATTCTCACTGAGCACGGGTTGCTAGAATGGAGCATGGTGTCAAGTAAGCTGCACAGTTGTCATTAGGAAGACATGGCTCCTTCTTCTTTTATTAGGTATTTTCTTTATTTACAGTTCAAATGTTATCCTTTTTCCCAGTCCCCCCATCCCATTCCCTCTCCCATGCTTCTATGAGGGTGATCCCCCACCCACATGACTCATTCATTATTCTTGTGTCACGGTCATGGAAGAGCTGAAAAGCTTTCTTTCTCTAGAGCTGTGGTTCTCAACCTTCCTAATGCTGCGACTCTCTAATACAGTTCTTCATGTGGTGACCCCCAACCATAAAACTATTTTCGTTGTGGCTTCTTAACTGTAATTTTGCTACCATTACGAAAAGTAATGTAAATATCTGTGTGTTCTGATGGTCTTGGTGACCCCAGTGAAAGGGTCATTCGACCTCCCAAAAGGGTCGAGACCAACAGAATGAGAAATACGGCTTTAGAGGGGCCAACATTGTAAATGCTTTAGAGCTTAGGAAAGGGTAATTATCTTTAAATTTAATTAAAATGATTTTTTCGAGTCAAATATTAGCAAAATGATTTTCATTGCTCTTAAGGTAGAGAGGGAAAAAGTTATACTTGAAAGTCTGTAAAAATTATTTCGGGTAATCATTTAAAAATATAGTTGGCAAAGTCACGCTCATAAACTTTGGCTACGGAAATAAAAAGGAAACAGTCCACAGACATGGCAGCTTTATGTGGCTGAGAAACAGTATGAATGCTGGCAATTATGCTCCTATGTCTAGAGCTGTTCTAAATCCTAGATCCTCACTTGGCAATGACACTTCTCAGCCTTCCTACTGCCTACACTGTAAGCTCCACCCTCTTAGTGGAGCAAAACACAGCCATGTAGACTCTACTCTTCCTTCAACACCAGCCATATTCCTGTCACATTGTCAAAACCTAAGTCACACTGTGTCTAGCATCTGTACCTACTCTTGGCTTTTTCATTTGTATAGATATCAGTCATCCTATACAATCCAGCTCGATCCTGTCTCCTGTCGGGTAAGCTTGGTTATTTTTCTTCTCTGTGTCTAGTGCTAGCAAGATTACATTATCTCAAAACTGTTAATTTTATGCGCCAATGTCTCTAAAGTACACTGGTTATTTTTTTGTTTGGTTGTATTTTGTTTTGTTTTGTTGTTGTTGTTTTTCAGGACCAGACCAGAGTTCTATTAATTCTGGTTTTGTTCTCTGATTTTTATTCTTCTACCTCTTGTCTGATATTTGGAGTAACAGAATGGAATAAACTGAATTTTACTGTTCCCCAGCTCACTTCTATTGGTAACATTCTTTTTCTCTCCTGTTTTATATTTTTCCTTTCTGACTTCATTTATTCTTTTGCAGCATGTGGTATAAGGTTGATTTAATTGGCTTTATATTTTGTGGGACTCTTTAGACCTTTGAAAAGAAAAACAAGATTCCTCATTTGCAAATTAGTAACAGAAAAGTTGACATCATCACTGCAAAACGGAAATGTCCTTTAAACCCACATAGTTTTGTTCTTTCCAGTGGAATTTAAGGGCAGTGCTGTGTGGTGGTGTCCGCAGCCTTCCAATAGCCTCCCTTGTCCTTCAGACTTATAGCACCCACTCGCCTTCATCCTGCCCATATCTTATTGAAATGTTATGCCCATATTTTTATTGTTGATGAAAATAATTATAAATTATGTAACGCGCCCCTCCCCCCCATGAAAGTCAATACTCTAAGAATCCCAGACAAGACTTAATGTTGGATCAATGATAACCCAATCTCTGAGGTTCCTGCTCTCCAGCCCACTCAAACCATTAAGTCAATTCAGTTATTTCATTTAATAACATGACCACTTTGAATAATCACTTGGCTATTGACATTCCTCCAAGTTGATGTTGGACTATTTTACTTTCAGATACAAGGACCATTTAATGACTCTGGACCAAAGAGATTGCTTCCACATGGCTTCTGCTTTTTCTTAGAAGTTGTATGAGACGTGGTGGGACTTTATCACAGGTAATATAACTTAGAGCTAAGTTGCACTATAATATCACTTATGATTTTTTTAAATACAAAATAAGGTGGAGAGGCATTTCTGATCACATAAAAGATCCAGAGAATTATAGACAAGGCCTTTCTAAATAGGAAAAGATGCCATGATTCTAACCATTGAGTTGATTTAACAAGTGCTCATGTAAGACTAATAATAATCAATACATCACGATTTACAAATATTGTTTCATACATTCTTCATATCGGATCATGATGAGAGGGAGACGGTGACTAGCCTTTCATTCTTGCTAAACTCCTTCTCCGTTTAGCACCAAGGACCTGATAGCCAAGGTATCATTCATTATCAATGCCACAGGCTGCTATAACCTTACATAATCTTTCAGTTACTGTGTGTATTTAGCCTGAGCCATTAAACTTTTTTTTTTTTTTACTTAAAAGTAGTGCAGAAGGTTACTATGGTAATTACAAGCACATAAAATTGAGCTGAGAGCAAGTGGTTCTCAACATTTCATTTTGAAGAACACAAATTTGCCTTTTTCATTTATCCTTTAATCATTTTTAAGTTGCAGTTCTTTGAGCTATCATTGACCTCAATGCCTTATTTAATGACAGTCTGCTTTTTCCACATCACCACATGTTACTGTCAAAGATGCCCCGTGCCTTACATGTATTATTAGTTCCCCTTCAAAGAGCTGTTAGGGGGTCATACTTCTTTCAAATGCTACATATCCTAAAAATCAGGATTAGCCACAGCCATGTGAAGAACAGATAGATCTGGAAAATTGCAACGACTGAAAGGGAATAGTAAAGCCAAGAGGAGGGTTCAGCCCCACCGAATGGACAGTCTTCACAGAATGAAGCAGTATTTTGTGTCTGGGCCTCTAACACCTGTGTTTTCCACATCTGCAGGAGGACACATGATACAAGCATGCTTCTGTCTCATCTGTAAAATGGGTAATTCTACCCTTTCTAGATGTGAGTAACTCAAGTTAGACAACGGTGGTGTCGCATTGTTTTTAGTCTTCAGGCAAGCCAGTGGATGCCACAGGACTAGAAACAAGCACTTGCTGACAGGAGCCTGATATGGCTCTCTTCTGAGAGGCTCTGCCAGTGCCTGACAAATACAGAAGTGGATGCTCACAGCCAACCAATGGACTGAGCACAGGGTCCCCAGTGGAGGAGCTAGAGAAAGGACCCAAGGAGCTGAAGGGATTTGCAGCCCTGAAGGAGGAACAACAATATGAAGAAACCAGACCCTCCCAGAACTTCCAGGGACTAAACCACCAACTAAGGAGTACTCATGGAGGGACCCATGGCTCCAACCACATATGTATCAGAGGGTGGCCTTATCGGACATCAGTGAGAGGAGAGGCCATTGGTCCTGTGAAGGCTTGATGCCCCAGTGTAGGGGAATGCCAGGACAGGGAAGCGGGAGTGTATGGGTTGGTGAGCATGGGGAGGGGGTATGGGATAGGGGGGTTTCAGAGGGGAAACGAGGAAAGGGGATAGCATTTGAAATGTAAATAAAGGAAATATTTAATTAAAAAAAAGAATGGAAGTTTAATAGTCTGACGCAGCCAGATGGGCATTAAAAAGAAGAAGCATTTCATGAAATTTACAAACATAATTTCAAAGGGTGTAAACACTGGTACCCTGTGTGAGACCAAAACAGGAACAATATACCTTGCAAGTTAAGGTTTCTGTTTGCAAGTAAGACGGTGAAGAATGAGCTCCTGTTTGTCCTGTGCAGGTTACAGTTTCTGTTTGCAGTTAAAGAAGCTCCTATTCGTTCTGCATTAGCTCCTTGCAAGTTAAGAGTCCTGTTTGTAATTAAGAATAAGTTCCTGTTTCTTAGATCTGATGCAAACTGCAAAATATGTTCTTCAACCTACACTGAACTTGTGAACCCATTTCTATGACATCTGTCCTTACCCTGTCCCTTCCCTTTCACTGTATCTTTCTAACAATGTATAACAGTCCACTCTCTTGCCCATGATAACACTTACTACTCAAAGACAAGGGACCTCAAGAGGACTGCTCTCTAAAATCCTGACTTAGGGAGAAGCAGCTACATTAGCTAGGCCCAGTCCACTCCAATATAAAGCTTGCATCAATTGAATAGTGGTGGATTTTGTCTTTTTTCTTGGAATTCTCAGCATTTTCCCTGTATCAGTGGACAATGCTGATCTCAGCAGCCGTGAGTCATTAAATAATATTCCTAGTGCCAGCTGTTGGAGACTTCATTATGCTGGATAGCAAGTACCCAGAGGCCCCCAGGTCAGTACTGGCTATGGCCATTACTCTTTGCTCTAGGTTGACCACAAGAACTACATGTTAAGAATCTATTTCTGAAGATGCCATTTCTTGATGCTATTTCTTGGTTGCAGAATACCAAGAAATAATGTTGGACCTGAACTGGATCCTTTGTTCGCTCATGTTCACACTGGGTCACAAAGCAAGAATAAACCCAAGAGGGAAAGACAGGAGAATGGGATGGAGGCTTGGTGTGGGGCGCATTTGTTAAGGGGGGGGAGTGGGCATACAGAAGACAATACATAGAAAAAGCAGAGTGTGCTCGTGGTATGAGAAGTATGAGTTTAAGGAAATATAAAGCCAAAGAACTACACAGGCTGGGCAATGATGCGCTTCCCACACAGATGAGGGGCCATTATCTAGATGAGAATTACATCTATTTTATATAGCTCCAAGGAGCATAACTGTGGTCAGAAAGCAGGAATTAAAAGGAAACAAATGTTACCCACATAAAGGGAATGAAATTGAGTATAATACTGTGACCTATAATTTTTCTCCAAGAACTTAACTATTACCTTCACTAAACTTTTTCTTCTTTACATATAGCTATTAACCTGCTTTATTTTTTATTGCCTGATTTTTCCAGAAACTAATATAGCAATACAATAAAGAAGGAAAAAAACCTTCTCAGCCTCCCTAGACAATCCAAATGCCATACAAAGGATACCTGTGATTAAAGGGTTTGATGAATTTTATACCGACTTTTATAATTGATTTCATGCTGAATAAACTCACTCATCATCTTCCGAGGAAAGAGGAAGCATCGGGCTTTTCGAGTACATAACCGACTTCCCAAGTACGGAGTACTGCCCTTATTTCCTATCAGGCACCATAATTGTAAGTTTTTATTAAGAACAAAAAACTGTACTTTCAACTAGTCCTCCTGGGACAGAATACCAGCCGCCAGCACACGTTTTTCATGATTATTGGACTGTAATAGAGACACAGCATGAACATACCACATTATACTCTTCAGAAATACTCCGATCCAGAGACTTAAAGAGAAATAAGAAACTTTAAAATGAGAGGAAAAAATAACTTCCTTAAGTAACACATCCCATCCTAATTCTGTTGTATTGTCTGTTTAGGGCACAAATTCCTTTCCTGTGTAGAAGAACTAAATTGGGAAATCTTTTATTTACATGTGCGTTTTTTTTTTTGTTTTTGTTTTTTTGGTTTTTTTTGGCAGACAGATGGCTCTTTAAAAGGTGGAGTGGAAAAGGCCCACCGATGGACAAGGTCCTTCCATTTGAACTCCAAGGCTCTTATCACGTAACCCAATCGATTTCAACACATACTCTCCGTACCGGCTGGTTTTGTGTGTCAACTTGACACAGTCTGGAGTTATCACAGAGAAAGGAGCTTCAGGTGAGGAAATGCCTCCATGAGATCCAGCTGTGGGGCATTTTCTCAATTAGTGATCAAGGGGGGAGGGCCCCTTGTGGGTGGTGCCATCCCTGGGCTGGAGGTCCTGGGTTCTATAAGAAAGCAAGCTGAGTAAGCCAGTAAGTAACATCCCTCCATGGCCTCTGTATCAGCTCCTGCTTCCTGCGCTGTGTGAGTTTCAGTCCTGACTTCCTTTGGGGATGAACAGCAATGTGGAAATGTAAGCTGAATAAACCCTTTCCTCCCCAACTTGCGTCTTGGTCCTGATGTTTGTGCAGGAATAGAAACCCTGACTAAGACACTCTCCTCTAGTCTCAAAGGGGTAGAGCAGCCTCGAATGTCTTCATTTTATTTCTTCCTGACTGATGAGACAACCGTTGTTTGTTGTCCAGGTTCCAGATTAGCAATCCCATTTTAAAGAGCAATTCTTTCCAGGAGGACGGCTCTACGCACGGCACAACTGCTTGCAAAACCAGTTTCCTGCAACTCGCTGGTGCTTGCTCAAGGCCCGATGCAGCCTTGTGTTGATTGGGTAGAAAAATCAGTGCTTCCATCTTTATTTGAGCATGGACTATTTCCCCCTCAGGAAGTGCTTTAAACCTCATAGAACCAATATTTCATGGAAAACTGTCTGGCAAACACTGTTTTGTCAACACACACACACACACACACACACACACAACTCTCTAAATAGCACCTATGCTCTACCTTATATCTAGAAGTTTAATGATGTTTGAGACACAAAAATCCTTTTAATAACAATAGCTAAATCAAAAAGACAAATAAAAAGCCATGTGTTGGGCTTGAATAATAAACATTTACCAGAATGGCTTAAAATATTTATACTCTTCAAGCCAATAGTTCAGAAATCTGCTTTAAGGAAAAAAAAAATAAAAACACAAAACTCAGGCAAATATTTATGCCCCCAATTCTTTATTGCAATGTTATTTATAATGGCAAAAAAATAGATGTAGCATAAATATCCAGCAATGGGGGTTAAAGTAAGATACAACCATTGGGTTGGACTGTTGCTGACTAAAAAATTTAAGCTTGCTAAAAACATGTAATGTAGAAAGATATTTAAAATGCAGTGTTCAGCAGGGGGAGGAGGGATGGGATAGGGGATTTCCAGGAAGGGAGGAGGGAAACTGGGTAAGGGGATAACACTTGAAATGTAAATAATTTAAATATATATATGTATATATAAGCAAAAAATAAAATGCATCATTCAATGAAAAAGTCAGCAAATTGCAGATGGTACAGACAATATGACCCTAGCACATGGTGTATAGTCCCGCGGAAAAGGTCTACCATAACTGGGGAGACGGCCCAGTGGGTACAGCGCTCGTTGCAGTTATGAGGACCTGAGTTTGAAGCCCCAGAAAGAATGTAAAGCCAGAGGGATAGCGTATGTCTGCAACCCAGTCCCAGTCCTATAAAATAGGAGACAAAGACATTGGAGGCCCCCTAGCCTGGTGGGACACAGAACAAAACAGTACTCCTCAACCAAGGTGGAAGGAAGGGACAGATACCAGACGTTGTCCTCTGACCTCCACGTGTGCACCATGCCCACACCCCCATACCCCATCACCCCCATATCCTCACACCCTCACCATCCCCACAGGGCGCAGGGGGAGGGGTGGTGGGAGGGAGGAGCAGTGGGGAGGGGCGAGTAAAGCCTAAGCAGAAAGACACCAAAAGTATCAGAGGTTTCCAAAGAGTGAATTAATAGGTGATTGCAGTTGTTTCAATTTTCCTCCATATACGTTATGGCAGGACATATTTTCTACATTTGACTTATTTTGCAAGGAAGCAATAATAAACCTGCTATAAATACAGCAACGCTTCTAGTGCCCGGGAGCCCCCGCCTCTGTATAACTCCGCTCTGTCCTTCACCCTGTCTGCATCGTCCTGGAGGCTGCTTCGGAACCCACCTCTGCTCTGTGTGGATAAATTCACAGGAGCAGATAGCAACAGGAGATGTTGTTGGAACCATGGGAGCGAGGAACTGCGCGCGACATGGCTATAGTCAGTGAGATCAAGGAGAATCGCTGGAATTCATGAAATACTTGTAGAAAATTCAGGGCTTGATGACAAATTATCTCATCAAGACAGCTGCTTGACATACTGATGGTCAGCAAGATGGCTCGAGGATTAAGAGCACTTGCCACTAACCCTCCTGAGATGAGTTCGATTCTTAGAACCCACATGGTTCTAGGCTGACTCTTGAACTGACTCCTGAAAGTTATCGCCTACCTCCTGGTGTGTTCTGTGATGTAATACGAGTATGAACAGTACTAGTTTTTAAATGATGTCATCAACTTTCTACTATTTTCTGGTCAGAAAATCTGAGCATACCATTCTTTTTCTTTATTCTTTATTTATTTATGCATTATCTACATTTCATACCACATGCACTCATTAAATAAATACATTTTAAAAAATTAAAGACACGTTGCAGAAATACATAACCAAATGATTGAAGAACATAGGAGGATTGTGAGAAGTGAAAATCTAAAACAAAAATCTAAAATAAACGGCGTGTGGCAAAAATATGAATATGTAAATAATAAATATATAAATCTTCATTTTTCATGAGAGTGCCGGTTTCCTCTTCCTCCAGCCCGTTTTTTTTTTTTTGTTGTTGTTGTTGTTGTTTGTCTTGTTTTGGGTTTTTTTTTGGTCAGTGATGATATTGAACCCAGGGCCATGTGCTTGCTAAGCAAGTGCTCTACCACTGATCTAACCCCTCCCCCCCAGACTTTTATAGAATCTCAGAGCATACTTCTAATCACAGTTCTCTGAAATATAATCAGTAACTGTGAAAAATAGAGAAAAGACAGCCAATAGCATTGCAGACATCTTTCTGTTAAGGGGAATTCTGATTCTGGGGCAGTTGAAGTTCAGAGGAGAAACCCCCTTTCCAGGGCTGCAATCAGCAAGCCCAGTCTTTCCCTCTTGGGGTCTCTGTCTTCTTTTTACCCTCTTGAAGATATCAACTAAATCCCAGCCAGCCCAGTAAAGCCTCACCTGGAGCAAACCATCGTTCATCTGAACATCTGCAAGTGTCATGTTGGGTTTACAGGATTTGAGAGCAAACTATTTCCAGACTCCGCTGGCCGGAGCGGTGAATCTGCATCAACTGTCATTCACAGGGGGCTAGAAGCCACCTGGAAAGAGGAGGGGGCATTTAAAATGTCATCACTGAACATATACCTCCCATGGAACAACTGGGAATAATATGCAGTTTTAAATATTAAAGAGATTAATAAATAGGGTCGCCCATCTCATGGACTGCAATTGAGTGATTGGGTGTTTTTGAAATGAAGGATAATTTGTGTAAATTTTCAGCTTTTTTTTTTCACATCACTACTTCAAAAGAAGCATTTGTTTAAGATACTCCGTGACAGCTCAGTATCTAGACATCACCACAGGCTAAGAGGAGCCAGGAGATGGAAAAGCCAGGAATGAACTATGAGTTACACACACAGAAGGTGACCAAGTCCTCTTCTGACCAAAAGAGCAGCCTAGAAGACTGAAGACATGACACAAGATGAAGTCACAATTGAGCATCGCATTAGGGAAAGCGAAAGTGGGGGCGGGGGTGTCTGCTAAGGACTCTGCTCACAATGCCAAAACAAAAACAAAGGAATGGAACAAAACAGAAATATAGAAGAAAGTATTATCACAGTCAAAAATGGACCTGGAGCCTGGAGTGCGTGTGCACCATGACACAAGTAGACATTTATCTGCGGTAGGATAGAGACCTGGGAATCTGGTATAAAAAGCTGGTGAAATTTACCAACCGGAGAGTATCTTTAGGGGAAGTCACTAAAACAACTCAAGCTGAGAAGGCATTGTAAGTATCCATCCAAAGGGAGAGAAGGAAGAAGGAACCTGGCAGTTGGTTACTCTCTGAAGTAGAAATGGAAATGTAATGAAATATAGTCAAAGAAATAAATGGGGGCACTAAGATTTATAGACTATAGCTTTAGGGAGATATTTAAAGTTTAAAAAAAAATAACCTCTCTTTTGTAAGAGAAATTTTTATCAGAAGTTTTTTGCTTGAGATAGTTCAGAATCCCTTTTCATTTCAAAGGAGCTTACCATTGTTTAGTGCAGCTAAAATGAAATTTAATGCTTATAAAATGAGTATATAAAACAATCCGTGTGATTTCCTGAAAGTACTTTGTACAAAGCCTGTCTGTATATATGAGCAATAATACTTTTTAAGTAATGCTATCAACTTTTCACTATTTCCTGGTCATGAAACCTAAACATATCATTTTTTTTATTCTTTATATATGTTTATATTATCTACATTTTACAAGGTTTTTTAAAGAAAACAATAATTATGTATCAACAAACAAAAACTGGCAAGCTCGACGACTTTATCGCCGGGGTTCTCTGCGGATGACTGAAATCATATTTGAAATGCTTTCACAGGCCTGAGAAAATGATCTGCATTTATTTAGTGCTTTCCATGTGAGAGTTTCATCAATACCTATTGCCAAGTGCCATACACCCAGTAATTGACCTAGAAGTTTGTTACAAATGTCATAATGAGAGACCAAACCTTCTCCATCTTGGGACCAACCTCCATCTTAAATAGGGCAAGAAGGATGCTGTGCCCAGGCTACATGCCAATTATTCGTATCTATTTTATTTTAAAATAAAAGCCTGAGAACTTGACCTGCTACAGAACCCAAGCTGGACCCATGTACCAGAATGGCCCCGTGGCTTGTCCTTGGTCAGAGTTACTCCCTAGCAACAGTTAATCAAAGATTAGTCTGATTGTTTCAGATGTACTTTCAGACCTTCAGACCATTCATGGCTGTATACCCTCTTGCTTCAGAGCACCCACCTGTCAGCGTACAATAGTTATTCAATTAGATCCTTGCCAGGCTAAAATCCCCCCACTTACTACCATTTCCTATAAAGCCTTGTCCCTCCAAGAGCTCAGGGCTACACTCTCCCATTCTGCGGTCTTGAGCTTGTAATAAAGAGATGCTAATGCTATTACAGGGGAAACAGCTCCTTGGTGGTCTTAACACTTCCTGGCAGCAACAATAACAGGTGAAAGAAAACACAGATGCTTCAGTGTAAACTCTCTACAGATGTTGACACAAGAATTAGCAATATTTGCTACAATGTGCTCCATCACAGTCCTCTGTCATTTCGCCAAGCCTCATGATGTTTTTCTTTAACTAGTAAACTTTTCTGTTAGTAAACTAACATTTCCCTTCACACAGTCACACCTCAAAGGTCTAACGCTGAAGGAAGAGCGTAGGTTAAAAGCCAGGTGGGTTGTGATGGTTGCAGGACTCTATAGCAGTATCATTGATGCACCGAACAGAAATGGTCTCCTTCATCTATAGCCAACAATTCAGGCTGGATAGTTATATAGTGCACCGTTCCAGTGATCTTTCCAAAAGTTTGATACGACTCTCTTACTTTGCTTCTGAAAATTCCTTAGTTAAATATTTATTTAGTTCCTTCCTAATATGTCATGGATGGTCCAAGAGGATCTGGCCTTTCCCTCCTTTTATAACCCAGTCTTAGGGAATATCTCCCCACCCAGAGCCTTGATACAGGCCTGGCCTCTCCACCCTTTTGTGATCCCTGGGGAGGCAGTGGTCTGATCCGAAAGCTGAGACGAATAAATGGCATGTAGCCTGGGCACAGCATCCTTCTTGCCCTAGGAAGCTTCAGGGTTTCCACTCCTCCAGATCTAATTTCCTCACCACTCCAGTAAATCAAATCTATCCTGGACTAGATCAAGCTCATCTGGAAACCAGTCAAAAATCCACGTTTTCAACCTGGCTTCATCTAGTCAAAATGTATCTAAAATGTTTCTTCCTCATCTGCTAATTTGAAATTGTATTTCTCAACTGCTGTTTTAGAATGGAGGTGAAAGACAGTGCTCACTGAGATCTGCCTGGAAAAATGCAACAAGAACTCACATTTTAGTTTTAAGTTTATATCATTTAGTCAATACAGCCCTCCACTCCTTGCTAGTCTGCCCTCTTCACTCCTTGCCTTGGTGAAGTTCCATGAGCCTACTCCCCCACTCTTCCTATGTGCATGGGAAAAACACAGTTGTTTTTGTTTTATTTTGCTTTGTTTTTTCTTCATCCCGGCTGTGTGGTTGCCCGAGTGCTTACAGTAATCGTTAGAAGAGACGAAGGGGAAGAGTTAATTTTTCCAATCCCGGCTACTCCATGCTGGCTGCTTTGAGATAAAGTTGAAGAACAACGGAAAAATGGCTAGACTCGATCTAAAGTCAACAAGCCCAAAAGATGCTGAGGTGGTAGTCATAGCTGTGGACTGCAAATGTACAGAGCCCACCACCCCTACCGTGGAGGGTGCTTGCTATGCAGTTCTGAACTCCATCAGTGACCACATGAACGCTGGGCACGGCAGAGTACATCTGTAACCAGCATTCGTGGGCAGAGATGGGCAGATCCCAGGGGTTGGTGGGCAGACTAGCCAGCTAACTGAAAAGGTATACACTACTGGCTCAATGAGAACCTGTCTCAAAACTGAAGGTGAGCTTGTACAAGAGGAGTTGATAATGATGGCTTGGCGATCAGAGAAAGTGGCTGAGGGTAACAACAACACATCATATACATGTAAGAAATCACCATAGAACAGACTTCATATAATTATAATAAAAGTAAGATGGGAAGGGATGAGGCAGGCACTCAGTGTGGACCTCCACATGGGCACATATGGGCAAGTGCCCTGTACACACATGCACATATGTGCATATAACACATACATAAACACACATAGACATGTATGTGCATGCTTATACACATATAAAATTTAAAGAAGTAACATTTAAGGATATCATCTCTGAAGTGGGTAAGTAGCTAATTAACTAGGTTCGCCTATCAAGGTGCTACAGCATGGTCAACTGTACACACAGCAAAGAGGACAGCAAAGGTGGTCCTTACCTGCAAATGACAAATGGCAGCCAGAACAAGAGAATATAAACTACATATGACTGATTAAGAATAATTTTGTCAAGCACCTCCAATGTACCAGGTTGTGGTGGTTGGAATGGCCTTCATAGATTCACGTATTTGAATGCTTGGCCCATAGGGAGTGGCACTATTGGGAGGTGTAGCCTTTTGTAGGAAGTGCATCATTGAGGGGGAGGGGCTTTGAGGTCTCATATGTTCAAGCTATGTCCAGTGTGGCTCACAGTCACTTCTCCTGCCTGCAAATCAAGGCGTAGAACTCTCAGCTTCTTCTCCAAAACCATGTCTTCCTGCATACTGTCATCTCTCCTACCATGATGATAATGGACTAGAACCTCTGAAACTGTATGTCAGCCCCAAGTAAACATTTTTCTTTATGAAATGCTCTGGTCCTGGTGTCTCTTCAGAGCAATAAAAATCCAAACTAAGACACAGGTGTTTATCTATGGGGATGGAAAGACAAAAAATCTCTGTACTGTGAGGCTCAAGGTGTAGAACTGATAGCATGAAAGAGAACAAAGGATTTGGCATCCCATGTGGAAATATGCATTTATCTTTTTTGAAAGTTTGTCTAAATGGTCAGATACCAGTAATTGGCTCTATCTATTAATTTGACAAGAGTTATCAAATATATTTTAAAATCCCAGCACTGTCTTGAGTTTTAAGCTGAATCTATAATTATTCAGTCGCTGTTCTAATTTAGACTGTTCCTTCAGAAAAGTGACTGCACTGGAGGCTTATTTCATAATCGCCGTTGTCGGTGACTTCAACAGGCATAATCGTCCTATGCTGGGATTGCAGATATGTGACAGATATCACACTGCTCTTCCCTACTCTGCCCACAACAAAAGTCACCGATGAGTTTGAGCACTTTCCCTCTGAGCATTAGGGTGGCCTTTAAAACTCACTAAGATTAACTGACACTCTTCTACGATCAAGCCTATAATTGACTAATGAGGTAAAATCTATTTGTCATTTTTCACAGGGCTTAGACTTCAAAACCGACAGATGATTCCGAAGTGTGGTATTTAGGAAGAATGACCATCTGCTACCCTCCTGCATTGCTCAAGGTAATTAATACCCATGACAGTTCTAACATCTCCTTGGCTTAGCACTAGAAGCATCCATTTGCTTTTAACCTCATTGACCCAGAGGGCTGGGGCTCCACCCGATACAGAGAAGAAAATCAGGCTTTGGTTCATATGTTTTATTATTGTTTTAGTTTATCGATTTACTTGCCTCTGAATGTGAGCTGAAAACTTGTGAGTGATAATACACGGCACCAAACACTTCATAATACTTGGAATTTTGTATTCATGACCAATATGTATTCATGACTGCTAAATATGTACGAAAAGTCCAGTCATACACGTATAATTAAGCCAATGATACTCAATAAGTAATTTTTATTTATACTTCTATTTCAGCTTTGATATGATACACGTGCCTATTTTTGTTGTTGTTTTTCACCTGAATCCTGAAGTCTTTAATAGATCTTTACCAATCTACATTTGAGTCCTAAGAAAACTGCATAGTCTTTAGGTCAAGTTGGTTTTCAGTTAGAACATGGGATCTAGTTTGGTATTCTGGCTTACAGAATTAACTCAACCTGTCCATCAGTGATCAAGCAGGCTTCTGGGTAGCCCAAACGACTGTTTTTCAAGTTTCTCACTGGATACCTCCAAGGTGGAAGGTACCCAAGGGGAGTGGATCCCAGGGTAAGACAAGTCTCACAGGTTTGTTGTATCAGATCTGTTAGAAATTAATAGATATTAAAACACACACACACACACACACACACACACACACACACACACTACTGTGTGTGATATTTGGTGAAGTAGGAAATGTTCAAGGTAGATAGAATCCTAGAGATGGGTAAAATGTACATTCTAGAATCCTGAGTAGCATTAGGCCCTTCGGACTTTGGTGTGGCTCGCTGTGTAGCATCTGGAACAAATTCTACTGTTGTCCAGCCTTAAATTATTGAAGAGTTGGGTGAGGCATTAGGGAAGAGTGACCGGATGAAATTTGCTGGACACAGAGAATGAGCAATGATTGAGACAGTGTGTGCTGCAGGAAGAGAGGGCCAGCGGGTGGCCGAAAGATTGAGGATTTTCTCCTACTAGCAAGAGGAGAAACCCATACTTTGTAACACTAGGACCTAGAGGACAATATTTTTTAAAATTGAAAACATTGCTGATTTTTTTTGTTGCAGTGAAAAAACTCTTGTAAAGACTCCAATATTAAGAGGTCCTATGAGATAAAATACATTTCCAACCACCTAGCACAGAAGACTAGCAGGCAGAAAATATATCAATTTAAAAACAAAATTTAGTCGGTTTCCATATTGCATCATGATAACAATTTATTGCAGATTCTGAAAAAAACCAATTTGGTAAAGGAACTATTCCCAAAGAAATAAAGAAAATCTTACATATGCTTGCAAACACTCGAGTTCTTGATAAAATATGTGCATAATTTAAAAATTATGTCTTATTTGTTTTCAAAGAATCTTTTCTGAAATTGACATTCATGCCAAGTTGTGATTCTACAATATACAGCCATCCTACTGCCATTAATATGTGGACAAAAAAATAGAGAGAATACCAATTGACCATAGCACAATGCCCCCATGAGTGACCAGAAATCAGGGTGTTATCTGCAGAAACATGAGTCCACAGTCCTTACAACTGGAAACTGAGCTCACATGACAGGCTTTAGGGTACAGTTTCTAACTGTAGCCAGCAGGCAGCAGCTACTGGTTATAAGTTTATGTTTAATTTGTGAATTATTTACATTAAATTTTATGTAGGAACTGTAGATACAAGCATATAATATAGAGTAATACAGTCAATTAGCCATCTGTGCTAGAATTTTATATGTAATTGTCTGGATACCTCTGGAAATGGGGGAGTGGGTGATTGGGACCATATATCAGTAATGAGCACGTTCCTATAGCCATCTTCAGTACTCAGAAATGTGACCTCAAAGGTTTGAAGAATGATATTCAGAATAAATAATTACAAGGAATAATTGGAGCTAAAGACAAAAAATCAATACAGTGGCTCCTGAGATTAAGGAAACCAATACGAATCTTATAAAGTAAATCACCTCTGCATCCCAGCAGGGAGTCATCACTCAAAACCACAATATGCTTTTAGAAATAAAACTGTATAGGTTGTAATGATGGAGTATCCTATGAAGGAGAACACAAGTCAAATGTCCATAATCGACAGATTCCCAGGAGCAGACCTAAGGGGTAAGTAATCCATCCCTCGTATTTATGGAAATGTATTCCTATCCTTAGAGAGGGATGGTCCAGTGTGGGAGGTAAACACATGATTTTAGTTTATTATTCGTATATTCCTTTTTTGTTAAAACAAAGTTTTGGTATATTGTAGCAGGAGGAGCGGGGCTGCCTCTATGCAAACACTGGGGGCCATGCAGCTGCAAAAGCATCTCCTGCAGGAGGACCTAATTGAGGACTGCCTGAGAGACCAAGGATTGCTAGTGCAAATAATGCCAGCCAATCGGGAACTGCTGTTTAGAACAGATACTTTCTTGGGACCAATGGAGGTGTGGGTGGAGGGTACTAAAGGAGTCTGTGTCATTGACTCTGTGCCACCTCACCTCCAACCCCAAAGAGGAGGTAGGGTCTGACGGAGAGCTGTCCAGGGCACAGACAACAGTATATAACCAGACTGATCTTTATCCCACTAAGTGGGCCAGGCCTTGTCCCTGCTGCGCATGCCACCCACACCGCCCTGAAGCTCAAGTCCTCCTGACTCATCCTCCCAAAGGCAGGTGACTACCAACCTGTCCAACAGAGATCAGCAAATTGAAATAGCAATAGACACTTTCCCTCTACTCCAGGGTCTCAGCATCTCCCTTCACAAAAAATCTCCCTTCACAAAAAAATCTGATCTCTTTGCATACAATCCAAAATAAGATGACAATATTCTTAGATTTCAAACCCTGGGCCTCAGAGAAACTGCAGAGCAGATAGAACCCCAGAGAATTAGCTACAGCCTTTGTTATTTGTTATGGAATTTGTTCTTTGGCAATTTCATGCGTGTTTATACTGCATTCTGATTTCTGTCACCCTGCCCTCCTCTCTTATACCTTCTTCCTATGCCTGTCACCCACTCCTCCATAAAGTCCCCTCCCTGTACTCATCTCTTTTGTGTGGTTTTTGTGATTCACCAGAGCCACCCTTGTGACCGTGGGTTTGGAGTCACCCATTGCAACATGTGCTCTCTTTAGTAGGTACAAAACTGAAGACAATTCTGCCTGCTTGAGAACAGAGGTTCTCAACCTTCCTGATGCTATGACCCTTTAATACAGTTCGTTATGATGTGCTGTTGCACCAACCATAAAATTATTTTTGTTGCTATTTCACAATTGTGATTTCTCTACTGTTAAGAATTCTAAGGCAAATATCTAACATGTAGGATAACTGGTATGTTCAACCCCCCAAAAGGGATTGCAACCCACAGATTAAGAACTGCCGCTCTAGACTCCATCTGTCACTCATAGATCCAAATAGAAATCCTTATGGCCCAAAGAGGGTCAGTGAGTAGGGGGGGAGGACGGTTGAGGTTGGAAAAGTTGAGAGGTTTACAAAGTCTACCATGAGGTTATCAGACCTTCAGTGTCAATGATGGAAAAATTAATGACAGTGGCCTCCCACAGAGCTTCAGGTAAATCACCTGAGTCTACAACATACCTAGTAGTGACATCAGGAAACTGCATGTCATGGTCATGGGGACAGTTGTTGACTGCATAATTCTAGACAGTTATTTTCCACGTAAATTTCTATGAATTGCAGTCCCTAGGCAATGCCATGGCCTGGGGCAGTATTGGAGGCTATCTATAGCAAACATGGTTCATGGTCCTTGCTGGTGCCTGACTCAGCATCTCTCACACGGTGGCCTGCAGGGAGTCATGGTATCTATGCATCCAGTTGGCATCTAATGATCTGCCATTGACAGTAGCCTGGCACATTTTACCCACTGATGACCCAGCAGGCTGAGATTTTACCTCACTTCCCTCCCGACATGCAAAGATACGCTCACATAATTCTTCAATGCTCTTTAAAAAAGAACAAGACAGAAGAAACACATAAATGGAAGCTTCATCCTAGAGTGTAATAAGATGCCAGGTGAAATTTTAAGAAGAATTATGGAAAGGTAAAGAAAAAAATGTTAAGAGTTGTCTGAGTTGAATTTCAATCAAAATAAAATTTTGCATCTTGCCAACATTTTACTGCAGAATTTACTAATTATGTCCTTTTTATGTGACAATTATATATTTTAAATGCTTTAGAAAAGACTCGTGGAGACTGGTGGACTATTAAATATGAGAATGCACCTTGCAAGAACAGCAGCCCTGGAGGCAACTCTCTGGCTGGACTCCCTGTTGTTCCTAACAATTTCCAAAGCCTGAGCAAGGTCTGATCCTCGGTTTGTCAGTTTCCTCGTCTGTGAAATGTAGTGACACTGAGAAATAAAAAGACCAACCAGACTTCTAAAGATGAACAGCGCTAGATGTGAGGTGAAAATCTCAAGAGGATAAATGACATGTGCCACAGTTCTAGGGGGCTGTTTTTCACAAAGTCCCAAAACCAGTCTCTCCCAGGGTTCTGCCATGAGGCACGGCAGCCTTGGGAGTCTCATGACCATGAATGCTTTCCACCACATTTCAGAAAAATTGTTTCATGAACATGAACAAAAGCAGTTGTGTATACAAAAATAAATCAGGAGAATGTGTGTGTGTGTGTATATACATATGTGTGTGTGTGTGTGTGTGTGTGTGTGTGTGTGTGTGTGTGTGTGTATGGAGGTGGAGGATGACGGAGGAAGAATTGTTTTCAATACAACTTTTAAACATATTCTTAAAAGTGATCATGGTCACAAGCTACTCCTAAGAGAAAATGAAACAGTAACATTTTGATAGGTGATTCTAGCGCCACCAGGGAGATTGCTTGCCTCATGTTAGTCCTGAGAGGTGAATCTAGTACTAAAGCTTTGTGCTTCAGGGCAGAATCATTATTTTCAAAAACTTAGCATTGCTTAGGTGAATTGTATTTGGCGTATTAACTGCTGCAGCTCTTGGGGAGGTGCGGTTCTGCTATTAGAAATGGGGATATCATATCAATTATCGGTGCTGCGGAAGTACAAGTCAATCTGATCTGTCTCTCGTTCATGCATATAATGTGAGGCCGATCCTCTTCCTTTTGTATGCTACAGCAGGTCTGCACCCACTTGGCATCTTTTGAAACATTTATAGGCACAGCATTAAAGCAAGCAGCTTTCCCCAGAGAAAGACGATGCTCGGCTATCCCTCCTCAGGTGTGTCATTGCAAGGTGTCTTCCTTCGTCATGTAGTGTCTGTGCATCTGGCTCTAAAAGCTTCTGAGCTGTTAGCAGGCCTCCATTACCAGATCAAATAGCTCTTACTTGCAGTTGTGTAACGATGCCAGGAGAAGAGTGGAATAAAAGTTCTTTGTGCCTATACTTTGTCTCTTGGTATATTTTACTTAGGATCAGGGCATGTGTATATTTAAGACAACTTACTGGGCTTTTCAGCTAACCCTGGTGCACACATCACAGGAAAAGCTATGTCAGGGCCGAGATGGGTCATTGCATGTAAATCAAAAGAAAGATCACACACCCCCCAAAAAAATGTGAAAATTGTTCTTTACAACCCTGTGAACTTCACGGTTAATTATAATAACTGTACAGGCTTTGTAATAATAATGCTACCTGTCTTACAAAGTATAGCAGTACCTCTCCATACACTGTTAAAGAGACTCTCACCACCAACTGATGTGGTCAGCGTCACTGTAATAGATCATGCACCACTATCTGTAAACCGAGTCCTCATCAATAAAGAGCTCTGTAATTTGAAGCAAGAAACAGGATCTCTGTGGTGCTCAGCTTTGCCAACTTCAAGGATAGCAGTTTGTACAAATCCTAAATGTATGGTTTAAGTAAACGCCAAGTTCTGGGTGAGGGGTAGCTAAGGAAGGTTCTTCAGGGTTATAAGCAGATACCTCTTGGTCAGTACTTTTAAAGAAGAAAGAAGTGATGGATTATCCAATGTTTATACTAATGGTGCAACCTTATAGAATTATGGATAGCTTAGCTTAATGGATCTGCACTAGATCTAGAACGTTATATAGATGCATACTTGTGAAAACTATGCATGTATTAGCTTGGGTCTTGTACTTTCTACAGTTGGCAACATACAACTCCAATCATCAAACTTGTTAATAGCCATGCAGTTTCCTGTGTAGTGACTATACAGGGGCATGCTATGGTTTTATCTGTTTGGAAACTCGTGGACAAGTCTAGTAGTGCACGTCTATAATCCCGGGACTAAAAAAATCTGGGGCAGGAGGATCACTCATGTCCATGGCTATCCTGGGCTACATACAGTAAGACACTAAGTCAAAACAATCAATCAATCCATCAATCAATCAATCAAACAAACAAACAAAGAAAAGCATGTGTTTTAAAGCATGAATTATCATTTCAATAGTGTAATGCTTTTAAGGCCCCCCAAACTATAGCAGAGCAAATGAGGCATTATCACAGGAGTCATGTACCAAATCATGCTGGAAAGTGACATCCTGATTGATCATTTAGATATTTTTGTGTTTTGGTTGAAAATTAAGATCTAAAGATTAACTGACAGCAAGAGAAATTTGTTTATTACACTTTTCTGCCAGTCAGTTCCACAAGAACACACTCAGGGTCCGAATCTCAGAGTCGCCTGCTGGGGAGGAAGCATGACTGCCATGAGTCCGACACATGTCTTAAATCTTGTCACTCCTCATTGGGAGGGTTTCTATATGCTTGGCCCAGAGAATGGCACTATTTGGAGGTGTGGCTTTTGTTAAAGCAGGTGTGTCACTGTGGCTGTGGGTTTTAATACCTAGTCCTAGTTGCCTGGAAGCAAGTCTTCCACTAGCAGTTTTCAGATGAAGATGCAGAACTCTCAGCTCTGCCTGCACCATGCCTGCCTGGATGAAAATGGACCGAACCTCTGAACCTGTAAGCCAGCCCCAATTAAATGTCCTTATGAGAGTTGCCTTGGTCATGGTGTCTGTTCACAGCAGTGAAACCCCAACTAAGACACTCATTAAACAAATTTGGTTTGCTTCGGTTACCATTGACCACATTCAGAGGACTTTAGATGAGAAAGACATTTTCCCCCCAAAGAGTCCAATTCCTAGTAGCTGAGGCTGCACTGTCAGACACTTAAGCATATTGACAGTTGAGGGTAGAACCTGAGAGGAGGGACACTAGACAGCGGTTTGGTGAGAGAAATCTTTAGGGACAAGGTAGTGCCTGGATTGAGTCTGATGGAGGAGGAGTTAGCTGAGCCGAATGAGCCAGAGCTGTGCAGACAGGCAATGTGAGGAGCCGGGCTCTACATCAGAGGCTAATGAGCCATTGGAAAACCCTACCTTTGTAACACTAACAGGAGAGCCTTAGGATGTGGTCTGATTTCTCTGCAGCTTGCTAGACTGCATCTTAAAATGGCAAACGTGAGCGGCTGAACGAAATAACCAGTGCCATGTGAAACTCAATCTTTAGTAATCAAAATGGTCAGACAGCGTATTTCAAACGCTGGGTCAGCAATAACCTGTACAGGCTGAGAGATAAGAAGAGTTGGTTTGTGGAGAAGCGAGCTCAGCCGGCATTCAGGAAAGAAAAGTATCCAAATGAAAGAAAAGTATCCAAATGAAAGAAACGTATCCAAATGAAAGAAAAGTATCCAAATGAAATCATTAGCACAACCTAGCAGCTGTGTGCTTAGCGCTCAGAAAAGAGGAGCCCATGGAAGTAGAACCCAGAGTGAACAGGCTAAGAGGGAAAAAAGGTTTAGAAATCTTCATACACACACACACACACACACACACACACACACACACACACACAATCCAAAAATACATCCACCAGCATTGCCTAATTTGGAAGAGTATTGCTTCCCTCAATGTGAGATTCATTCTAAAATAGTTATCTAGTTTTCTCTCACTCTTGTATTTTCAGTTACCCAGGATTCAGTACACTGTATATGTTTCTTATACAGTGTACATTTAAATATGAAGCCATCAGCTTCCTTAAGAAAACCAGATCAACACAGGCGTTTGAGTTATATTTACCCAGCATGAATGTTTGTTACATAAAGAATTCTAGTATTAGAATTGAAAGATGTTTTTTTTCTTGTTTCAACGAAATCAGCATCGCCACTCACAGATTTCTGTCACAAAACCACAACTGTGCCGACTGACATGTGACAGCGCCAACTCTCCATGAATATTGGCAGATTCCTCCTCACCTACAAATTGAACTCATTAAAATGGCGATCTGCTCTTAGACAACCGAATCAATGATGGGCTCCAGCAGTCACCTTGTCATGTTTTATAATGTGTCATGTTACCGTGACAAATTTGTCTTCAATATGCAAGCACACACCATTCACCAACCATGGAAGGAAAAAACACTGTCACAGTTTCTAACACAGCTCTAAATTTATCCCCCAAATATAATTTTCATATCGATAGCCCAGAGCATTGTGAAAGTAATTTATATGCACATTGGTCTGAGCTAAAGAACAGATTATAAATGAGATTTTTATAGAAAGGCTAGGCATATGGTGAAAAATTATCCTTTGAGCAAAATCCTGCCTACATGTTGGGAACAAGGAAAGATTGAGTGTTTCAGCTAGACAGTCTACAGGGCTCAGAGTTCATAGCCCATGGAGTCCAACAAGCCAAGTTTGGGCACCAGGTGTGTCTAGAAACAAAATTGTTAATGATAAAACTCATCTGCACCATCAGAAAAAGAAATGTTTGTTGATTGCATCAAAATCGGGTAAAATATCTCCATTTAGGCTACTTGTGAGCATGCAATCCCCCCAGATCCTTGGGTCCTGATTCCATGAATGAGTGTTTAAACAAGATCATGGCATCTCTTTCCTTTCTAAAGCCTCTAGCACCTGATGTTCTCTTTCCAATTAGTAAAGGCATTGTTGGGGGGAGGTACCTGCCTTTCCCAGGCTATTTGAGAGTCACTCAGAAGGCCCATTGTATGCCCAGCTGTGGTTTTTCTGAAACATGAATTTAGTGTCTTTGAACTGTGACAGGTTGTCTTAGTCAGGGTTTCTATTCCTGCACAAACATCATGACCAAGAACCAAGTTGGGGAGAAAAGGGCTTATTCAGCTTACACTTCCACCTTGCTATTCATCACTAAAGGAAGTCAGGACTGGAACTCAAGCAGGTCAGGAAGCAGGAGCTGATGCAGAGGTCATGGAGGGATGTTACTTACTGACTTGCTTCCCCTGGCTTGCTCAGCTTGCTTTCTTATAGAACCCAAGACTACCAGCCCAGGAATGGCACCACCAATAATGGGCCTCTCCCCTTGACCACTAATTGAGAAAATGCCCCACAGCTGGATCTCAGGGAGGCATTTCCTTAACTGAAGCTCCTTTCTCTGTGATAACTCCAGCCTGTGTCAAGCTGACACACAAAACCAGTCAGTACACAGGTCTTCTGAGAACTAAGTTCGTCATAGCAGAGGTTTGGTCCAGATGCTCTTGGCTCTCATTGGAATTATCTGTAATTGGGAGTTTTACCTAAGTATTAGAAGGTAGTCCCCACTTCCACCTCCTCCTTGTTCATAGGGCCATCTCCCAACTACAGCACATATCCACAACCAGTCCTTAGCCATTCCCCATTCTCCCAACATCGTCTACATTTATTTGTAAGGGAGAGTCGTTGCTGGAATGCAGACACAGACAGAGCAGCTAACAGTTCCGGAAGGCTGTCTTGAAAGAATGGTTTCTAATCAGGTCTGGACATCATCAGGCTAGGAAGTCCTGAGAGACAGGAAGCACACTGAGCCCGCTCAGTGTCTAAACCATGCTTTACTGAAGGTCATGGATCTAGGAGGGGGAGCTATGTCTGCTAGGCTCGTGGATAAAGAGAAACTTCCGCTCTAGAGAGACCAAGGCAGCTGAAGTCCAGAGAGCAAAAGGAGCTTTGAGCAGAGAGAGCCAAGGTTTGAAGAAAAGCTCAAATGTTGATCAGAGCCTGAATGTGACAAAGCAACTCAAGACAACTAAAGAAATAATTCAAAAGGTTGCAGAGGGAATGTTTATGTAGCCACCAATTAAACTACCAAAGTTCAGAATTCAAAAGACATTAGTAATCACAATCAGATCTTTTGGGTTTTGCCATGGTTGTGTGAATCAAAATATATCCCTGGACTGTGTGATTGTAATTCCAGTTAACCATGCTCAAGGGCAAGCCTCAAAATGACGAGTGTCTGGTCAGCCTAACTATTCACCATAACAAATTCGGCAGCAGTTTTAGAAATATTAGTATGTATATCACCCTATACAGTAAAAATCAGAGTGATCTAGAAGTTTAGAAAAATTTAGAAAGAGCAGGATATGGTACATATTCCTTTAAGCCTAAGAAAACAGAGGAAGGTAGAACTCAGTGAGTTCAAGGCCAAACTAAGTTTACATAGAGAGTTTCAATCGAGCCAGGGATGGATGGATGGATGGATGGATGGCTGGATGGATGGATGGATACATGAATGAATAAACAAACAAATACATAAACAAATAAGGTCACTTCACTCCTAATGATCAGGAGGACAGTCAATCACTTGACAGTGACCTAGAAGTTACTTATTTAATTGAATGAGTAGAAAAAGGTGTTGAAATTGTGGCTGTGAGCACATTCTAGATGTGCAAAAGATAATAAAAGAATGAAGCACAAATTAGAGATATGAATGATTTGAAAGAGTACTCAGATTGTTAGTAACTAAAAGCTACATAGTGTATTAGAAATCTGAAATATTATAAATATGAATTATTCACAAAGTAAAACAGCTATCTCAAAAAACATTAAGAAATTTTTCCATGATAAGCAATCATTCTCTGAAAAGTGTAGCTACTGTGGGAACACACCTATCTCATTGGCAGCCACACAAAAGCAAACACATATCTCACGCATGATCCTTAATAATGGCAAAAATGACTGTTAATGACCAAAGCATTTACTACATACTGCACTGCTTTTTATAAGCTTTTTTTAGAGTATATTCCTTTAGCCTACATAAAATGTTTAGTGAAAAAATGATAGCTTTGTTTTATCAGCACAAGCCACATATAGCTCACACTTGCCATGTCTCTTTAATATGTCAAGAAGCTATTTTGAGCAGCTGACCTATATACACCCTCTAGGTGTATGTGAGCACGCTGATCTTCACGTGAAGCAATGCTAACACCCCTCGTTAAGTGATATGTGACTACAGACGGATTTCACTTCTGTGATATTTTTTTTTTTAACTTTCAGTGTTTCATAGTCAGTGAAAGAGAAGCAAACTCATTATCATATAATCCTAGTTTTCTGTGTTTTATGACGGATCAGCAAATTAGGCATCTGTTGGCAGTCATGAAAACTTTTGGCATGAGAACCCACGGTGCCTGTGAAGCTCATACTTATCATACTTATTCAAGGTGAGTCTAGTGAAATGTTCTGGCGGATGCTGTACAAAGTGAATGTACACAAGTGAGTATTTCCCTTCTTACCCACAGTGTGCTGTGAAGCCAGCCAGTGTATTGTTTACCAGCCGTCAGCTGTAATTTTATACAAAATAAATGATTCACATAAACATAAATTACGCAACTACAAATTATTAGGTAGGCAGAGCTATTTAATGTCATTATAAAAGGACATAATTAACATTAATCTCTCCAGTAAGAAACACCCAAACATGTAAAATAATGGCACAAGAAAAAAGAAGACTTCTGATCAGACATTGATTTGTGCAGATTGACAGGCACAACACAGCAGTTTAGTTTATGAGTCTAAATATAATTACATGCGATTTTTGTGATACTTAGAGATGTATTTCCCTTAAAATTTTCTTAACTCCTAAGCAAAGTAATGTTTTTAAAATGCTTTAAATACCTTTTCACTGTAATAACATCAATTTGGAGGTGATTGGATAGTTTTAAAAGATAGAAAAATATATAATACTAATAATTTGTGTAGCATCTCATAGAGTGAGCATTAGGTCATGTGTGCTTTTTCAGTTACTCACAAATTCTAGCAATTACACAGAAAGAATTTTACAATAAATAGAAACACAACAGAGTAAAGAAGTATCCTTCTCTTCAAAGAGTTGATCTTCAAGTAGATAAACTAAAGGTAAATATGAATTCAATATCATAGACTTTTATGTATTAGTATTTTAATCCTACTTGAGAACAACTTCAAAAATATGATATCATTGCCTCTACAGGTAATCACAGATAAACCTAAACTTCTTTTTAAAAAAACAAAGCCTTGATTAATGTTTACATGTTAAAAAATATATTTTATTCCAAAGCTTTTTAGGAATAAAGTTATCAACTAAAATTGTGCATTTCTGTTTTAGTCCATTTGACTTGCTGCAATA